>CAJNDT010000668.1:1746366-2163866 GCA_905221615.1 Symbiodinium sp. CCMP2592 | reverse complement strand
CGATGCAAGCCGAGGCTCTGGGCAACTCCCAGGACGCGTGGGCTCGCAAACTCCGACTCCTCGCCGCTGAGCGCCGCGATGAAGGCGCCACGAAAGCCTGAGGAAGCGAGCAGCACCCCGCACGCGGCACTCGGGCATTGCTGCAAAGCCTGTCCATTCAGCAGATTGCTTTGAAGCTGGCCGAGCTGCGCGAGTCGAACGTCATGGCCTGCGGCCTGCCGGTGCGAAGTCTCCCGTCCAATGCTACAGCCTCCTACTCACCGAAACTGCCCGCAACAGAAATTCAAGGTGTCTTGTTTTAAAGCGTGTTTCAGGAAGAAGGGATATGGATGAAAAGATATCACGAGGTCAGGCAGGCCTAAACAGGAATAAACGAAACCTCTCGGCTGAGAACGATAGCCTGACGATAGCGCTGGCATCGGTGCCTCGCCGAGGTGCTTTGCTATGGGAGCGGGAAGACCGTCTCGGAACCGCACGGAACCTGAGCGAGAAATGCCAACAGCAGCCCTGCAGCCCATCAGCCTCCAAGACTTCCAAAGCGGTCGCACTGAGGCGCTGAGGCCGGCACTTCAGGAGGCTGCCGACTTTGCAGCGGTTAGCGGCCGAGAAAGGAACGAAGGCAGTGTCCGATCGCTTTGGAAATGACTCTTGGCTCGCTGCTTGTGAACTAATATATAGACTGCTGTGGCTCTGCGCGGAAATCTCTACGATCTGTCAAGGAGCACCAGACGCGTGGCTTTTGCTTCTCGAGCCCCACCGCTCTCGTCGGGCAAGATTGCTCAAAATGATGGAAAGATCAGCCTGCCCGCTACTTCACAAGGCATCCCCCTGATGCAGTCTTCAGAGTCCCGGGCCTCTGCTGTGTCCTCATCCGAAACCCACACATTTCCCGCGAAAGCCAAGCTCTCGGCCACGACAACTCGCCACAAGGATGCGCCGCCACTCGGAAGCGAAGGCCATCCCCGGGCCTGGCTCCGGCAGAATCAGAGCTCTGAAGGGAACCCCAGAACGGAAGAGGGTTCGAAGGACGGCTGTACTCGAAGCCTCGAAGGGACGAGGAAACTAGGGGATCAAAGGGACGTTCGGGTGGAGAACGACGCCCTCTTCGGTGGCTCTGCCTGCGAACCATCACACGGATGTAACTCGGGCTGCGTCGCATCTCCCCAGAATCTTGAGTCACGAGCCTCAAGAAACAAGCCCTACATAACGCCCCCCCAAAAAAAAACTCGAAAAAAGAGCTGCAAATGCGAGACTCGGCCTGCCTTGCCGGATTGCGGGCTCCAGAGCTTTCGATCCGAGGCTTTCAGCTGCCGGCCTCGCTCCAGCAAACTTGGGCTCGGCCCTACTTGGCCACGCTGCGAAATCCCTTCAGATGACCCTCTCGGCGCCGCCATCGGCACAGGAAAAGAGAAACTGAGTATGTCCGAAGCTCCCAAACAAAATCTCAATTCAGGCTGCTCTGGCCGTCTGTCACGAGGCTGCAGCCTCACCAGGGATCTGTCGCAGACCCTGAGCCACAAAACGGATGCCGGAGAAACGCTCTCCGAACCAAGCACCCCCGACTTCAACTTCGACTTCAATCCGGAAGTCTTTTCTAACAGCCGTGGGACTTTAACCCGGACACCCTGAAACGAAATACGGGCACACAAACAGGCAATGCAATCTTAGAGTGGAGGGTTCTGGGCCCTCAAGCGTCGCCTTCTCGAATCCCCAACCCGCCCGAGGAGAGGACGCGTCAGATCAGGAGCCCTCATCGGAAGAAGGGCCTCTCGGAGAGCTCCGTTTCGGGCATCGTTGCTGCGGCTATTGACATGGCGGGTTTGTGCAAGCTGGGACGTAGGATTTAGGCGTAAAGCGTGTCAGATGTAGGAGATGGAAAAATGCTCCAGACTGTCATGTAGTTGTAAGCTTCCGAAAACCTCCCAACGAAGGACTACACTCGCCAAACAATGCGAGAGCTATGGTTTCGGATTTTAGGTCTTGGGGTTTGTAGAAAGGGCTTTTCAGATATTGCTTTGGACTTTCGGCTCATCAGTATTTAGAGGGTTCAAGCTGCGCGGACCTGCCCGCCATATGGATCCAGGTACATGATAGTCAGACATATGTGGTTTTCTCTGTACGCTTCCCGAAGTTTGAAGCAAGTGCCTGGTTGCTGGCACCGGTGAACAGCTGGAGCTCCGGCCGGTCCCAGTCGTTCGTCTTGATGATGGCCTTGGGGTTCTCATAGGGTTTCTATCGGGCTCTGATAGGGCACATATATCCCTAAACCCTAAACCCACACGGGTTTGAGGAGTTCTTGTCGGGCGATATTGGTATACTACACCCTAAACCCTGAGCCCTAAACCTTAAGATAAAGGGGATCCTTTGCATGAGGTCTCCGTCGTTAGGATCTCTTGGAGACTTGGGCTTTGGTTTTTTTCAGTGGGGTTTGGGATTCAATGGGGTTTCGGATTCAAGGCTTAGAGTTTGTGGGGCTTACGGCTCACGGCAAGTCCCTGGAGCGCAGGGCTGTAGGCTTCAGGTTTCTGAGTTTTGAGGTTTAGGAAATTCAGGGGGGCTTTAGGATTCAGGCGGGCTCATTGTACGTGGGAAACGCAGATGATGATTCCTTAAGCAATCGGGGTTTGTCTCATGAAACACTGGCTAAACGCGACTTGGGTGTGGACTTCGGGGCTTTCGAGCCCGACAGGGGGAGGGGGGCTGATCCTGGAAGCCGCTGCCCCTTAAACCCCAAATCACCCGATGGCATGGTATGGAACCTCTGCGCCCCTTGGAACCCAAGCGACAAATATAGTTTTGGAGATCCCCATGAAAGAAACTGTAAACGAAAGAACAGAGAACAGCTTAAAGCAGAGTACCCGCGAGCCACGAAAGAAATCTCAAGCCGAAGGCATGGGCCCTCTAACATAGGCCTGCATACTGCGGTTTTCATGCGAGGTGGTCCCGAAATTACGGCTCAAGGTCGAAATGGCGGGCAAACTGTCGAGGATGCAACAGACACGGCAGACTGCCACGATGTGCGCTGGCTCATTATGCGATTTTGGGGTTCCAGATGGGCTATAAGGCACCAGAAGCGTTGGAAGTATGGCGCCTCGAGCTGCAATGCCGAGCAGGTTATTGTTCTTGTCCCTGGTGGTGATCTTGCCAGCATCCTGTCCAGACGCAACAAAGCCCGATGGGTTCCTGCAGCCCCTTTTCGGCTTTAGAGTTCAGGCAATTGGGTTCAGACCGGCTCCGCGATGCGAACCAACCACATCCAGTAGAACGCAGCAGGAGAGAGGCAGGAACCGAGACAAAACACAAGCTGCCAACGGTTGCCTTAATTTATCTGTGCTTGACCCCAGGTGCCATCGCTGCCCCTCTGAGCTCACTTCAAGGTGTAGCTGAGGGTTTAGGATTTTTGGCGAATTTTGTATGAGGATATATCGGATCTAAGGCGATCCTTGCTAAACACAGAAGAGCAAGCCGCGAAATCCCGAACCCCTTGTAGAAAAAGCTTGAAGCCAACAACACTGGAACAGCAACCCTAGCACCCTAAAGCCTAACCTTATAAACCCTGACCCTACGCCCCATTGGGCGTAGTAGCTCAGGGTGAGGCGCACGTAGGCCTTGGGTTTCAGAAACTGTGGGCCTGGGTTCAAGAAGCGCTGCGACGAGAGCCCAGGGCTGCCCGAAGCCCGACTTTCCTATCCATAGTAATAATAATAAGAATAAGAATAAGAATAATAATAATAATAATACTAATAAGAATAAGAATAAGAATAAGAATAAGAATAGTAGTAATAATAATAATGATAATAAGATTCATAAGCTCTGACACAACCTGAACCTCTACTCTCGAAATGCCACAGCCCCTAAACTCTCCCAAGCAACCTTACAATACAGTGCTGCATATCAGACTGCATTCTATGCACAAGCCCAGACGGAATGGAATGCTCTTCCACGTACCACCCGGTCCTCTGGCTTGGCACGAAGACCCCACACGGTTACTTAACACCTGCACAGGCAGCGCCAAGACGACCCTCACACTGCAGGACCACCGTGCATTCCTAGAAGAAAGCCTAACTTCGAAGTCCTGGAAGTTTTTGCATGGAGCATGCCAGCGTGGGGGCAAGATCGCACGACCGTCACTCTGAGAGGCTCTTGTCAAAGAGCCGAGGCGACAAGGCGACAAGCGATCGCCTCTCTAAGGAGGCAAAAAGCCGAGGTCACTGGTGACTCCAAAGGGAAAGCCCGCTTTTCCAGCTCAGACCATGGAACCCAGGCCCAGCCTGCAAAGCAGCAGCTGAGCCATCACGGAGCCGGTAAGCAAATCACGGCCCATGGCGAAATGCAGCAACCTATGCAAAGCCCCTCGATGAACAAGGGACCTTTGCTGTGGAAAGCTACGTTTCTACAGAGGCCTGAGCCGGCACGGCGGCAAAAACAGGCTCTCGGATTCTGCAGATCGGTCCCTCTCAACCCCGACACACGGTCCTCATGGCAAACTCTGTCACGGCTCTGCTGAATGCTTCTAGTGGCAGAACTTCTGTTGAACCGTTGCTACACGCACACAGATTAGCACGATGGTGGCTCCCGCAAGAACCATTTGCTACAATTCCTTCCCCCACTGCACCGGCTGTTACCGTACCGTTGCTTCTCATCATCTTGGCCTTGGCCCGCTTCATTTTCAGAGCCTAGGCCAAGCGACGGACGATGGCTGGGGGAACAATTGTGAGGCTCAAAGGCTGGTTCAACGGAGGCGAGTGAACTCTGACTTTCGGAGGCTCTTTTGCTTGGGATCGCGATCTCAGAAAGCATCCGCTAGCCCAAGAGTCTGTTTGCAGCTGCTTGGACATTGCCCGCCGTTGCTTCTAAAGCGCTTTGGGCATCGCCCTCCCTGAAACCCATGGCCAGCAACTCTTTCAGCTCAATCATATACTGGTAGCCTGAAGCTTGCTGATGCTTTCGCTTCGGTTCTGCCTGGGTTTGACTACGTTCGCTCAGCACGTCAACCCCTGTTCTCCAGGCCGACACGAACATCCGCATCGGGACGTTCCGCCTGACCTCGTCCATATCTGCGAAAGCATCGCCCACGGCCTTGAAGCTTTGTGTCACACCTTGAAACAGGTCTTCCCGGCCTGGCCTCAAGGAGCTGTCTGCAGGCTTCGAACCGGACGGCTCCAGATCTTTCTGAACTTCTGGTGACAACCTCTGCTTGACAGCGTGCTGCTCAGGGAGAGCATCCCCGTGAGCTGGCCCCCGTGCGCCGATAGCTGGAAACGATGTGTTCTTTCCAAGGCCGTCTTCGGCCACCCCCGCTGTCAAAGCTTCAGGGATGTGCAGCTTCCTTTTCAGATTGTGTACTGGCACATGGCTGCGGATCCACTCCCAAACACGGTCTCGAGCATTTTGTTGCCCTTGATCGGAGCCGCACTCCGTCGCTATAATTCCGGCAACTTTTGTCAGCGCAGCCCGCAAGAGAACACATTGCTCGGACCACGTCTCTATCTCCTCCCTAAAAAGCTCTGGCGGAAGCTCGGCCTTCTCACGGGCCTGTGACAAGACGAGCAGCATGCGCCCGGGCGGTGTCTGCGTTTTCTCCTGGAACTGATCCAGCAACTCGAGATCATGCTTGGTGAAGCGGCCAAACCGCATCACGAAGAGGATGGCATCGACTCCCCCGGAGGCTGGAAAGAGCTCACCAACCACCTGTCCGTCGCGATTGTCTCCAAAGCCCTGAGTGTCATAGATTCTCAGAGTCTGGTTTCCAACCTTTGCATCGGCATGTTGTAACCCAGACGTCTCGGAGACCATGCTGCACGATACTTTAAAGCTCGTTTTTCCCAAGAGTGCGTTGCCCAGTGTACTCTTTCCAAAGCCTGTCTTACCCACAAGCAGGATTACCATGGGCTCGGCTAAGACAAGGCCAGTCTCGGACAGGCGGTACATGGTCCAGGGCCGCTGTGACATGCGAAGGCGTGAGACTTGGGACTTTCGCGCCAACTCTGCCCCAACCTCATTGAAGATTTGATCAATAGGCAGCTGCTGGCGCAAGCGCGGCATCAATTCTTTCATTAAGGCACCACCATTGGGTCTCTCCGCTGCTTCAAGGCCCGGATCACAAGCAAAGAGGAAGTAGAAGTCATGAACACTGGGAGGGCAAGCAGCCGGCCCCCTACTCGACCAGGTGTCATACAAGGCACCGTGAAATGGAGACAGGCAACAATCAAAAACCAAGATCACACGCAGCCGACGTTCCCCGTCGAGGTGGATCTTGTTGATCGGTGCAATTAGCTGTTTTTCAATGTCAAACACCTCAGCTTCGGAAAGATCCTCTTTCCGTGGGGCATCGGATGCAAGCAGGAGGGGGAAACCGTTCGCCTTCGTCATGCTATGGCAACTGAAGAAGCCAATAAGAACGGGCCGCTCGTGACCGTCTGTCGCCTCGGGGATGTCCCGAACCCATGCCGTCAGCTCTCGAGACAAGCTCTCCTGCGTCACCTCACCACTCAGAACTGTGGTGGCTTCTCTGTGGCCCATATCGTCAAGGAACTTGTTTGCCTGTTTGGCATCCGCCCCTGCACCTGCCAACCTTCCCCAGCTCGCGTACTCCACGATTCCAAGGACGAAGGCTTTCGAGATCATCGCCTGCCTCGGTGCAGCGCGCAAAGACAAGCGGCAGTTTGTCTGACAACCCTTGAGGTGCATGGTGACAGTTGGAGTCATGCCGCATGAACTGTTTCTTTGCCATATCGCCATAACCCAGCATCGACGAACACAGAGTTAGGACAGTTGCTGGGTTGACGGATGCCAATCCACACTAGGAAACCCTTCCCCCAAAAAACAGCTCCAAAACAATCATATATATATATATATATATATATATACATATATCGTCAAACTGTCTGACTCATCTCGCGGAGAAGCGGCGACTGAGTGCAAGTGCTTCGCCCAATCGCACTATCGGCTGCTGGATCCATGGCTGAACTGTCTAGCGGTTACCCTAAACCAAAAGCGCTAATTCCTGCTCTGGCGATGCGTCAACTCTGGTACTTCGGACGGGGTCTTTGCACTGACACTAGTGACAGAACAGCTCTTTGTGCTTGAGTATGGCATCGGTGTGCAAAGCTGCGTCCCTCATGGGTGACGGAACCTACACTCTGAGGCGATTTGCCACAAATCCCGGTTCATGAAGAACTGTGGAAATTCTGAATGCCATCGCCCCTTACGGTCACGAGGGCTCTATTGATCCCAGATTTTGCCACGCTGTTGGCTTGCAATCTCGTAGGCCTTACTGGATTGGGGGGTTTAGTTTGGGACTTACAGTCTTGGGAAGCGGAACCTTTTGAAACACATACCATCTCTGTCCTGCCGATGGCTGGGTGGTTGAGTAGCCACATCCGGAAACATTGCCTCACGACTTGTGACCGGACGGGAAGAAAGGCCGAGCTCACCCAGATGGGCTCCCTCAAGCTACAGCAGAAACCATGGGAGGGGCTTCTGCCTCTAGGACGCACTAAACACATGTGGAAAAGAAACACGAAGCTGTCGAAATGGCCGAGCTCACCCACAAGGGCTCCCTCAAGCAACTTCGCAACCATCCGGAAACGTTGCCTTGTGACCGGACGTGAAACCCTGCAGCAGCACGATCTAGGCATGCACAAAAGACTGCTGAACTGCAGGTAGCTCTCAACATAAAAGACATACAAAGTTGCGCGTGCTTCAAAAGATGAGAAGCAGCATACTCTCTTCCATCAAGAAAAGCCATACGAGGCAAGATGATTGCAGCCCATGTTTATGGACGTCCATTGCCTGTATGCTGGTGCCACACATGCCACCTGATAAATGGGTGCCGGCTCAGGGCCACGATCAGTGCGTGAAGTGCGCATTCAGCCTGCACAGCTGTAGCTGCTGCATCTGGTCAGGCTCACAAGTATAGCTTACGTAAGTTAGTGTAGAGCTTTCAAATTATACTTTGAGGAAGCTGTTCTTTCCTCTGAGTCCAGCTTTCACCTGGTTGATTTAATCTCCGTCTTCCCCTCTGCTGTCCAAGCGGCTGAGAGTCCGAGACAAAGTGGCTGCCGCCGCCACAACGCCAGCCTCCTCCAGTCTTGTACCTCTGCTGGCACTGTGTGATCCTGCCTCTGACCAAGACTTCATAAATACAGCAGGAAGACTTTCCGGACATAGGGGTCTTAGGCCATAGTCATCGGGTATAAAAGAAGAAGTGCAATCAGGAACCCTCGCAATTTCGACCCTCTCTTACCCTGCGCAAGCCAAGCGGCCAGCTGAAGCCGGCGGGACAGGGACTGATCTGGCGAAGCTTCTCTCGAATCCTCGCCTGCTTCTCCTGCTCGGCTCGGATCCGAGCTTGCTCCTTTCAGCTCTTGAGCATCTCAAGGGCTATGAAGCCGCGGCGCAGAAGACTCTGTTAGGGCTGAGAATGGAAGTCAGAAAGACAGTGGTGAGATGATAACACGAATCGCAAGAGCAGTAACAAAACAAACTGCACACGTAACACGAACCGATCGCATGCCTAGGCATATCAGAGGGCCTCAACCTTCTACCGACAACCACTGACCGAGCTTCAGAAATCCTGCTGGGTTCCTATCCCTAAGCCCGAAACCCCTAAATCTCAAACCCCAACTCCGACAGCATACACCCCACAAGAACCCAGACCAACACACTCGAAAACCTTCTGAAATCTCACAAAACCTCCGCATGCCTACAAAACAGCTCCAAACAACAGCGCAGGTCTCCTCCAGGCGCCGTCGCTCTCTCTCCAAACGCTCGCTCTCGAGCCGCGCTTCGAGCTCGGCCTCTTTTGAAGCGCTCTACCACGGGTTTAGTACAAGGCTTTGAAAACAGGGGCCTCAAGGATCAGAATAGGGTTTTTGGCCACACATTATACTAGGGGGTACTAATGTACTCTTACGGAGATTCAGGGAATATTGTGATTCATGACTACTTGGAATAAGGCTTTTGGGTTTTCGACCTCCGGGGGCCCGCTTGCAAGGTTGAGGACTTTGGGACTCGGAGTTCCGAAGCTAGGGCCTCAGTGTTTAGGGTGGTCTTAAGGCCAGGGATTCGGGCCGTTGAAGCTTACAGTTCACTGCTTCAGCGTTTAGGGCTCTAAGGTTTCGGGCTTGGGGGTTTCCTCAACTTGCTATGGAGCTTTTTTGCAGCTTCAACGGTCACGGGTCAGGTAGTTTACAAGTTTTCGAACGGGTTTTCTGAGGCTTTGAAGGTTGGAACGCTCAGGTCTGTCGGGATTGAAGGTGAACACCATTTAGGTTACTAAGTCTTGTGTGTTTTTGGCCCGGGTGTTCGGGTCCAGGGTCTGGGGGGTTCATTGCCTGCTGGGAATTCGAGGAGTTTGAAGTTTTGGGGGGTCGAAGCATTGGGGTCTAGTGTGATCCTCATGTCATCGCCCATCGCCATGGCAACAGCACTGAGCCAAGCTGACAAACAGAGAACAAACAGAAGATGCCCAAGCCAGTACCAACAATCATGATGATGGTTCACGACGATGCAATCCACGCCGATACTGCGGAGATGCCTTGGCCCGGATTCTCTCGGCCTCTAAGCAATCCTGCAAACAAGAGTCGAGTTTGATCACGCTTTCTCGGAAACGGTTTGGGATTCAGGAATTTGGGCCGTGCGGGCTTCTTGGTTCCGGCATCGGAATTTCAGACATGTCCACGTGCATCTGGGAGCTATGATGAGCTAGCGCCAAGAACTGGGCCACTCATGCTTCGGGCCTTTGCCATCCGGAACCGACGTGGCTTGTGATTGAAAGCAGTAATAGAGGGGCCTTAATAATCAGAATAGGGTTTTAGGGCCCATTTTACTATGTAAGATGATCATAAGGACCCCCCAAAATACTAAAGGTAATCATCTAGGCCCCCATCGTACGTAAGCCAACGCATCCATAGAGCCTTGAGGCGAAGATGCACTCACAGCGACTCACAGGAAAGAAGCATCTTCCAGTGTGTCCACCTTCCCGTTAGGGTTTAGGGTTTAGGGTTTAGGGGTTTAGGGGTTTAGGGTTTAGGGTTTAGGGTTTTAGACCACTCTAAACTCACCACTGGGGATCATCACGGAAAATCTGCGAGGACGATAGTAAGAAGAAAGTTCGAGAACAGCTGCCATGTGTCCGTCCTATGCTATACTCCCTAAAACCAACCCAAGCCCCTTAACGCCTCAAATCGTTCAACCCTAAAATCCCCACAAGCCTCCCTACATCCTAAAATCCCGAAACCCCTAAACTCCCCCGGAACCTTTAGACCCTAAACCCGCTAGAACCCCAAAAGTACCCTTGTAGGGTACCCCTTATACTGTATCACCCTTTTTTGCAGCAGGCCTCGTTGTCCAGCAGCCCGGTCCGAGCGAGTCGTCTTTACACTTGCTGAATACAAGGAGAACAGACTCGCCCACAATTGCAATGACATTATCTATGTTACCCTAAACCCCGAACCCTAAACCCTAAACCCTAAACCCTAGGCGTTTGGCTGACAGCGATCCGTGTAGTTTCCCGTTGTGGTCCACGGTGAGCTCCCAAACCCAGCGCGGCCCACAGGCCCGCCGATCGGCGATTGGGATATCGCCGGTTGTCTTCTGCCGCATTCGCTGCAATTTGCCGACTGCGTGCAGGGTGAATCAACCTTCTACATCTTCTGCTACGTTCGCTGCCTTGAGCCGACCGTCAGCTGAATTTGTACTTTTATGATTGGGGCCATCCTTCTCTGGTTGGTGGTGCTCAATCAGCATACCGCGACGGTTGCGGCGCCCTTTGAAGGAAGCAGCCTGGCACCGACGCCTCAGGAGGGCTCGTACAGGAGCCCGGACTCTTACACGCCTGGCGAAGTCCAGGTGGATCGACGTTCCAGCGGAGCGCTTGCTGAGAGCGCAAGCTCTCCTGCGGAAGCACCACTCGTACTCAGCCATGGGAGGACGAGAACCATGGATATGCCCAGGCTGCCAGGCCAAAGTCAAATATACAAGTGCTTTTTGCGGCCAGTGCGGGCAGGCCTGGTCGTACTCAGCGCCGTCTGGATCCCAGTGGGTGCCCTATGGGAAGGGCAATCCGCACTGGGAGAGACCTCGATCACCACGCAAGCATGGCGACGATTGGGGTCCAGGACAGAAAGGCAAGAGACCGCGATCTCCGAGGAAGCGAGGGAACCAGGACAAGGGAGCTGGCAAAGCAACTGGCAAGACAACTGCCAAAGGTGGCAAGGAGCAGGCGCCATTGGCGCCCACCACAGCACAGCTACCGAAGCCACCAACGGCCCCGACTACGTCAACGCCACGGGAGCCGGCAATGCCAGCATCATCGCCAGCGGATTCCAAGTTGCAAAGCTTGCTTACGGCCCTCTCGAGGAGCCGCGACGACCTGCCCACGCATTTGAGGGATATGCTAGATGGTCAGTTCGAGGCGGACTCCAAGGCCCACACGAGGAGCCTACACAAGTTGGTGGCGGCCCAGAGCCAAGCTCGCAGGGAGCTGGCTCAAACAAAAACCGCTCGCCAGGACTACATTCGGTCTTGGGGCGAGTACGTGGAGGGCATTTGCACCATCTGGCAGGAGCATTTACAGGAGAAGATGCAAGTCATGCAGAGCTTCTCCGATGCCGAGTCCAAATGGGAGCAACAGCTGAGGGAGACCACTGGGCAAATTGGTCGCCTAGCTGGAGAAGGTCGCAACAAAGAGACGATCGAGGTGGACAGCATGGAGGACGAAGACGAGGCGGAGGAGGAGATGAGCTCAGAACTCGCTGCGCAGGATGCGCAGCGGCAGGTCGCCATGGACAACATGGCGATTGCGGAGACACAGATCACAGAGAACCTACGAGCTGCCGTTGCGTCAGTGGCACAACAGGCTTTGGATTTCTCGCGCAACGACCGAGAAAGGTCGCCTCGGCGTCGTCTGTCCGATTCCACCAAGGACACCAAAACCGAGGTGCCCCAGGTCAAGACGGAGCAGCCGAAGACTGCTCCAGTCCAGCCGCCCCCTCAATAAGCTCCACATCGAGCCACATGGTCCTTGTGGAGCGTACCGAGCTGAACTGCCCACAGCACTTCAGCTGCAGTTTTGGCCACTCCGTTTATAGGGAGTGGGACTTCACATGCCCTCGCATAGCACGGCTTTTGGGATGGCGAGCTGCTTTCGAGGTTGAGCTTGGAGAACTAGGAATCGAGACAAGCTGGAGGTTTGATCGACGCCAGCGTTCGCATGCAGAACCTGCCAAGGGGACTACGACTCTCCGACTACATGAACGAGCCCATGTCCGCTGTGACCCGTCAGCAGGCGCAGTCTTATGCATGGGCGGTACCGAACTGCATGCATCCATTTTCCGGAAACAACCCTGCATGGGCGACGAGGGTGTTGTTTCTGACGTAATGGGTGCTGCGAGTGAGGGTGCCCATGCTGAGACTTCGAGCCGCTGTCCGAGGCCAGCATGTGAGCTGTCTGTACAGCGTGTGTATAGCAGTAGTGTACATGCGCAAGGTGAATGTAGGGCGCGGGCTGTGCGTTTTATACAACAGCCGGAGACCCTTCTCTACCAAACCAATGCCAGACTCAAGCCAGGGACCCCACCATGGTCCAACCCGCTTCGTGGCATCATCACCAGCCGGCCCCATTTTGGATGCCACTGTGATTCTTCTATCTCCTCCGTACCGGAGGTTTTGACCAACCACGATCGGGCTCACACCCATTCCAATCGACGTGGGATGAAGGCAACCACAGCCTCATCCCTTGAGACTGACCGCATGCCGGCTGCTTGCAAAGCTAGCCAATACCATAACATGAGTGTGCCGCCTGTTGCGTGCACCTCAGCTCTGCCGGTGCAGCCTGTAATGTGCCCGGATGGCTTCACCAGACCAGCTGCCACTCCAGTGCGGCCATCCGACACTCCCTTCTCGTTGGTGCGATTGGGCATAGCCGCGCGGATTGAGGTACTTCCTGCACATCTTGACAGGCCAGAGCTCCGAAACCGTCCGGTCATGACCTTCAATTGGGTTACTCAGCACCGTGCGGCTGGAGCTACAGCTGAACTCCGGCAACAAGACCGATATGCACTGTTTGACACTGTCAATCACCTCAGTGTACGACGACTTCCGGAGGGTTGGTGCATCAATGATATTGTAGCCGACATCATTGGCTCCCAACCACAGGTACGCTCAGTGCGTTTCCACATGGATAGACTGCCCCACCTTCCGGCTATCCAAGTCACGGCAACCCTTAGAGGCGCAGAGCAACGAGCATTCACAGTTCCGCTTGACTTACGCACTGTGGAAGGCCGGATCTGCACCATCGATGCCCCTTTTGGCTGTCGGCCGGCATTGCTGCAGGCTATCTGTGTCAACAGTTGTGCCACGGGTCGCCTCCCACGCGGCATGTATCATCTGGTTGCACCAGACGGTTCCTTAGCAGCGATTCCAGCTGATCAGGCGCCGCCCTTTGACTTTGTGCGCAGCACCCGGGATGACCCCACACCAGTTGGGGAGGAGCATGAACCGGAGCCGATTGTTTCAGACGAAGGTGATGAAGCCACACTAATGCAGTTGCATGCAGGTGTTCATGGACCGCATGTCACCAGTGCTGTGTCGACCGATGATGGTTGGAACGGCACACGAAGCGCAGCTTGCAAAGTGTCTGTTGAACACCCTGTTCTTGAGCCGGTACATCCCCCTTCATTGCTTGCTAAGGCTGGCCCCCCACGAGCTAGCATATGGTTTGATAAAGCTCCGACATACAAGATTCTTCCAGAGAGATGGGCTAGCCCAGCACTTCTGCGGATCCCTGCTGGGCAGTTGAATCTGTATTGTGCCGTGGAGGAAAACCATGATACTGAACGCCGTTATGCCCTGTTTGACCGGCTTCGGCACACTAGTGCGCGCAAGGCTGCAGCGGACTGGACTTTGGAAGATTACGCCGCGGATGCGGTGATGACAGCACCGGAGCCGACTGCTATCTTCCAGATTGTCACCATCGCAATCGCGGGGCTTCCCACTCCGCAATTCACCTTGACTCCAGCCGGAGTTCCTGCGTCATCCCTTACTCTGCCTGTCGATGCCAGGAATATGGGAGGTCCAGTACTTGCGCTGTTGCTCCGCCCTGGAATGCCCAGTGGCGAGGTCTTCGACAAGATCGCCAGTGTCTTCCCTGCAGCGCGATACCTGGTTGATTTGGCTGCACCCCTTGATGGCCTCTTCCTCCAAGATGCTTTGGGCAGGGTCTGGGAGTCCCTACCTGAGGACCTAAGCACTCTTCAGTGGATGACTGTTCGTATTGACAGGGCGGCCTTCCCAGGCGCACCACAGTTCGCGCCCACCTCTGCGCAATCTCAGTGGGCAGGTACGACTTCGACAACGACAGCCATGCAGCCGGCCTTGTCTTCGGGCACGCATATCTCCTTCGTGCTAGCAGGTGAGGGCACGTTGATCAGGTTGGCCCCGCAGCCTGTGCAGCAAGTGAACGTGCAACATTCTATAGCAGAGATGTTGCTTATTATTGCTCGACAAGGACGTATGCCCAGGCATCCCATGATCTCGATATGTACATCAATGCCACGTAACCCTGAGCGCCCCAATGACCTGCTCGTTGGCTTTATGCTGTACTCCAGTACCACTGAGGCTACTGACGTTGCCATACTCCAAGACTTTTCGGCTGATGGGACCATGCTACAGGCTATCACCGTTGACGTTGGCACTCGTCTAGAGCACATGATTGGCAGTGCGCAATCCCGCAGGGGTTTCATTCCGGTGCTAAACGGCGTTCCCAGAGCTGCAGCCAATCGCAACCTTGTTACGGGGGATCTGGTACAGGTTCAACTTCCACCCCTCACTGCCAGGGTTGTGACGGTGGCTCATCTGTACTTCCTGCTCCCAGAGCTGCGGCTCTTTGCGATGCCTCTCAGCATGCCATCTATGGCACCTGTCACCAGGAACCCTCTCGACCCGGGCTTCATTGAGAGAGGACGGGACGCAGCCCGGCGTACTTTGCATCTGCGTTCTTTGGAGCGGCGAGTTGAGGTTGGGGAGCCAGGGCACGACAACCGGCCTCTACTTGTGATGGGGCCCACTCACCCGCCCTATCTGTTGTTCATGCCGGTTCCCTTGGAGCCCAGTCTGCGAGAAGTGCTTCTGTTTCTTTCGTTTTCTGGATTCTTTGACCCAGGGACGAGCTTCGCCGAAACACGTGCCTTTTCACATGGAGTCGAAATCTTCGTGTCGATTCCTCCTCAAAGCACACGAGCGACTGTTTTGCTTACGGCCCCTGACAGCTCGCTCACGTTTCTTCAGCTGAACATGCCGGTTGGCATGCCACTGCAGAATTTAGGGTTGCCGGTTAGAAGAGGTTTTGAGCTTGTACTCCCAGCTCAGGCGGCACATGGGGCCGTAATCTGGGATAATGGTCAGCGCAGGCCTAGCTCAAGTGCCTCCATGGGCACCGGAGGCACCTCCTTGGTCCAGATACCCGATGTAGCTCAAAAACAAGCGGCTCGACGCAAGCAGCTTCGGGACATCCATGAGGATCGAAGTCATTGTCCATGCGTGGAAGGTGCATTGCAATGCCCTCCTCCTCTGCTACTAGACAACGCCATCAGTGCCCCGAGCCACTTCTACGACGCTGCCCCTGCATCTCAAAGTGAGGCCCCATCCGGAGTCACTATCCCTCCGGGAGAGGCACAGCCATGCAGCCAACAGCTTGATGTGTTGCCACGTGATTACATACCAACCCCACTTGGAAGACGCGCTATACGCCGGGCCCCATCACAAACTTCCGCTCTACCCCATGTGAAGCCAGGCGATTCCTCTTCCGGTGACCTCGTGCAGACCCCCACCATTGCGGATGCACCTAAACACCAATCCGTGAGACAAGTTGTATCGCTGGCTAGTTGCATCCCGGACAATGATCGGACGTCGTATCTGGAGAGTTCCCTTCATCTGGGTTTACCGGAGGATGCAATCGATGTCGCCTTGGCAGGTTTTGACTTATGCCACGTGTGCCATGATAAGCCTCGGGGGCTGAACCTTCCGCAAGTCACCAGTCGCTTCCTCTACAGGCTGCCACAGGCTAACTACCATGCAGTACCTACGGCCCTACTCATGTATGTTGACGGCTCCTACGAGGCCGCAAGTGGAGCATGGGCTGTCTGCTGCTTGGGTTTAGTTGGGGATGAATGGCAGTGGCTAGGTTACTTTGCCGATGTTGTGCCAACACAAGTTGAGATCAGGTCTGCCTTTGAACCAGAGCTCTATGCACAACTAGTTGCTCTGGGAATTGCAGCTCGTCTTGGTGTTCCCACTACGGTTTTTTATGATTGCACATCCGCCGCAGTTGTTGCAACAGGTGGCGCTGCCACCAGCGCAGCCACCCCTCTGGCGCGAGCAGCCGCCAACCTCTACATGTATTCAGGTGTACGGGGCCATTGGCCTGCCATGCAACACGTGAGGTCGCACCAAGGGGACCCTCTCAATGAGTTGGTAGATCGTATGGCGAAAGGGGCGCTGCGGAGCTCCGAGCTGCGGGCACCCTTGGGTGATATGCACATTGCCGACTATGTGTGTCACCACGCCTTTGAATGGCTGTGGCTGTACCATGCTCGAAAGCATTCCCATGCCTGGCCTACGGTCGACGCAGACGGTTGCTCCGTATCAGCACCTGTTCCGGCACGCACACCATTACCTCACACACCAAGTGCATGGGCATTTGAGAGTCCCGACCCTTGCCCTACTTTAGTGTCTGTGCGTCTTAAGGTTGCTACCTACAACACGTTGTCCAGCCGGACAGCGCTGCAACGGCAATGCCTACTTGCCTTTATGCAAACACATCGTCTTGATGTGTTGGGCATTCAGGAAACCCGACATGAGGTAGAAACCAAGATGCAGGTGCAGGGAGTCCTTCGCTTTTCGGGCCCCATCCTGCAGGGACAGCTGGGATGCCAAATCTGGATTGACCCTCGATCAGGGCCATGGGTTACCTCTGCGTTTCGGGTCACCTTTCGGCACCCTCGAATGTTGGAGGTCCAGGCGAGGCTCGGGGACCAGCCCCTCACCATCATCTCTGGCCATTGTCCGACTGCCGCTTCACCGGAGGTTGAAAGGCAAGAGTGGTGGCGTATGCTGCGAAGCCGCCTTCTGGCACTCCCCCCGGGACATGTCCCGTTGTTAGTGCTGGATGCAAACGCACGTTTTCATTGGCAGGCAGGTTCAGAAGCCCCCAGCAATGACAATGGCCGCGAGCTTGACCAGCTTGCCGACGAATTTGACCTCCGTCGCACTGCAGCGCATGAACCAGACGGGACTCCACGCATCTCCTGGCAGCCACCTGCGGGAAGCTGTGCGTCTGGGGCGTGTCTCGACTATGTAGTGTGCCGGGACGATTGGTTTAACCAGCGCTCGGAGCAGGCCCTACTGCCGATCGAGGATGTCCAAGCTGGCATCGACCATACTCCCATCATGGCATCATTTTCTGCTGACCTCTGGCGGCCACCTCGGGACCCAGCACGCCTCAACCGAGATGCCATGCGCACTGAACAGGGTAGAGAGCAGATCCGACACATCTTTGATACACTCCCGACGGTACCCTGGCATGTTTGCGTTGATGAACACCTTCAAATCATCAACAAGCACCTGCAAACCGGCCTCCTTGATGCCTTTGCGGGCGGTACACGACCGCGCAAGCCGACTATTTCTGAGACCACGTGGCAGCTCATCCAGGCACGGCGCATACAACGTCGCACCTATCGTCGTCAAGCTCTGTTACGGTCCAAATGGGTGTTGTCACAGTGCTTTCGGGCCTGGTCTGGAGGCACTGCCGTTTCGGCTCGAACGATGCATCGCCGCAAGAAATGCCATAACATGCAGGCGGCCCACCACATGGCCGCTATGCAGAGTTTGAGCCGACAGCTTCGCGAGGCACACAGGCGTGATGAAGCTGAGTTCACGCGCCTAACATACCAAGACTGCCGGGAGCAAGGCCCTGTGGTCCTGGCTCGTAAGCTGCGTACTGTCATGCGTTGTGGGCGCGGAGGAGCCAAGGCCGGCATCCCTGACGCGCTGAGATGTCAGGGCCAAGTGCTTACGGAGCCTGGCGCTATCCTGGATGCTTTCGGACACCACTTTGCGAAAACCGAAGCCGCAACTCCCAGAAAGCTGGATGAACTTTGTGAAAACGAAGACGCCACCGATTGCCCCAGCAGCCTCCAGTTAAGCGGCGCGCCATCACTGGCAGACCTTGCAGCAGCCTTTGCGTCGCTCAAATCTGGCAAATCACCCGGGATCTCCGGGATCCCTTCGGAGGTTTACTCCAGGTGTGCACCCCAGGCAGCCCTTTGCCATATGCCATTGGTCCTTAAAGCATTGAGTAGGAAGCGAATGCCAACGTTGTGGACTGGCATGAGAGCCCACCCAATCCCGAAGCCTAAAAAGCCGAGTGATGTATGCGAAGGTTACAGGTCCATAGCGCTGGCCGAGCCGGCTAGCAAGGCCATCGGCAAATCCACTCGAGCGGCGCTCAGCCGATGCTTTGAGGCGTGCACTCTACCCACCATTGGGGGTGCGCGAGCCGGCTTTCCCGCAGAAATCCCGGCGATGGCCGTGCGCTCTCACATAGCCACGCTTCGGCGCACTGGGCGAGCTGGTGCCACTATCTATGTCGACGGAGAGGCAGCATTTTACGCAGCCTTGCGTTCCCATTTGTTTACTGCGGACGCCAACGAGCTCCAGACCTATCTTAGCTCACTGCAGCTGGAGGATGAGGTCCGGCGACGTATTTGCCAAGCTATAGGCTCTCAAGGTGCATTGGAAAGAGCAGGCCTGTGTGAGGCAAGTGTTGCCCTTCTCAAGGCCGCATTTACTCAAACGTGGTTCTCAGTTGGTGTGACTGAACCCACCGTCTTTTGCACCACCAAAGGGACTGTACCCGGGTCTCCTGTTGCCGACATTGTTTTTCAGTTTGTCATTGGAGCCTCGCTACAATGTCTTGCACAACACTTAGCGGATGAAGGCATAGCAGCGACGGTTGATTTTCAGCAACAGAGTGTTACGGCGACCCCTCAGTCATGGGTTGATGACATTACGGTCTTGCTCACCTCTGCAAGTGCTGAGTCGGTGTATGGGCTGCCGGATCAAAAAAAAAATAAAAAGGGATCAAAAAAAAAATAAAAAATTCAGGATCAAAAAAAAAATAAAAAGGGATCAATATAAAAATAAATGTGGAAACAAAAAGTGTGTATTTGCACGGATTTAGTGTGTATTTGCACACATTTTGTGTGTGTTTGCACAGATTTTGCGTGTATTTGCACGGATTTTGTGTGTATTTGCACACATTTAGTGTGTATTTGCACAAATGTGTTGTGTATTTGTACACATTTAATGTGTATTTGCACACATTTACTGTGGATTTTGTCTGTATTTGCACGGATTTCGTGTGTATTTGCACACATGTAGTGTGTGTTTGCACACATTTAATGTGTATTTGCACACATTTAGTGTGTATTTGCACACATTTAGTGTGTATTTGTACACATTTAGTGAATTTAGTGTGTATTTGTACACATTTAGTGCGTATTTGCACGCATTTAGTGTGTATTTGTACGCATTTAGTGTGTATTTGTACACATTTAGTGTGTATTTGTACACATTTAGTGTGTATGTATTTGTACACATTGAGTGTGTATTTGTGCACATATGGTGTGTATTTGTACACATTTACTGTGTATTTGCACGGATTTAGAGTGTATTTGCACGGATTTAGTGTGTATTTGCACGGATTTAGTGTGTATTTGCACACATGTGGTGTGTGTTTGCACACATTTAGTGTGTATTTGTACACATTTAGTGTGTATTTGCACACATTAGTGTGTATTTGCAAGGGTTTTGCGTGTATTTGCACGGATTTAATGTGTATTTGCACACATGTAGTGTGTGTTTGCACACATTTAGTGTGTGTTTGCACACATGTAGTGTGTATTTGCACGGATTTAGTGTGTATTTTTGTACACATTTGGTGTGTATTTGCACGCATTTAGTGTGTATTTGTATACATTTAGTGTGTATTTGTACACTTTTAGTGTGTATTTGTACACATTTAGTGTGTATTTGCACACATTTAGTGTGTATTTGTACACATTTAGTGTGTATTTGTACACATTTAGTGTGTATTTGTACACATATGGTGTGTATTTGTACACATTTACTGTGTATTTGCACGGATTTACTGTGTATTTGCACGGATTTTGTTTGTATTTGCACGGATTTGCACACATTTATGTGTATTTGCATAGGTTTTGTGTGTATTTGCACGGATTTAATGTGTATTTGCACACATGTAGTGTGTGTTTGCACACTTTATAAGTGTGTGTTTGCACACATTTAGTGTGTATTTGCACGGATTTAGTGTGTATTTGCACGGATTTAGTGTGTATTTGCGCGGATTTGGTGTGTATTTGCACACATCTAGTGTGTATTTGCGCGGATTTTGTGTGTATTTGCACACATCTAGTGTGTATTTGTACACATGTAGTGTGTATTTGTGCACAGTTAGTGTGTATTTGTACACATTTAGTGTGTATTTGCACGGATTTAATGTATTTGCACACATTTAGTGTGTATTTGCACGGATTTGGTGTGTATTTGCACACATTTACTATTTGCACACATGTAGTGTGTATTTGCACACATTTATATAGTGTGTATTTGCACACAGTTAATGTGTATTTGTATACATTTAATGCGTATTTGTACACATCTAGTGTGTATTTGCACACATGTAGTGTGTATTTGCACACATGTAGTGTGTGTGTGTGTGTGTGTGCACATTTAGTGTGTATTTGCACACATTTACTCAAAATTTAATATGTGTTTGTACACATTTACTGTGTATTTGTACACATATAGTGTGTATTGCACGGATTTAGTGTGTATTTGCAGACATTTTGTGTGTATTTGCACACATTTAGTGTGTATTTGCACGGATTTTGTGTGTATTTGCACGGGTTTAGTTTAGTGTGTATTTGCACACATGTAGTGTGTGTTTGCACAGATTTAGTGTGCATTTTTGCACAGTGTGTATTTGCAGACATTTAGTGTGCATTTGCACACATTTAGTGTGTATTTGTACACATTTAGTGTGTATTTGTACACATTCAGTGTGTATTTGTACACATTTAGTGTGTATTTGTACACATTTAGTGTGTATTTGTACACATTTAGTGTGTATTTGCACACATTTAGTGTGTATTTGTACACATTTAGTGTGTATTTGCACACATTTAGTGTGTATTTGTACACATTTAGTGTGTTTTTGTACACATTTAGTGTGTATTTGTACACATATGGTGTGTATTTGTACACATTTACTGTGTATTTGCACGGATTTAGTGTGTATTTGCACACATGTAGTGTGTGTTTGCACACATTTAGTGTGTATTTGCACAAATTTACTGTGTATTTGCAAAGTTTTTGTGTGTATTTGCACGGATTCAAGAGTACAAGAGGACCAGGGGACCAGAGGACCAGGGAACCAGAGGACCAGGGGACCAGAGGACCAGGGGACCAGAGGACCAGGAAGCCTAGCTCTTGATTGAGCGTTTATTTTGTTTTTGATCCTTTTTTATTTTCTTCTTGATCCCTTTTTATTTGTTTTTTGATCCTTTTTTATTTTTTTTTGATCCCTATCCCTTTACGGTGTATGCGGATACTGCCCGGGCATCGGTTCTTATTTGCCAGTACTTGTCCGTCGCGGGGATTCGTGTCAACTTCTCCCCGGGCAAAACCGAGGCCATGGTTAGCCTGCACGGACCTGGAACTGTGCGAGCACGGAACCGCATCATGATCGACGGGGGTGGGACCATCTCGTTTGATCTAACAGGTCAGCAGTCTGCAAGCATACGGTGCGTTGCGGAGTACACCCACCTTGGCACCGTACGGGGTTGCAAGATCAGTGACGACCTTGCCGTTAAGCAACGTGCCAAACTCACGTGGGATGTGTTCCCGTCCTTTCGGCGGCGAATCCTAACCAACGAACATTTATCTGTTGCAGAAAGGCAGCAATTGCTCCTCGCAGTTGTGATGGCCAAATTCCTCCACGGTGTGGGCACGTGGAGTTTCCAGGATGAGTCCAGCCGAGCTCTGTACCGACGCTCTTACATGGCCTTTCTTCGTGGCAGTGTCCGGCCGCTGCACGGTGTCCCATGCCGCCGCTTGAATGCAGCACAGATCTGTGCCTTAACCTCTGCGCTCCTCCCGGAGGAAGCGCTTGCTCTTGCCCGGGTCCGTGTAGTGTCGCAATTGTGCGCGAAAGCGGATCCTTTTCTGCAAGGATGCCTGGAGGTGGAGCAACACTGGCTGACCCAGGCCCGGGTCGCAGTTGAGCTGGTTGCTGTCGCGCTGGAGGATGACACTCTCGCCCGTTTCGCTACCATGCACAAAGAGGATGGCAAATGGCTGCAGCATTGGCCGTTAGACCGACGAGCCACTTCCGCCCTCTTGAAACGCTTCCGCCGACATTGCATTGGACAGCGGACGGCGCTTGTAGATGAGGCACTTCAGAAAGCACGGGCCCACCAAGCCGCTGCCGATCAAGGCCTCCTCTTCTCCACGGTTGACCGACCGCAGACGGCCTCACTTCGGTCCCAGTGCTCGACATGCGGGAAATGCTTTGATGGGCCGGCAAGGCTTGCAGTGCACAGGGCCAAGATACATGGAGAACGAGCTCTCCAGACAGCTGCATGGGGAACAGCGTGTGAGATTTGTCGTCGCCAATTTTGGTCCACCAAAAGGCTGAAGGAGCACTTCAGAAGATCAAGACAGTGCGCCTATGCCTATCAGCAGGCTGAGATAGGCGATGTCGCGAAAGGTGAACAGGCAGCTCCGGACTGCGTTCCACCGACGATCCTTACTGGACCTGCCCCATGGTGGGCGACTTTACGACCGCCTCCACCACCTGCAAATGCGCATCCAACTCCCACCAACCGTGTGCATGTTCCTGATATCCGGGATCTCCGCGAGATCCATCAGGTTCCCAGCTTCCTGTCTGAATGGTTGGGTTTGGTAGAGAAGGGTGTAGCTTGGCACGCCGGTGTAGGTGACGAGGACTGGAAGCGGCCAATTGTACAACTTGCTGCCCAGATCTTCGAACAGCTGCATCTTGATGATGCAGAGCATTCTGCAACGGCTGATAACCTGTCGGCTGTTTGGTGTGGATCCAGGCTTCTGCTGGGACCCACTGACCTGCTGTGCGAAGCACGCAGGACAATTTGGCCTTTTCTCTAAGGTCGAATAGTTGAATTCAGGAGTGCGTCTATCGACACGAGCCACGCCGTCAAAAAAACCCTAAACCCTAAACCCCCTGAACCCTAAACCCTAAACCCTAAACTTAAGACATCGGTAACCAGCCACAGGAAATAAAAACAGTAATAATTTCTTTTCAGGTTTTGGATACGCTTGCAGATACGATTGAACGATACGATTTGGATGCATGCCGAAACTATGGATACACCTTTCGATACAGGTTCAAGTACGAGTTGGAGGCATGCCAAAGCCAGTGATCACTTTTCGATACAGGTTCTAGTACGACAAGCGTTGCAACCGAGGGGCGGGCAATGCTGCGCGCACCACGTGAAACCCAATACTTGACGGGATTATCCTCACAAATTATCAGACATCTGTACTAAACACATGGAGAAAGAGGAGCTGATAGTTACCAGTACATACTCACACTTAATATTCGACTTGATTTATGACAAGACTCTGCGGTGGACTTTCGATAGCATGCACTCATTTTGGCTGCACTCATTTTGGCACATCCGACTTCATCCGACGTGGATGCAGTCTTGTGCGTCCGTTGCCGACGAAAAAAACCAGGAGGGGAGGGATGGGGGTGGTGGGCAGGGGGGGAAGGCGAGGAGGGGGAACGGGGACGGGGAAGGGAGGGGAGGGGCAGGCGCCGTGGGGCCGCTCGCTTCCCGCCCAGAAGCGGCTCCACAGGGTGTATTCAAAAGCCTATCGCGAAATCGTATCTGCAAACCACGTCCTCGGGGCCTCCGCGGCAGGCCCCAAATCATCCAAATCGTATCTCAAAATCGTATTCAAAACCGTATCGGCCCGGACCCCAGTTTAGCTCTTATTATAAGAGGAAACGGATACGATTTGGCGATACGATTTGGGGCGGTTTCGGGGCCCCAGGCGATACGATTTGGCGATACGATTTGCAATAGGATTTGGGGTCTGGCGGGGGGCGTCGGGGGGCTGGTGCGGCCCCACCCCACCAAACCGCCAAATCCTATTGCAAATCGTATCGCCAAATCGTATCGCCTGGGGCCCCGAAACCGCCCCAAATCGTATCGCCAAATCGTATCCGTTTCCTCTTATAATAAGAGCTAAACTGGGGTCCGGGCCGATACGGTTTTGAATACGATTTTGAGATACGATTTGGATGATTTGGGGCCTGCCGCGGAGGCCCCGAGGACGTGGTTTGCAGATACGATTTCGCGATAGGCTTTTGAATACACCCTGTGGAGCCGCTTCTGGGCGGGAGCGAGCGGCCCCACGGCGCCTGCCCCTCCCCTCCCTTCCCGTCCCCGTTTCCCCCCTCCCTCTCACGACAACTGGACTTCAACTTCTTCGAAGCGCTGCTGCCAGTGCTCGAAGCTACGGCGATGGGGCTGAACGCCATTGCCATGGCAGTCTGCTGCGATGGCAAAAGCTCCTTACCGCCTACAGGGCTTGCCGACGTGTGACACGGTGTGACTTGTGCATCATAGTCAAACACCATGCATGACCTGTGAGTAAACGTGTGACCTGTGAAAGGATTGTCTGTCGTCTGCTGTCCAACAACATGTTGGCATCACCAATCCTGTGATCCGCGCGCGCGGCATCCCCGTAGCGACGTTTGTGAAGTGTATCACGAACTGCATTGAAAAGTCTAACATACAAATAGTCACCTGTAAATGTGTATCTTAAACCGTATTGAAAAGTGTATCGTACCTCTAGACCACATCGAAAAGTGTATTGCTGAGTCCTATCACAAGCCCTATCCTAAACCCTAAAAGAAATTATTTAAGACCCTGCTTTCCTCTAGCATGTGCAGATGTCTTAACCCTAAACCCTACACCCTGAACCCTAAACCCTCTCCTGCTCCGCCTTCTCTGCCGCCAGGGCCTCCAGGTGTCGAAGCTCCGCCTCGAGCTCTCGCCGGAGCTCCTGGTACAACGCGACGGTCGAGGGCTAAGGACCGGGCTCTCTTGGGGGTTTAGGGCCAGGGTTTCTAGGGCTTTTAGGGTTTGAGGGTTGTGGGGTTGTGGGGATTTGGGGTTTAGCTTCTGGGTTAGGGTTTAGGGATATAAGTTATAGAAGCTCCTTTCAGGGATGTCGTGAGGGCGACCATAAGTTAGGTTAACAGAAGGGTTAAGGCTTCGGGGGGTGCTAGAGTTTGGTGCTTGACGGGCGTTGCCGTCTCTAGCAAGGGGACACGGCGACCACCACCACGGGTAAAACTGCGACTGACAACAACGATCGTCGGAAAATCTTCCCTGACACGGGCTGAGACATGAGAAATCGCTTTCAAGCCAGCGCCCCGTACTACAAAGTCGCGCACGCAGTTTTCGCATGATTTAGGATTCTTCGTATTCTTAGGCGTGCGAACTCAGCCTTGAGCAGGTTTCACGGTTCACCTGGGAATGGAAGCATGGTAGTACTAGTAGTTATATGGTAGTAATATGATAGTAATATGGTAGTAATATTATGATAGTTATATGGTGGTCATATGATAGTAATATGGCAGTAATATGGTAGTACTAGTAGTTATGAATGACCAAGTGAGCATCTCGAGCTCTCCTCCTCGCGCTGGGCGGCTTCGGCTTTCAGGCGCTCCTGTGAAGGAATGCAGGGGTCCCGGTCTAGGTTACAGGGTTTAAGCAGAGGGTTTCGGATTTACGGAGCTTTCAGATTCGCTCATTGGAGCGGAGTTGAGAGTTCAGATCTCTAGCCTCCGACTGGCACACAAACTACACAATGTTCGCCTCGTCAGCCTCCTTCTGAAATCAGATCTTAATGTCTCGTCATCTGATGTCTGCTGTTAGATCTCCGGCATGTTCCCATGGCATTTCTCATTGTGACCCTATCCTGTCAACATCCCCATCATCATCAACAACAACATCAGATTCCTGCCTCTAGCTCGTGCAGCTCGCGGGCCGAACGCTCCTGCTCCTCTGCATAAGCCTCCTTGGCTCTCTGCAGTTCCTGCAAGCAGCGTGTTGCGCATCTGGCTGCGAACTCGAGGGTCCCTCTAGCGCTCCGCGGAGTCCTGCCAGTCTTCGTCACTGACCCCTGGATCCCTCTCTTCGACGTCGGCTGGGCCGGGTGCTTCGGCAGGAGCTTCCTCTTCGCGCTGGGCCTGCTTCTGGCTCTGCGCCGGTTTCCTGAGTAGCACAGGACACTAGAGTCTGGAGAGATGCAGTTTCGTGTGCATCTCTTCAGGCCAACAGATTTTGTCCAAGAAACTCCCGGGCTTGAGATGGCATCTCGCAAGGAGCATCCCACGGGAAGCTGGGGACCTTTGGAGCTGCCTTGGGGCCGCGAGCGGCCAAGAGCTTTTGGATCGCCGGCCGGATGTCACTCTCTTGCAACGTCTTCTCGGCACCTTGCAAGTCCGAGACTTGATAGAAACAACTTTGAGTGATGAATCCAACAGCTGCACCCGAGATGACGTGTGCCGCCCGCCGCCCCCAACCGCCCGATCCGGGACACATTCGGGCGCTTTCACCACGCGGTCGGCTCGCTGCTGGAGACACTCCTTCCAGACCTTGTCCACGTCACGCGCGTTGCCCCATCCGTCCAAGCCGCGAAGCACTTCGAAGCCTTCCTGCAATGACCCGGCCCCATCACACCGTTGGGCAGCACTACTACCCTGCTCATCAGTAGCCCCGGCCACAGTACTGAGCTGGACGTCCGCACCTCCAAGCCCCAGACCCCGAAGCCTCAACCCTTGACATCAAACCCGAACAACATCTAAAACCCAGTCCTGCAGCACTGTGACTGCCTCCGGGGCCAAGCCGAAGCTGCCGCTCGCTGCCTCTGCTAAGCCGCAGCAATGTTTAGGGCCTGGAGTTTAAGGGCTTCAGTGCTTCGGAGCATTTTGGTCTTAGCGGTTTAGGGTCTGGTGCAGTTCGGGGTTCAGGGTTCGGGGGGGGGTGATAAGGTTCAGGTACCTGTGCAAGGCTGATTAGGGTCATGAGTCATCTCCAGGCTCAGATCTGAAGATAGATGGCTGCTGTCGCAGCCTTTTCACCAGACTGCCTAAACTACGCTTCCTTCCGAGCTTAAGCCAGGAAACTCGCTTTTGGATCAGATCTAAGCAATCGCCGGCCGTCCAGTCGGGGAACTCGAAGAAATGGGTGAAGCGACTCTTGAGACCCGGGTTGGTGTCCAGCATGGCGTTGATGTCACCCGGGTAGCCGGCAATGATGATCACCACACCTCTAAGAGGCTAGAATCGGAGGCTGCCCCACGACCGAACAGGTCTAGCTACCCTGTACACTTCAAAGGAGCCTGCCTGCGTACTTTGGGTCCGTCATGGCCGCAACGATGGCGGTGCATGCTTCCTGACCGTAAGGTCCCTTGCCGAGCTCGTAAGCCTCATCGATGAACAGCACTCCGCCTTTTGCAGCCTGAAGCAAGGCAAGCTTTCAAATCCATCAACCGTCGTGCTTGTTTGGACTTGAGGGTTTGTCGCCCAAGGCCACAAAGATGGATCATGACTTACGACTGTGGTCAAACGTCTGAATGGTGTCAACCAGGTGAGATAATGGTACGGTATGGTTCGGAATCATTCAGCGCACACTGCACATAATACCAACACGACGACAAACAACCAGAAGACACATAACCAGGGTTAGTCTTGGAAGAATATACATGTACAGACGCATAGCCGCATCACGTTGAAAGCTGGACAGGATGATTGAGGAATCTTGGCTTCGGATCCGGCCCCGAATCAAAGGTGACTCGGATTGATATGGAGCAGATCCTCCCCCACCCCAAAAGACCCCGATTTGGGCAGTTTTCCTTAAAGGCAGCAACTAGCTCATCCTTTGAACGGTGCGCGTGAAGAGCACATTGGAGCGTTGTTAAATGGGGGCGAACACTACATCTATACATAGACGCATTCATTAAATTAATTCATTCATTCATACATTCATAAAAACATACATACATGTGTTGCCGGTCCGGTACGAGTATCAAAGAGAATAGGACCTAAGAGCAGCAAACAAAAATAGCAAAAACATGGATGGGAAACACCCGTAACACAATGGTCCTCGCCGTGGTAGCATTAGTGGTAACAGCAGTCGTTGCTGCAGTGGCGGTGCGAGGAAGAATCTCATACGCTCAAGTCTTGTAATGGTTCTGCAGCGAGAATACTGATTGTTGGACCTTCTCTGTGATATCAACACAATGGAAATGTTGCAAGCCAACACACCAGTCATGCACTACTCCTAGAGCAAACACAACACAGTCAACATGCTAAGCTAATGACAACAGCGCTTGCTGGTAACACCTGGAAATTACAAAGATGATGATCAGTGATGATGATGGTGATACTGAGGACGAGGCGGAAGAGGAGGGGAAGAGGATGAAGAGGAGCAGCAGACGATGCTGATGGTGATGACGAAGGTGGGAATGGAGATGCTGATGCTGCTGGTGATGCTGATGATGACGATGATAACGATGATAACGATGATGATGACGATGGCCAGAACGACTAGATAATGATGACAGTAATTGCAACATATTGTAACACTGACGATGATGATGCTCATGCTTGTGTTTAGTGTTGAGTGAGCCGTACTCAATAACGTAACACCAGTGCTCAAGCCGCCCACGACAAAGAGCCTCCAGCTGCTCCTCCACTTTCTTCTTGGTCTGCCCAAGGTACTCTCCCGTCAGGTTCAAGCCCGATGTTTCTGCCGGGCGCAGCCGTGGAAGTCACTATTGCCGAGAGTGCAAGGTTCAGCGGTTCTACGTAGAAACGTGGCGATGCCTTCGCAGTATATACACATGTGTAGCGGCGGCAGTAGTAGCAGCAGCAGCAGTCTGCAATCGTAGCCACTATGATTTCCCTAGCAGCAGTGAACTCTGTACCAGTTTCGGTACCAGGAGCAGCCGGAACTCGTTGATTGGCACGGGCTATCACATGCTGCACCACCCCCACCTTGCACACGATCCTTCGCTAGGAGTCGGAGCTGGAAGAGAATCTGCGCCATCACCCGAGCCACTGTCGTTTTGCCGGTGCCGGGGGCGCCCGTAAACACGAAGTGGCCGAGTTCAGGAGCTTCATCCCCCTCCTGCAGAGGAGGGTTTAGGAGTTGAGGGATTGGGGTTTCGGCGCTCACACTCGGATTGGGGTTTAGGGTTTGAGGTTGCAGAACTTCGGCCAAACAAAGCTTTCAGAAGAGCTGACGCAACACAATTTGCTCTGAGCCATAGAAGGATCCCGGAGCGAGTGTTGTTCAACGACGTTGGCGTGGTTCGCATGCGGAGCTGTCAGTATGCACAAATAGCCAAATGAACCCACAAACAACCCCACCAACCCTGTTGCATGAACAAAGCTGCGAAGTTGGGAACTAGCAGAAGGGAGTCGGGGTGTAAACTGATGGCTGTCGCAGATATACCTTCAACTATAAGGGCTTCATTTATGATTTAAACTATATTCCTTAATTAAAGGGTAGCTCCTCCGATGCCACAGAGAAGGCATTGCTGAGCTGCTGTAGCTTTTGCCTTCAGCAGTATCAGCACATCACTGCATCCGCGCGATGTGTATGCGGAACGCACCGAATGACACGACCCGATGATCCGATCCGCCTGATTCCTTCCATCCGATAGAGCTTCTCAAGAGGGGCGAAAGGATCCTCTCCACAACAAAGCAAGAACAGTGTCGACGTCTTCACATGCAAACGTTCGGTACGGCCCCCACTCAGTAATAGTTGATTAGTATTCGTAATATAGATATATTAGGACCTTAATAGTAGCCCTATTATAGACTCTTACTGTATGAGGGCCGTACCCAATGCAAACGAAAGCGGGACTAAAGCTCTGGTCGGCCTTTTGGTTTTCAGCTTCGGGTCCGATGTCGATGTCCGATGCCTCCAAGCATAAGGGGCCGTCTCCTGCAGACGTGCCAGGAGAAGATCGGAACTGCAAGAAGGCATGCTTGGATTCCGAAACCCAAAACCCCAAACCCTTAACCGCATGGGGGATTTTGGTTGGGCCTTGGCCACGAGAGGAAGCCTTCAGCATGGCTGCCTTCACGAGGTTCATCACAGCACCAGCATTGCCGAAGTGGGACTCGCTTCGGCGAAGCATATCAAGCTTCCTCTTCGCCTGACAGGTCACATCCGCCTTACGCAGACAAGGCGAGGGCAGGAGCATGGCCTTCTCCTGGAAATCCAGGGAGGGCTTCACACCCTCGCTGCGGCAATGGTTGCGCAGAATGTCCATGAGCTCCTTGACACGGATGCCACAAAAAATTGCGACAGCCACCGAAGAGACACCCCTTCCCTGCTGTTGCAGGTTCCCAGACTTCGGCCCACCCAGAGCATCGGTGGCACTCGTCGGTCGCCGTCTTACAAACCCAACACCAGCAACAGCAGCAAAAGCACAAGTGGCAGAACATCAGCAATTTGGTGCATACAGAATACAGGCGTCGTCATCATCGTCAGCAGCAGGAGCAGCTGAACAGCGCTGGGACCGGTCCTGATCTGTGTAGTCCTCGAAATAAAACGCTTGTTCCGGAGGGAAGCGGCGTGCAAGGCCAGGATTTTGCTCCCGCAACATGGACAGCATCTGGTCCTGGGGCTCGGAGCGTCGGGCTTCGGTTCTGCGAGTTAGTGTTCAGGGTTGAGGGAGCTGAGGGTTTACGGCTCAGGATGTAGATTTCAGGGTTAGGCTTCTACCAGATGAATAAGCTGCCCTTCAACATGAGATTGGTCCTCATATCCAAGGAGTAACACCGCTATGTCGTCGCTGTCACCACCCTGGATCTTCTCTACAAGGACATCCAGCACCTGCATCGTGAACACTTGCCAATGCAGCTGGACGGTAGGGTCACATCGTCTACGCTTCCTGCCTGCTTTCCATACAAACCGTCGTTGAGGTTGTATGCCTCGTCGATTACCAGAACTTTCCCGGCAGCAGATTGTAGCACACTGAGGACCTTTTGCTGGGCTTCGCCGACCACCGAGCCCCCGAGATCGCCAGCTGTCTTCAAGACCACATCTCCGGAGCTAAGAAAGCCCAAGTTCTTCAACAGCTCTCCATACAGCTTGGCGCAGGTCGTCTTGCCTGTGCCGGGATTCCCCAGAAACATGCGGTTCAAGAAAACTGGAAGTGGCTTCTCACCGTTCAGCTCCTTGTGATAGTTGGTCCCACATATGGTGATCAACTCGTCAATGGTTTTCTTGATCTTTCTCCAACCAGTCTTCCGCTCGATTTCGTCGCGGACGCGTTGTAGCTTTGGATTCGATCTGGGATCCTCTTCGTGCGGGTTTTGCGGAGCGCCGAATTGTGGTTTCTCCGAATCTGTTTTTCCATGCAAATGGCAGTTGAGCATAGGGCTGAAGCAGTCAGTCACTACATGTGTCAGTCCTCACCCACAACATCCACAAAGCGCAGTGACCTGAGCAACACGATTTCAACAGCCGTCCTTCTGAACAAAACCAAAAACGCCAGGATAAACAACACCACCGGTAAGGGAACGAGCCAGTAGAGAAGGTCCAAGCCGCATGGCTTGAGGATCGAAATCTGAATGGCTCATTGCGCTTTCTGCAGCCGCTTCCAAGCACTTTCTCACCTCAGTCATCCGAGGAGTCAAGCCATCTTAGGCTTCAAGTGCTGAAACGTTCAAAGGGTGGCCTTCGGAGGTTGAACGCTTTCATGCCGAAGCCGCAAAGCAAACTACGCCAGCTACAACCTGGCTCGGGCCTGTTGATGTGGCTCGCACGTGCGGGGTGGCTGAACTATGTTTGTCCTCGGTGTAGCTGAGTTGCTTCGGGAACCCGGCCGAGTTAGGCTTATCGTGTCCTAGAATTCAATTCTTCACTGTTCGAAAGTTGCCATTCTGCGACCATCTGGCCATGTCGGGAATCTCACAGTCGCCGTGCATCAGTGTCTTATCCATGTGTCGTTCTCAATGTCGCGTCGGATTCAACAGGAGTATGAACTTTCGCGCACACTGCTGCTAGTGCTACTGCTACTGCTGCTGCTACTACTGCTACGACGACGACTACCACCTGCTGGCTTCAGATTTCAGAGGTTGCATGGACGGCTGCGGATTCGGACTCTAACCTTGAACAGACCAAGTGGCCTCCCTGGCATTGCCGAAGCCTTTCTTCCCACGACTCTTCGCCATTCTGCAGACAATCAACCCCAGCGGTGTCCATGTACGGATCATGCTTATGCAGCTGCTGACCCTGTCCTTCGCACGACGACATCTGTAAGGCGCGAATCCTCTTCGCTCCAACCACGCTGGGACCGCATGTGAATCCAAATCCTCACGGCAACAGCCCTCTGCCCGCAATCTAGGGGTTAGCATGCAGAGCTTTTTTTGGGCCTTGGGGCACTTGAAGACACAAGCACAGCAGAGTTCCATGAGACACATTGAGACCCCACGTTGAAGTGCTGCCAAGGGGTCTGAGCGAGCTCCTTTTCATCGAAGTCCTCGAAGTGGACTTCGGTGAAACGGCTCTTGAGGCCGGTGTTGTAGGCAAAGATCTTGGAATTCATGTCATCCTGGGGCGGTTTAGGGTTTAGCGCTTAGGGTTTAGGGCAACATGCCACAGCCGAGAAGACAGACCCGTCCTCGTATCCAGCAAGAATGCAAGTGAGACGTGCACGCTCGTTCTCGGTGAGGGTGACGAGCTCATTCACAATCGGTGCGCCCTTGAACTTGTCGCCTGCCGGATCCAAGTCATAAGCCTCATCAATGAAGATCACTCCGTCCAATGCTTCCTGAGCCAGCTTCCGAAACTCATCCACGCCACCGTCCTTGAGCTTTTGGGCCGTGCACTCCTGGAAAACGTTCTTGCTCCGCAGGCCCGAGTCGTGTAGCACGGAAGCGAATAAGCGTGCTACGGTTGTCTTCCCGGTACCGGGATTTCCCATGAAGCAATAATTCCTTGCATCCAGCAGGGACATGAGAAAAGCAGGTGGCTGACGGCCCAAGTGCTGCAAAGCCACAGATTGGGCGCGTTCTTCTTCCTCTTCTCCGGATCCATGCGCTGGAACTGAAGAGCCGACTTGTAGAGGTCAATGGCCTTCATCTTCACCTTAGAGCAGAGACCCAAAGCTCGCTAAAACGAACTACCCTGGCTTAACTATACTCATACCTACTTGTAGCCCCAATTAAGGTGCCTATAACCTTACTAAGCATCGAGGGGTGAAGGCGTCCTCTCAAGCCTGCCAGCCTGCCTCGTCTTCTCGAAGCCGACATAGCCCTAAACTTTTAAACCATGCAGAACATGCGGGCCTTCTTCAATCCAGTCAGCGCGAGAAGTTGATCCATGGCTTCCGAAGCACAGCCTTTCGCGTTCCGCAGTTGTGAGGCCTGTTCTTTGGCTGAGGTCTTGGTGACAGATGGGTTCAACGTAGTCTCGAAAGCTCCGCGCGGTCATTTCGCACAGCTTCGGTTGGAGTTGTCCGGTGCTTGTTTCGCTTTGGACAGTGCCGGTTCGCACCAGCAGCTCTAGACACAGAAAAACAAAGTCTTAAACTGGAAGAACCAAAACACGACAGTCTAAGCCGAGGAGGGTTTTGGCAGCTTCGACACGATGTCATGAACCCAAACCCCCATCCTTGAAATCCTCAGAGCTCAAAACCTACACCCACTTAACCGAGCCTTTCGTTTCCTTCATCTCCTCCCACGTGGCCAACAGATCGGTGGTCGCCGCAAAATCCTGGAGAATCCCATGACTCACTCATAGTATGCTATAGTCAAATATCTTACATCGTCCAGTACAGCATAATATGGTACATGGAAGTACACTGTCTTTTGTTTTTTGTGTATTGCAGTATACTACCGTATGTTACACTATACTATGGTATGTCACAGCATACTGTATCATAGTATATTCTAGTAGACTACAGTATGCTATGCTAGCATCCCAGTATTCACTCCTTCTGCGCACCTTTTGCAGGTCGTGCTACGACGCACGGTCACCTGTGCACGCCTGCGAGTAGATCTTCTTGGTGCGGACTTGCTAAAGGCAACATCAAAGGTTTGTAGTTAGGAAGATGATAGGGTTGGCAGTGGACAAACCAGCTAGCGTCGGCAACTGTGCTGGCCACAGCAGATACATCCCTTAGAGGAGGCTTTGAGAAACTCTGAAAGGATCTGAAAGAAACCCTAAACCGACGCTTGAAGTTGTGCATAGCCACCGGTGTCCTTGGGCTTGCCGTCGTTGGCATGCAGCGAGGTCTGGAAATGTAAGGTTCATTATGCAGATGTGGCATTGACATGAAACTACTCCGAGTCTCAGGATACTCAATCGTCCTGTAGCACCGTGCAAAAAAACTTCTACAGCAACACACGTTCAACGATGCAGCATGTCTCCGAAGGTTACGTCTCAAGCTGCAGTGTTAAGTGGTTGACTGTGTTTGAGATATCCGAATCTGCATCGTCGCCTTCTCGTCGCTTGTAAGCACTGGCTCGATCTCCGGGAAGCGGCGTAGAGCAGTTTCAAGGATGCGCAGGCCCTGCAGTTCAGATAGGAACAGCTACCACATGCAATCATCATCAATACATTATACATATTGTTCTTAACGCCGTCGTTCTCATGTGGGAACTTGCAGAAACCAACACAAACTGACTAACAAGAAGACAAACTCGTGGCATGCATGACGTCCTCCACTCGGTGCAAGGCCAGCAGCAGCAACGGATGCGCGACTTGCCTGCAGGCCGGACAAGAACGGTCTGCAGTACTCTTGCAGCACTGCTAAGCTTTCCTGCGACAGCTGCAAGGGAACGACAGAGGCAGCTGACATACGAGTGGCTGCCTCTTCTACGGAGCAAGCGAACCAAGCAAGAGGGAGTATGGTTGCCCGACACGTGATGGCAGCCGGAAAAGCTGCCTGGTGGAAGCTCGAAGGGAAGTCAGGTAGCTGTCGAGATGGCTTTTGGCCACATCGCCATCTGCATTGTACACTTCCAGGGCCATGAGCAGGTCCAGGAGTGGAAGGGGAACCTCCCTTTCCTTCATGAGCTTGTCCAGGAGACTCTTCCCCGCAAACGGCGCCGCGGCCGGATTCACAAAGGAAAGCTTCTTTGCAAGCTCCTTCTCCTGCCCCTCCGTCAGCTCACCTGCACACCACAAAGGTCGTAAAACCCTCCAACCCGACTGAAGCCCGAAAGCATGGCAATCATGGCCGAGCGACCGGGAGCCAAAGCTGCGCCATCCCAAGACGCGGGGAACGAGAACCCCTCTGCCGGGCTGCCTTGCAGCTCCTCGCATGAGAACTTAAGGCTTCCGGGTGCGCGAAAACGCCGGGTGTTTTGGAAAACGACGGGTGGATTGGGATTCCTCTTGATTTAGGTGCGACTTCCGAAGCATCCAGGGGTTCAGAAACCAGCGCATAGCCACATCTGACATCTGCAGCCCGCTTCCAACACTCCAACTTTCCCAGACTACTGCCTCAATGTGCAGCCATCCTGGCGCCTCTAGCAGTATTCGTGGAACTGCTGTTTTCGTGAGGCCGTCTCGCGAGTCCGGGTGGTCTGCGAGACCAACGGTGCACGAAAAAACCCTTGTGAGTGAGCGTAACCTTAGCACTGAACGACTTTGTCCGAGCCTGAACGATGGAGAACGTTGCGTCGTCAGAGGGCTCTGCATCACCACCGCCTTCCTCCGCCTCGCAAAGGTTCGGCGGAACTCAAAGCGCGGCCCCATGCCCGAGCGCTCGTCTTGCTCTCCTCGTGTTCCTTAGGCCCGAGCCTGGCAGGTTCCAAGCACCAGCTTTCCTTCGGGCTTGATGAAGGAGATGTGCCTCCGGACACCAGACATCCTACTCACACACGGAAGCCTCGGCAACGTGGCCGCACAGCATCGCATCATAACGAAGCGGGAACGATGCCATCATTTGGGAGTTTCCGAAAATAGGGGGACTCCAACATAGTAGCCTAAATAATAGGATCCTTACTACAAGGACCGCAACATAAGGGTACCCCTAGTTTTCGGAAACTCCCATTCAGAAGAACTTTAGCGCACAAACAAATCGAAAGCTTCGCCTCGGCTTTAAGTCCACGAGGATCTCCCCGGCCAGGTGGTGCACCATCTGCACGGTTGTGAAAATTAGGGTCCCTTTTTGGGTCCCCGTTATAATACGGCACCTATTATTTAGGGTACCCAAAAAGGGGCCATAATTTTGACAACTGCCCATCTGCGCAACAAACATGCTCAGGAAGAGAACCACACATGAGTCAAATCTGGCATGACGGTATACTGCCAGAATGTCTATGTACAGAACAAACCGGATCCGACCACAAGGTTCTCGCAACATCGAGAAGTACCAGTACTGCGGAAGTTATGGAATTCAGTTCCTGTGAGTACTGGGAGCGCCCTAGTTCGGCACGGCACCTACGTGCAACAAGCAGCAGCCGCCTTCGTCAGCATCGGCTTGTTCACCTGTCTGAGCGGAGGATAGCGGATCAGGGCCTTCGCAAGACTACTCCACCAGAGTGGCCCTGCCCGAGTCTTCGTCTTAGGGCGCCTCTCCCTGAGTTTGAGCCCACGCAGCGCCTGGAGGTGCTGCGTGGCGTAGAGCGCGAAGGGCTCCCAGACCACGAATCGCTTCGGCCCGGGGAGGTCCTCAGCCTCGAAGCTGTCGAAGCCTTGTTGCCGCCACCGGCTCGGAGCCTTGGGAAATGCCAGCTTAATACAAGGACCCCTACTGTTTCGGGCTCTTTGGAAATGAGGATCCCCGGCCAGGGGGCCTGCTTGTTCTTCTTGTTGGGCCATTTGTCACTGCAGCTGCTGAGAGAATAGGCGTATCCGAGGAGAAGATGGGCCGTCCCTTCCTTCACCTTCTCGGTGGCAAAGCTCTGCAGGTTCGCGGCCGTGAGACGATGCACCTGCCCCGCCCCCCGTCTCCACACCCAGCGTCAAGAGTTTCACAGCAATCTGCGGGCCTGGATTCCGCCAAGGGTCGACTCCTTTCGGAACTTGCCCAGCTGAGCGAATCCTGCCATCAGCTTCGTCTGCATTCTCCGATTCCCTCTTCGTACGGAAACGAGAGAGAAAGCGCCGGGCTGAACCCCAGGGCCTCTTTGGATCTGAAACAAGCGCACAGCAGCTGAACGGGAGCTGTCCTTTATGGGCTCCTTGAAGGATGTAGGGCTTGGGGTTTATAGGCTACTATAAGGGTCCCTATAAGGGCTCCTTTATGGGCATCTTTGACAGCGGCGCCCTCCAGCACGTGGAAGATGGGGATCAGCTTCTCCTGGAAGCTTCGCCGCTGCCAAACTGGCGTCCGCCCCTCGGCAGGCAGATCCCTAAACTCTTACAGTCCCCCCTATAAAACCCTTATAGATCCCTTATAGAACCCTATTAGTTATTAGTACCCTTAAAGGAACCCTTGATTGAACCCGGGTAGTACGCTTATCGATGCGCGACTGGGCTCCGGGCCGATAGCTCCTGGAACTTGCTCAGCAGAACCTGCTTCTGCGCGAGGAAGCGGCGAGTCATCTCAGGCGGCATCTCCGTCGGCTGTATCTCCTGCCACAATCTAGTTTGCGAGAAGAAGCTCTCCCCTCCGAACCCAATTCATGCAGGCCTTAAGAACTTACTTCTGCAACAGCAACGCCTGCGACCATCTGCAATCTGCTTGGCGTAGACTCCCTGCTAATTACGCCTAATACGTCCCTTGCCATGCCGAACTCCGCACAGTGACTCCTCCGCCAAGCTTGCGAAGACGTCCAGGCTGGGCAAGGGCTGGCTCGTGTCGTCCATGCGCTTTGCCGTGTCTTCCACGGCAGCTGAGAGCCTCTCCGCACTGCAGGAAGGACACTCGGATGGCCTGCCTTCCTGGCACATCTTCAGGTGGAAGGTGTGTGACTTTTCGCAGGTCCAGGCGATCTCCCTGCCGCAGCAGACCTTGCGCGACTCCGCACAATCAACCATGAGCCGCTTGGATTTGCAAGCTGCGGCGTTCCAGCACTCCGTCAGGCGCTTCTGCGTACACTTTATGGTGGCCTTGCCCTGCTCGTAATCCTGAAACTTCCGGCAGGTGGCGGAGGCCATGTGGCCACAGGCCAGTGGCTTCTCGACGGTTACGGAGCAGTGGCCCTTGACTTCCTGCTGCTTCAACAACTGCACCAGCTGCTTGCAGTTAAACTCCGCCGAGTGTCCGCAAGGTCGCTCCACCTCTCAGACATTTCGGTTTGGGATTTTGGAATTAGTGCCCACCTTCATGCTACAACTTCTTTTGAAGTTCGGAGTGTTTTCGACCTTCTCAGAAGGCCCCCGCCCCTGCCTTCACGGTCTGCCTGCAGCCTCTAATGGCCGCCATGAGCTGATCATCCAACTGAGCCTGCGTGGGCCTTGCAGCCGCCGGCAGGACGTTCTTCGTGGTGAGGGACTCCATGGCCTGCAACTTGGGCTCAAACCCTTAGTGGAACCCAAAGTGTTTGGTTTAGGGTTTAGGGTTTAGAGTTTAGGGTTTTAGGGTTTAGGAAGTTTAGGGTTTGCTTAGGGGCTTTTGGGTTTGCACGGGCACTGCACCTTCAGCCGATATCCCTTGAATTCCGGCCTTCTCATCCCAGGGCTGCCAGCTCTCGAGCGTGGCTCGTGCGTGGCATGGTATCCTTAGGACTTCTCAAGCAGGGATCTATAAGAGTTGTATAAGGGTACTATAAGGGGTCTGCAAGGGTACTGTAAGGGTACTATAAGGGTTCTATAAGGGTTCTTTTGAATTTACTATAAGCGGCAACACGCTGTTTTGACCTTTACACAAATCCACCGAGTCACTGGATCTCGTGTCCGCAAAGGGGGCTTCGCACTGTGATGGACTCTTTGCAAGGCGGCAATGCTGATGACTTCAAATTGCAAGCGATTTGATGTTGGTGGCCACAGGTCCTCTTGATCACAACCTCAGCACCCGAGCTGATAGACAGGCGGCATGAGTATTTTTACTATTACACAGCTATGGGGAAATTATCCAAAAAATAATTACACTAAGGTGCCTGAGCCGTGCACTTGATGTCCGCCAAGTGAACCGGGACAGGCGATATGCATCCTTCCGTGAGCTCGTCGAGCGGCTTGTCAGGACGTGCCGACCCCTCCTGAACATGCGTCTCTACTGATAAATGTGTTGAAGGCTTATCTTCCACACAATCTCTCGGTTTCGCTTCCGGAGTCTTGCAAGAACGGTTCAGCTGGATGTCATGATGAAGGGCAAAAGGCTGATGCCCGCGCAGATCCAATGCCCCGATGCTCACAACTATTATACGTTGCCATTCCTCCCATCCTTCCGTCAGTCTTCTTGCTCTGAATTGTCGTGGCTCTTTGGGTCAGTTCGTGTGGGTCTGCTTCTTCTGGTTCCGGCTACACATCCTCGTACACAGAGGTTGACGGTACACTTCAAACCATGCTCACACAGCTGTAGTTGAATTCAAGGCTCCAGTTGGCGCGAGCGATGGCAAGAGATGCGAATATCGTGACCACATTCCGGATGACAGGCTGAAACCTGTCCGGAGCAGACACTTCAAAAGCGGATGCTCACGACGATGATCACGGCGATGACGATGATGATGATGATCATAATCATCAACAGCATCACCATCATCATCATCCTCGTCCTCACCCTCCTCGTCACCATCATCATCCATATGATCATCGTCACCATCATCATCACAACCACCATCATCTTCCTTCTTCATGATCATCACCAGCATATTCGTATCATCATCATTCATCACCATTATCGACACCGGAGATGGAGTATCACCAGCCAATGATCTTGATCATGACGATGTCATGGCTTCTCTTGTACCATGACCACGTTGGCCTTCTCCTGGCAGTGAGAGTCAATCCTCGCCAAATCAAAGGCCCTGCCGCATTCCACCCGTTCCTGGTGGCCGCATCGTCCTCGGGGACTCGAGACAGACCAGGACATAGGGTCGACGGATCAGAGTAGCGAAACGGAGGTGCAGAAACAAGTACAAGTAGGTGTTTTATGGACCTGCATGAAAACCGCCCGCACTAATCTCTTGTCCAGGCTTCGCACGAATGTCACCTTTTCGCAGCAGACTCTGTCCTCAAATGGCAACCGCTCAGTGTGCAGAAGTCGCTTTACAGACCCACTCTTGCCCAGGCTCCAGAGGGCCATACTCCACTCCTTCGCGCACAATGTCCTGCTCTGCGCAGCGTCCTGTCAAACGCGAGGCATGAATCTAGCAGCGGTTTCTTTTTTCTAGAGCTACGTCTTGTGTAACCACTTGATGTATGTTTATACTTTATACAGGAACTAACAGCACGACAAATAATGATGCGGTTTGCCCGAGCTGAAACCGCAAACACGGCAGGAACTTCTGTCGGGGATATCGCGAATACGCCCTGCGAACTTGTTTATCGGGAATATCACAAGAACCAATGATAAACACTACTGCACCAAAGAATGCCCATTGCACCTCGCCTCCTTGCCATGCTTGCAGCTGGATGTTCTCGGCACATGACACCTCAGGGCACATTCTCTGCCATGGGTTAGGGCTGGCCAAGTTTAGGGTTTACGTCAGTTCCTCAAATCCTCAAAACCTCGAAAACAAGATATCGTGATCTTCGACACAAAAGATCTTTGAACACCTCAACATACGGTACAGCAGCAGCGTCTTCGCCCTCTAAACCAACTTCAGTTGCCTTGGCTGCATGGCTGCATCGTGGCAGTTTGATGTCCTGCTTCACGGGGCATACGAACTGGGCCGCGCTGCTGCGCTGGTAGGCTTGCTTTAGCCAACATTTCACCCTGGCTGTGTGCTCGCAGATTGGCACGTAGTCGACCATCTGCTCGCATTTGGGCACCTGCCGACAAGGCAAACAGCATCGGGGGAACCAGCCAGCAGATTGAAATGGATGACTCCAGTTGATCTTTGGAGGGTGGTGATGGATTGGACAACCAATCCTGCAAAGGCTCGCCCTAAACAGGCCTGACTTCTTCCGGCGTTGTACTCGTTCAGCATGTAGCACTTGACATCCATCGTGTGCCTGCAGTCGGGATAGACGTACCTGAGCACAATGCGAAGTGCCGGAGTCTTACAGACAGGAAGACGACGCCAAAGAAGATGTGTTGAACAGCCTCTGCAGCTTTGGGACGGTGTGTGAGACATTTCCTCACACTGCGGCCAGCTCTTCTGTCCACTTTGAATGTCTTCCTCGTCCCGGCACGACATCTCTTTCTCGTGCATGCAAGGGAGCGTCACCTTCACTTTGATGGGACAGCGATATGTCCGCAACGCTTCGTCGATCGTCTCACGCTTGTCTGCATCACCTGGACGACTTGACCGACTACACCACACTTTGTTCAAGAAAAGGCTCACATGTGCGACGCAACCAGTATCGACTAATATCCGCCACGAGCCTGTTGTGCAGTCGAGCAGCTGTTGGCGAAGACACTTTCGCAGGTGATATCCGCTTCGTGACGTGCACACGGGGAAGGAACTGCCGCCACGCACTTCTTGTTGTGCGTCTGCTGCGGCCAGTGGCACTTAAGACCACAGGGGTGGGAGCATGGAAGCCGGACTTGACATGGAACACCACAGAAGCCCAGCTGGAGCTCTTCTGCTTTCACTGCATCGAAAACGGACAGTGGATGCTGCGGACAACACAGCGGCAGCTTGGGGCCCACCCGCTGCCTCTCAAAGACCTCTGCCACGCCCGGGTCAGCATTGTCCGTCTTTGAAGCTGGCTCCTGCAAAAGGGCAAATGTCCGCTGCCAATGCTTGATTTCCTGCCGGGAGTTCTCGAAGTAGCCGGTGTTGCCAAGGATGTACATACCCAGTCTGGCACGTGAGAGCAGAACGATCATCCGGTTCACGAGCTTCACGAAGGGTGTGCGAGAATACTCGTCCACCACCAGGGATGCGATGACGATGTCTGCCTCGTCACCTTGGAAGCGATCCACCGTTGACAACCGTATTTGGTCAGTGTTGTCCCAGTCTCTGGACAAAAGCTTCTGGTCGGACTGGTCAGCGAAAAGGAGCTTTCGCATCAGCATCAATTGGCCCTTGTATGGTGTCAAGATCACAATCGATGTCTTTGGCACACCACATTGCACCAAGTAATAAGCTAGCCAGACAGCCATGTCTGCTTCGTGACGGTTCACTTTGGACATTCCAACATCTGCCTTCCCCTGGCTTCCCGAGTGTGTCCACAAGAAGATGTTGGACTGGACGCCCGGAACCTCCCTGCCCTTGCCCGCACTCTGCTTGGCAAGAGAGCCTGGGATCTTTCGTGTTGAGCAGACTTCGTGGTCCTCGATGGCAACGATGCTTTCATAGTACTCCCGCGTCAGGTCGCAGATGTGCGAGCGCATGCGGCGCTGTGTCTTGAGCACAGCGGAGGGCACCCGGTGCTCCTCCGGTGCCCTGATGAGGCGCTCGAACATTGAGACCTCGGTTCAAAGTTATTACAGGTAATGTCTGCGTCATGGTTACTGTCTTTGGGTCGGTTGAAGCTAACCTAGGCTTAGAAGAGCGGCATTGACGCTGTTGATCCTTTCGAAAGCGAACTTCTGCATGATGGATGGCTGGAGCTGCAGATGGTCACCGATCATTTCCAGCTTGAGCGTGCTCTGGCAGAAGCACGAGAAAAGAAGCCTTGGTCATCATGACATCTTTTAACCAACGCTTGCAGCATGCAGGGGTTCACATGCATAGAGTGTTAATATGTCTACACCCATATCTGAACTCTTAGCTTTACATATCGATATCAATATCTTCTGGTTATAGCTGTGCATACAATGTACAAATGACAGATTGCGTATGAACACGCATCGTTGTTAACCTTGCAGCCGCCTTTCGCCCAAAAAAACAAAACATGGAGCTTAAACCCATAATTCCCCAAACCCCACACCTCCAAACCCTACTACACCCCCAAAACACCACAAACCGCTACACCCCCCTAGACCCGAAACCTGAAACCCTGAACCGTAGAGAGCTCTGTTATTCGAGCCCAGGAGCGGCTCCAGGACTTCCGAGGCCTCTTCGACGACGATGGCGAAGGGGTTTGTGGACCGGATCGCCTCCAGGCTCCCGGGTTTGGGGCTGAGGGCGTAGGGTTTAGGGTTGAGGGTTGAGGGTTTTGGGTTTAGGGTTTGGGGTTGCGGGTTGCGGGTTGAGGGTTTTGGGTTTAGGGTTGCGGGTTGAGGGTTGAGGGTTGACGGTTTAGAGGCTCCCGGGTGTGGTACGATGCTTATGGGTACTGACTCTAGTAGGGGTACCAGGGGTACTATAGGGGTATTGGCGGTATCAGGTTTCTGGCCGGGGGCGGGGTGTTCAAGTAGGGTGTAAGGGGTTCAAGCTTTAAGGTTTTAGGGGTTCAGGAGTTTAGGGCCCAGGTGTGGGATTGGGCAACCTAGCCTCGAGGCGCGAGATACATCCGACGATGGTGCCGCCGATGACGCTCTTATTTTCGTAGACCCGGGCGCTGGCCCGAACTTCGGCTTCGTGCAGCCTCCTCCTCTTAAGGCTGGGTTTTCCGTCGCGAAATAAGAATAAGCCCCCTCTCACTTTGGCAGGAGATGGTAATGGCATATACGGTATATACCCCAAAAGGTTGCCTACTCAGCCCCGAAGAGTCCTCTTCAGGTAGACCTGCTGCCGGATCCTCTCCATGAGCTCCAGGAGGAGGCTCCTCTGCCTGGTCATCAGGCTCTCGCACGCTGCCCAGCGCTGCTCCAGGTTCAGCTCCCAAGTCCAGTCCTCCATTGCATTATGCTATGATATTCTTTATATATGCAGGTAGTATATATATATATATATATATATATGTATATATATATATATATATATATATATATATATGGTTTTCAACGTTATATTGGATTAAACGGATATAAATTCATATATCTTTGAGCTCCCAAGTCCACTCCTTGGAATCGAGGAGGTGGGGCGAGTTGGGGTCCTCTGGGCCCACGTCGGGCGCGTCTTCGGCCGCGAGCTCCTCCTGGTCCTGGCCCTGGCCTCCCTCAGAGGACTCCTCACTGAAGCCCTCGAAGTCATAGACCTCTCTCAGATGCTGCAAATTGTCGGCCTCCTCCACCTCATCCTGGTTGTCATAGCGGCCGTCGGCCTCTTGAGCCTGGGGAAGGTCATCGGACTGCCCGGCCGCGGAGGCAAACTCCACCTCCTCGATTCCCATGTCCTCGCGAGGGCCGTCGGGGACCGGGACCTGCTCCTCATCTGCCGGATCTCCACCCTCCTGCTGCGCCCTTCTTGCCGCCTCCTCTTCTTCCTTCGACTCCTGCGGAGTGCACTTATTTAGGGTGTAAACATACAAATCATAAAAATAACCACAGTAATAAGAATCATGATCATCATACTAATGATGATATCAATATTCATACTAGTAGTGTTGTTGGACACTGCTGCACTTTGCTCTCCCGGCCTTGGCCACCTCGCGCGCAAGGTCTGCTGCCGGAGCGTGGGCGTGACAGAACTGCGAGCCTGGCATGGCCATGGCTTGGCATTTCTTGCCTTTGCGGTTCACACCGGCGCAGTACAAGGATGTCTTTGCCCTCAAGCTCTGAGCCTTCTCATAGGCTCCTAAGCTGCACAGGCTGGCGAGTGGCCTGCGCCTCTACGAGAAAAAGGCTCCTGCAAAGGTAACTAAGTCCCTGTCCATCTGACCCTTCAGCGCGAACTTCCTCGACGGCTGAGCCATCATAGTAACTGTAGCTCTGCATGTGACGGCTGCAGTAGTTGTAACCGGGAATCGAAGGATTGGAGCAAGACCAGCCCCACCACGACGAGTACTGGCACTGCTTCACATCGTGACTCTCGCAGACGTCTTTGCCAGGCACAGCGAACTCATGGCATTGGTAACAAAGCGGATGCTCCATGCAGACATTCCGGGGAGGGTCATCGCCAGCAAGCGGTGAGATCTTGCCCAAGGACAAGCATTTCTTGCAAGCATGATCTTCACAGAAAAGCTGTGGAGCTGGCAGCTTTCTCCTGCCAGGCGTGCAGTCGGAGGCACAAGTGAGTTCTGCATACCGATGATACGAGACCAGAGGTGCAGCAGTGCCCAACGAGCATCGCAAACTCAGGCCCCGTTGGAAGAAGTCAGACGTAATTGTGTTTGGTTCATGTTGCGGATGCGGAGCCGTTTCTGGTGCTGGTGCTGCATTTGGCCGTCAGCAGCTTCAAACAGCCCACATACTCCGTTCGATCCCAGTTTCAGCTCGAGTCTAGAGTTGTCCTCTTGCTCACCCTATTCATACCTATCTATCTATCTATTCACAAACCGTACTCTACAGTTGTCTAGTCGCTCTCTTTTCACTGCTTCCATTCTTTTACGGTGTCTGCAATCAGCTACTCCTGAGCAGGCCGCATCTTAATCAGTGCTCCTTTCGCAGCTTTCAACTTGGCATGCATGTTCCGCACAAGCCCAGCGCTGAGGCAAAACAGGATTTCGGCACCAAGTGCCGTTGTCCGATTCCACCCAGCAGCTGTGATGCACCTTTCAACAGTGGCACGTCGGCGTTTCGCACGGAAGGGAGCGAGACCACAGATGTGCTGCCTCCGTGCAGCCCGGAGGCGCAGAAGTCCGCATCGTGAGAGTAGGCCAGGCTTTCGCACTCACCAAATCTGTACTTGCACATGGGCAGAGGGCGGTCGCCACGGAGGAACATGTACAGCACCTCACCTCACGAGAAAGCGAAGGGCCCTAGGGCCCTGTATGGAGGAAGCCTTGAAACTCCCATATTACTATCATAATATTACTATCATAATATTACTATCATATTACTATCATATTTCTATCATATTATTACCATATAACTACCTTTCTTCCATTCCCTGGCATGGCATGGCCCCCCCCTGAGGCCGGAGCTTGGATCCTCCAGCTCCGCGTGGCCGAGCTCCACGTAGTGGGCGACTCCGGCCTCGAGCCTTCACCGTTGCTTAGTAGGGAATGGAGGAATGGGGTACAATTATGACTACTACTACTACCATATTACTACCATAGTACTACCATATTACTACCATAGTACTACCATATTACTACCATATTACTATCATAACATTACTACCATATTACTATCATATTATTACCATATAACTATCATTTTATTACCAGTCTTCCATTCCCTTGTAAGCAAAGGTAAGGAGCTGGGGGACTTCGAGGAAGATCTTGGCTCGGCTCAGCGAGGTCTGCGCCCGGCGACTCCGGGGATCCTGCGCTTCCTCCCGAAGGAAATCCACCTGGGTTTAGGGTTTAGGGTTTAGGGAGGCGGTGGAGCAGAAAATTGTGGGCTCCTTCTGGTCCCCTAAAGTACACACAATATACTAGATTATCAAAATTATGGGCTCCTTTTGGTCCCCTAGAAGTACATAAAGAATATGCTCATGATATACTCTATCATACTATAATGCAGGCAATACAAGGGCCCATAGTTTTGATCAAGCTCCACCTGTGTGAGGAAGCCGCCGTCGCTGTCGCCGTCGTCCTCACCGAAGTGTCCCTCCTCCTCACGACGCTTTGCCTTCGTCAAACGGCAAATGCGAACCAAGCTGGCCTCAGAAGGAACAGACTTGCGAGGCTGAACCCCTACCGACATGCCGGGGCAACCCTTTACTGAGAAGCGAACCAACAGCATCTCGGTAGCCTCGTAGGCACACTTGTTGCCTCGTGTCGCCAGCTCACTGGGACATATCGTCACGTCGTTGATGCTTTTGTGCAGATGCGGCTACTGTAGCTTCACGCCAAGAGTCGCTTCTTTTGCGCCACCGTCTGATCGTCCTTCGGATGCTGCGCAAACATGTCTGCCTGCACAAGTTCTCGGTGCAGCCAGGAGCAGGGGTTCGGCATGGAGGTTGGGAAGGGTGCCAAGCAACAGCCACGAAGAAAGAACTGCAGATGAGCCGCCTGAAAGCCACCGAAGCTCTTCGCGCGACTGCACAAATCCTTGCAGGCCGACGAGAGCTCGTGGAGCCACTGCACGGTCCTTTTGAGACCTGCCACCTGCTGGGCACGAGAGACCCCAAACTTCCCCATAAGGCCCCCATAACCTGCATCCTGAAACTCAAAGACTTACTATAGGCTGAAACCCGAAAGCCCCCGACCTCCCAATCTTGTCGGCCCAGCGTCCTCTCTGAGAAGGCCCCGAGACGTGGATCAAGGGAGGCACCGCCACCGATGCGGATGAGCCCAGGTCCCCTTGCCAGCCGAGACTCGGCTTTGATGAGATCAAGGAGGAACTCGTCAATGGCGTGATTCTTATAGCTGAGAACAAGGATTGGTGGAGTGCCGACGGATTCATCCACCTTGACCCAGAACTTGCGCACGATCATAAGGGCCCGCACCATCACCACGCCCAGGTAAGACTTCCCTGTTCCCGGAGGCCCTTGGGTCAAGTGCACGGGGCTCTTCAGACCATCGATGAAGCTCCGCATCTGTCCCTCGTCGAGCGTGGCCTCCTTCAGCAGAGCCACCAAATCTTCACACATCCTGGCGAAGGCAGTGGGAGAGGCAGAGGAGTAGGCATACAAACTGTGGGATATTCTAGTAAACTATACATACAACAACATAACAGATAATGTATACTAAAGTCTATGTAACAGATGTACAGCTGTGGGAACAGCAACCAAGCCACTTCTCTGAGAGCACTGGATCCCGGCGCACAGCCATGATGGGAGGGAGGCTGCTCTCTTCTACCATGGAGGCCACCAGCAGCCGGTAGTTGCTGAGGTCTGCGGTTGCATCCAGCAAGCCGCTTAGATCTGGTCTGTGCCAGGAGCACAGATTCAGCAATGCCCCACCCTGAGCCAAACACATCCAAAAGGTCCACATCTGCATGCGATTCTGAGGCACACCTGATGTGAACCTCCCTGAGCCCCCCCCTCAGAGGCCTCGAAGGGCATGTTCCCCATCCTCTGATTCTCTAAGGCCTGCTCGGGGAGCGGCTTTCAAGGGAGCCTTCAGAAAGGAAGGGCCTGTTGTATTATTTGTAGCTTATAGGAAAATTTGGGTATATCTTCGAAGGCCTTCAGCACCGGAACGTACTCCGGAACGAAGGTCATGCAGTCGATGATCGCTGCATGATCCCCTTCCGTGAGATTATCGTCGTCGAAGCCCGTGATGGAGGAGACATTGATGGCAATGTAGCCGTGCTCCCTGTTTCGCGCTTCATCCTGGGGCTTCCCCCCGTGAGGCGGGTGGTGAGACACCTCGCCCCAGTAGATGGGATCCGATGCTTTCAGCGCCGCACCTACAAGCAGAGTGCTAGGACTGCTAGGAGAAATCGGGAGATACCGTAGTGCTGCGGGCTTTCGGGCCAGATTCGAGCTTGCGCCTGGCTCGGAGAGCCTCACAAGAGCGACGAGGTTCGGGCTTTGCAAGCGTCTTGTCGTTCGCCAGTGGATCTTCATCTGTGGAGGACACCGCGACTCCAGGCCCTCGAAATAAAGCCTGGCAGGGATTCGGGAAAGTGTCTGAGGGCGGCTTGCAGCTCTGATAGTAATTAGCTGTCTGAACCAACCGCTCCGCAACAGACATCCGCAAGGCAAGGCCGGCCTTCCATCAAAGCCGACACGGCTCAGCACACAGTCATAGACGTGGGTGGAGGCCCTGTGACCTGACCCAGGGCACTCAAGGCCAACCTCCCGACTGCCGGCACCGGCATCTCCCGGCGGCCTTTGCGTCCCATCAGCTGCTGGGTCGCGTCCGCCGCGCATTTTTTGCACATGCCCGAGTCGTGCTTGGAGTTACTGCAAGCAAGAACGACTGGTCGTGCACACCCACCTTGCGTGGAGCAGCTGGGGCATTGATGTGCGATGATGCGGCAAATGTGGGCAGACAAGTTGCGCGTCCGGCAGTGCAGACCCATGATTTCCGGAATTGGCCACAGCGTAGAACCGCAGTCCTCGGGCGAGACGACAATAGCACTTGTGGCGATGACAAGTTCGCCATGACCCACGCAGCACCCGGTCCTTCATCCAGCATCGCGGAGAAATCGCAGCATTCCCATCACTGAAAGTCATGCCGATCATCAGCTTTTCAATGGTGTCCATGTACTCTTCCGGCGTGGCCTCGACTGATATGCAGACGACTTTTTGGAATGCTCCCTCGGAGACCCTCCCCAGACCCTCAAAGCCCTCAGAGCCGCTGGCATACACTCCACGCTGCTTGGACTTCGACGTCTGCATCTTCGGCAAAGTGCCAGGGCAGAAGCTCTCGGGCCGCGCAAGCCACCCCACGGTGGCGCGGCGCCAACTTCCAGAGATCCCCGAGCTCTCCGCGTCCTCACCTTTCCCCATCCTCTCCTTGAAGGAGACAAGGAACCGACGAGACAGACACGACAGAGCTCTCCGGAGTGGCTTCGACACTTAAGCCCAGGCTGTCCCTTCTCTCCTCCGCGCCCTCTTCTCCAGCAGTCGGCTTGAGTTTGATGCACCAGGGCTTCTCCAGCTCGTCCACGAGCAGCGTGATCCTTCTGGGACTCGTGATGAGAGGCGCGAAAACTTGCGAGGCATTGCACAGAGGATTGGTGTCCTCTTTGCAGCTTCCTTGTGGTCCTGCCATGATTTTCACATGCTGCAGGTGCCAAGACATGCAAAACAACTCGCCCCGGCAACACGGGGCACGCGAGAGAGAGAGAGAGAGAGAGAAGGGGGGGGGCAACTGGGAAAGTGAGCAATCGTCCTTGTGCCTGATTTGCAGGCAGCCGTGTGCCTGGCATTTCGGGTTGAAGCTGAGCCCCACCGATGGTCCCAACGCACTGACACGGTGTCTCGCTTTCGACTTCGGAGTTCGTCTCTTCAACGCCGAGCTTTGTCCAAGGCCCCGGCGTCTTCCAGAATGTTCTGCAGCGACTCTCGGACCTCCGCACAGGACTTGCTACCAGATTACTATCATATTATTACCATATAACTACCATTACTCTACGGGTCTGAACCGAAACGGAAAGAAACTCTCCCCAAACGAACCTCGGCCTTCCTATGACAGTAGACAGAGAGAGTAGGGGATCTTGTGGAAGAGGCCATCCGCTGCAGGGGTTGTGCATTTGGGCATTGGGGTTCAAAAAGTATATCGGCTCATACACTGAACTTCGCACCTCCTCAACGGAGACATCCCACTCCAACGTGAGCAGCTTTCTCACAGCGTTGATGACCACCTTCCACGGGAAGCCCCCCAAACGGGCGCAGACTGCTCATATGCCCTGCCACTGCCACTGCCCAAGGGCCGAGCCTCCACAGCAGCCACGGCACTTTCCGGTGAACCTCCGGGGCCATCTTGGGAACGGGACCGAACGTCCTAGCACCCACGCCGGCAACCCCACCTTTCTTTTCCTCTTCGAGAAACAACTGCATCGTCGTCTGACCTGGGGCACAGATGGGCACAGAACATCAACAAGTGGAAGCGAGAAGAGGCCGTCGGATGGATCCCGACACTTCAGACCTTCTCCCATTGCAGCTGATGGTCATGCCCCTGCTGGAGGTGGTGGTGGTGGAGATGCCGAAGGCGGGATCTTGCACAAAATCGTCACGAGGCTTTTCACAGCCTGACTCGGACAGGTCACGTCTCAGCGCAACCCTGTAGCGGAAAGAAAGCAAGGGCATTTGGGGGGAGCCGTCCTCGGAAGGCAATTGAGCACAACAACTCCAGCACTGCTGCCACTGATCTTTGGCATCCAGAATCTGCTTGCCCAGGTCCCCTGAGCCGTGGCTGCAGGGCTTCCCCTAAAGATGCAAGCACACCTCCATCGACTGCAGCTGCGGTGCCCTTGGCATGGGAAAGCTTTTGGATAAAACGCCGGCTGTCGTCAACATTGACGCTTCTCCTCGAGCTGCTCCACCATGAGCCTGAGCTTGAAGCTCCGGCTCCGGACCAGCCATTGTGGTACCGGTAGCCTCGGGCAACAGAGAAGCGCAGAGTGCAGGTCTGCGAGAGCCTACCACATGCTGCCTTGTCCGCCTGCATTTCCGGCCCCTTTGCTCGCGTTGCTCTTGCCTGGGCCACGGAGCTTGGAGCAAGAAGCAAGCTGCAGAGCAGGAAAAAGAACAAATTCAATGAAGATGCCTTTCGATCCTTTCGTCCCTTTGCCTTTGCTCTTGCCCGAACCACCCATGCTTCGGTCAGCGAGGCTTAGGGCAACAAACCAGGCTTGAGAACAAAGGCAAGCGTCGGGACAGACGTACAGACACACGCTCAACAACCACCCTCAGCCACCTGCAGACATGTGTTGACATGATTTGCGAGGCCCAGCTGGGCACCACCCCCAACTGCTCGCGCGACATTGCTTTCTTTCTTGAAGGTGAAGGCATCTTAGATCTTGTTTCTCTGTGTTTGCGCCAAGCCCAAGGGCTTGGAAAAGTGATGTTGTTGGTCCCAAGTTCGTCTTTGATACGGAGAACACCGTCATCCACATCTGCTTATATTGACACGGAGGCTGCGTCGGTCACCCGGCTGGTCACCGAAGAGTAGACATGCTGGCACGACTACGGCTCCTACCGTTCTTGGTCGTGCCTCCTTCTACTGTCATATGTGTATCAGGCAGTACCATGCTTTCCTTCACCATCATGCCTTTGGGAGAAGCATTCTTTTGCCTCCCACGATTAGACTACCGTTTCGATCGGCCCCAGTGGACGGACAAACAGGTCAAGGATTTGTGTGTTCCACGGCTGCCGAGTCCTTCCAAGCATGATGTTGATGATATGCAGAAGTGTTTTTCGTGCCATCAACAGAACCTTTAGAACCAGTCCAAGGGCTCGGCAGGTATGCCTCGTGGCCCGGAGGCGAGAAACAGATTCTGACAATAACGATAGAAACAAAATTGAAAAGAGTGTAGGGAGTATGAACACAGTCTCTCAAGACCTCCGAAAAAACTTGCGGAGCTTTTCCCGACGCCACGCGCTCGAGGTTGAGATGCCTTCATCTGCATCGGTCCGGGGCCATCAACAGCAGTGCTCCTGGCACACTTAAGACTAGCATCAACAAGTTAAAGGTTGTTGCTTGCTGGCTCCCCGTGACGGAGCTTTGCATGAACCGCTCGGGTGTGGGGACTCAGCTGCTGTCACCTGATGCCCTGCACGATTGCATCACCAATACTCTAAACCCCAAGCCCAAAAATGAAGCCTAAACCCCAAACGCCCCGAAACCCCGACACCCCGACACCCGGTCCTTGGGCATCGCACGGCGGGATCGCTTGGAAAAAGCGGCCGTGAAGCTGCGGCCTTCGGGCGAAGCAGTCCCAGATTCCCTGATGTGCAGCAAGTAAGATAACTGAGAACGTGCGCGCGGGCATAAAGATCTGGGTTTTTGTTTTCTTGTATAACGTTTTGGGTTCCGGGGGGACTTAGATTTTAGTTGGTTGCGCGCTGTTGGGTTTAGGTGTTGAGTTTTGGGCTTTGATGCTGTCTCCTGCCCAGCTCATAGGTGCAAAGCCCTGGGCCCCACTTCTCTTCGCAGAGCCTTTGCTTGAAGCCCTGAAGCTAACCGTATACTCCATATGTATATATATATATATCTCAGAACCAGTGTACACATGTACATACACACATGTACGTCTATGTACTGTCCATATACAAATACACATATATATATATATATGTATATATATATGTATATATATATATATATATACACATGACCATATACATGTATCTATGTATATATATATATATGTACACGTATGTATGCATGTATGTATATGCACATACACAGAGAGTTCTACAGAGACCGGTCCTCTTGCGCCTTTTTCCTCGCCTTCCGAAAGCGAGTCAAAGAGGCTCCTGGGCAAACCTCAAAGAGGCGGCCCACGGCTTGTACGAGCCAACAAAGCCGCAATGCTTTTTGGGGTTGACTTACCTCTGGTTAGTAGGGTTACTATAAGGGACTATAATGGGTACTATAATGTAGGGGCCTTAATAATCCTATAACTTAGATTTGGTTAGTAGGGAATGGAGGAATGGGGTACAATTATAGCTACTATTACTACCATTCTTCCATTCCCTACTAACCAAAGGTAAGTTGAGAGGGGGTTTGGGGTTTAGGGTAAACCCTGAGGGTAGAATGAATCTGGGCTTGGCCAAAACCAGCCAAAGCTCCAGACAAAACTGCAAAACTCTGCTTTGAGCGCATGCAAGCTTGACTAGGTGACTAAGATCAGATGCATGCGAAGACGGGAGAACCAAAGCTCCGTCTATCCGTGCAGGAACACATCGGAGCAGTCCGCCCATGTCCAGCCAAGCGAGCTCCAGAGGAGCTCAGTCACAAAACCTCCAAGCTCAACCAAGGTCTGCAGAGATGGATGTGTTCCAAATATTGCTTTGAAGCTTCCTGGGCTACTGCTATAGGTCTGCAATGAAAGAAACTCCGATTTAGAACACGCCCGGCTCTCTGGTGCATCTCCAGCCATCTCCGGCTGCTCTTTAGCCATGCTTCAGAAGCAGCCATCACTTCTGCCGGACACCCTTTGCATCGCAGGAGGAACGCCGCAACTCCAGAGGCTCCAATACATTGCCCAAGTAAGGGACTCTCTATCGATGAAACCGCACATCGTCCACAACACGTATGTAGATGAATGAGTTGTGCAAAACATGAACATGGATGTATACAAAGAAGCAGTGCAGGAGTGTCTGCAGGCATTTGTGCATACCGAAGTGGTGTTTCACGTGCTCGTCTCTGCCTGGCTGTGCCTGTCTAACCAACTAACTAACTAACTAGCTCACAAGTTAGCTAGCCACCTAGCCAATGAACCAACCAACCAGCTACCTGACTGCCCTAAACTAAGTCCTAAACTAAACTAAAGCAAACCAAGCCAAGTAAATGACTGAATAACTGATCCACACAGTTACAGACTCACTTACAAGCTTGCTACAATGAACAAACAAACAGACAAAAAGACCAACAAACAAACACTATCTGTCTACCTGTCTGTTGGAGTTTCTATCATCTACCTATATCTACCTGACCTTTCCATCTAGCTATCTATATAACTATCGTTCTTGCTTCTGAAATCCATTCTAGTCCACCCGTGTAAGTGTACATGTGCACATGCACATTTACTTAGTTATCTAAGTGTGTCTGCCTGCGAGGATCATGTTATGAATGTTAACGCACGTGCATGAACATGTCATGTAATATGTACAAGCTTGCGTATACTGCATGCAGGTGGACTTCGGAATGTGGACGTGTCGCACACCTTATGGCAAACCCGCACATCTTTCAATACAGCGTATTCAAAAACACGCGCCCGCAGAACAAACACACATTGACTTTGACGCTTTGCTTAGCACAACAAACACACGAACGCACGCATGAAACTGCAGAACACCCCTCTAGACCCCTATACATAGATGTAAGTACATCAAACACAACCTTGATTGATGGTATGCATCGTAGCAGATATTCAATTCGTGAGTTCACCCGTCCTCCCAATCATACCCGTGCATGTGGCTGCGTACATGCATGCGTGTACAGACGTGTACGTTCGGGAATGCAGGTCTGGACACGGAATACATGCATGCCATAACCAAAAGAAACATAATCATGACAGTATTGACAATAACAATAGCACTAATCATCATGACATCCATAAATAAGGACAGTAAGGATAGCACTAAAAACTCGAGGACCTCGTGGAGCCTCGGAGTGTCAGCCATGGCATCGCCACCTTTCCACTAGCGTCAGCCGCGGCGCATGGGCCGCACGGGCCGCGGTGGCCGTCTATGGCCTAGGAATTCCGTCCTTGTGAGATGATGATTAGCCGTAGTATTATTTTGATGGCTGTTGTCAGCTTCGCTTGCTCTTGCCATTTATATCATTTATTCGCTAATACTCTTTCCATTCAAAAACGATGCCAGCAACGCCAAGCTCAAGGCTCGGGTTGAGGCTTGGGCCCTGGCTAGCACCCCAAAAGCCCCGAGCCAGGAAAGCCCGAAACGCTCACAGCTCCAAAACCATCCCACCCCCCAAAGCTCAGGGTGAGGCCCAAGGACCCTAAACCCCAAACCCTGAAGAAATCCCCCCTAAAAAGCTCAGCTTAAGGGCTCGGATTGCGGTTCATCTTCTCCCGGCTGCTGCGGATCATCTCGGCTCTCTCGCGCTCCTCGCGGCTTGCCTGCATCTTGTGCACCTGCTCTCGAAGAGTCGAACGAAGGGTTTAAGGGTCTAGGGATTTTGGGGTTTGGGGTTTAGGGACTTTGGGTTTGAGGGTTTAGGGACTTTGGGATGGCTCAAAAGTCTTGGGTCTTGGGCTTTGGGGTGTAGGAGTGCGGGTTTAGCCATAGAACTTAGGATTTGGGGGCTTCGGGGGCTTAGGGTTTAGGCTTGAGGGTTCAAGGCTTAAGCCTGGGTCGCGGCCTTCTGGGGTATCGTCTCCGTTGGCGCTGCTTCAAGACTTCCGCCACAGCCCATGATTACAGCGGACAGCTTGCCCTGAAACCCGAAGGGCCCTAAACTGTACAGGGGTACAGGGGCTGAGCCTGAGCCGATGTTGTGTCAAGGCAGGCTGGCAAGCGCAAACACAGGAAAAGAGTCATGAAGCCAGGTGCAAGCTTCACTGAAATGTCTCACATAGTCATAGATGTTGCATACCTGTGCAGTTGTAACAAAAGAAAACAGCAATAACAGCAAAAATGCCTTGGCTACTCAGACCCCTATGAGACGTTTTCGCCGTTTGACCGCACTTGGAAACCGTTCCCAGAGCGGCTCCAAAATCTCAGGTTCAGATTGGGGATATCTCTCAGAACTCCTACGGTTCCATAACCTAAGGGATCCCTTCAAGAATTCTTTTTGAAGGCTCGGGCCTTCAGCCAAGGTCAAACCTCGGCGCCCGGCTCAAGTCTAAAAGAAAAGTATCATCAGACCCCCTCGCCTTCACCCGGAACGCAACGCCCGAGGGAGCCTGGGTGAGCAGGGTCCAGGCGGCTTCTGCGCTTCAGCATACATCGCAAGCCAGAGAAGCCTCATCTTCAAAGCAGACCGGCAGCTACACTCACTGCTGCAACAACATCAATCCCTAGGATTCTATGCTGGGCAACTTACCAAAACTCGCAACATCTCTTTTCAGGACTTCATCCTTCTGCTGTGGAGTGGCGAACTGTACTGAGCGTACTGAGGCCGTGGCGGAGCGGAGATGCGAGATCGACTCACGACCCACGGCCTGATGACCAAGCTCCAATCTTCAGAGAACACTCTCGGATCCGCCTTCAGACCCCGCTAACCCCGTCCCCCTCACTCCGCAACACCAGGAAAGCCTTTCGGCTCCAGGCACAAGTGCCCAAGTGTGCCCAGCTGCTACCCTTGGAAGCATCGTGTGGGCCTCAAGCCAACAAAATCGACCCATCCCGCACGTCCAGGAAACTGCCAGAAAGGCCTGAAAGAGCTAGGAAGACCTGAAGAGCATGGACAAGATGCTTGCAATTTGTAGAGACGTATTTGGGAGTTTCTGAACATAGTGGACCCTAAAACGTACCTGAATAGTAGGATCCTTATTAGAAGGACCCCAAACCAAGGTACCTCCATTTTCGGAAACTCCCATATCCGATGAGGCCTAGGAGCAGGCCCCCCGCCCCATTCCCCGTCGCCTCCGGCGACCCGGAGTCGCTGAGCAACGGCCTCAGAGCTCTCGGCTACCGCCTTGATTGGGGGCGCTAGACATCTCCTGAAGAAGTCTGGGTTATTCTTGAAGGATCTAATTTATTCTATCACAACAAAGAAATCAAATTATGCACCATAGATCCCTATCATGGCATCATGGCAACTTAACTTAAACTCCCTAAACAAAGAACTCAGAGCTCAGAATTTCCTTGGTTCTCCCTTCAGCCCTGCAGAGCCCCGGAGCTCCAGACTTTTCCGCTTCGGGCTCGGGATCTTGGGCTCTCTGGGAGTTGCGGGGCTTCCGAGTTCGGCGATCGCAGCGCAAGCGAAGCCAGGCGCGACGGACACCGCACAAGCCGACTGCCGGAGAGCCCTCCCACACTGCCGACGACGTTGATGCCGTAGCCTCACAGGGAGAGGCAGGCCATCCAGCCCTCGCCCGCATCTCGGCTGCTGCGTGGTCCAGCCTCGATGCTGTCGACCTTGCTGAGTTCGGCACGCCCGTGCCTACCATGCAAAGTGTGCCGGCCTTCTTGCGGGCTGGCGTGCGACAAGCGCTCGTCCTCGCACTCCGCGCCCTCCGTGAAGCAAACACGCGCGGCACGGCCCTTCAGCAGACCCGAGCATGGAAGCTCTTCTACTTGCACCGCGCCTGCTGCACCACCGCGCTTGCGAATCGGGCACAGTCGACCGCGAGGCGCTCTTACAGCGAACGCGCGACTTCCTTGCTGGCCGCTGGAAGGCTCTGCTCGGGCTACGCGCGCCGCCGCGGCCGCACCGCGCGTTAGCATCGCAGCGGACGCCACGGCTGCCGACAATGAAGCAAGTTGCGAGCGGCGTCGGGCACTCGCGTGCGCCAACGTGCGGCGGGGAGAAGTCTCGCGTGCGCGTGTTGCCTTGACTTCAGCAGCTATCGCACCTGGGACAGAAGACACATTCGCCGCATTGTCCGATCCTGAGCGGCGCCCGCCAGAGCCCCGGCACGAACGTTTGGCGTGGCGACGCACCGGAGGAGGAGCGTGGATTTGTTGCCCTGGGCACCCCGCTCGGGCACCCACGGTTTGTCGCCGCCCACACCAGTGCTCGTCTACTCGAGGAGGCGAGGCTGCTGCAGGAACTCCCCCCTGCTGCCCGACCTCCAGTGTGCATGGCTCCGTTTGCCGCGTTGGCAGGGACGTGCGCCGCGACAAGGAGGTTGGCCGCGTACGTGAACAGCTCGAGTGCCTCAGCGTCGTCGAGCAACAGCTTGTAGTGCTTACACGTGGCTCCCAACAGCCCAGCAGCGGTGCCTCGCCTGGCGGTTCGCAAAGTTTGAGCGACGGCGGCGTCGGTGAGCACGGCTGGTGCATCCGGTTGGAAGTTGAGCAGGGCGGCAAGCACGTCGTGCAGGCGATGCCAGGCGGAGCCGGCCCTCCATCACGGTTGTACACCCGGGTTTTGCCGAGGTTTGCGGCGACGCCCGCCCAGGTCACATGGAGGAAGTGACAACGTCAAGCGCCTCGCGCGCTCTGGCCGGTGTCGTAACGACGTAGACGTCGTCGAGGAAGGCTGCGAGGCACTCGCCTCGCCGGGGCGCAGCTGCGCGTCTGCGGCGACGAAGGCGTCGTGTTGGCCCAGAGTGTACAGCGCAAGGTGCCAGGGCGTCCCCCTGTTCGCACCCTTCTCCCTGATGGATGGTTCGCCGCCGCCCATCGGCGTCCCACCAAAAGTACGTGGACTGCTGTCCGTACCAGAGGCGCGCAAACGGGAGGAGTGCCGGGGCAACGGCGTGCAGCTTGCTGAGGAACGCGGTGCGCGAGATCGTGTCATAGGCGCTGCGGCCATCAAGTGACACGACGGTGGCCGCAGAGTCGAGATCGACAGCGGCGCGAAGCATTCCTGTAAGTGCGTCGGTGCCAGCCCTGGTTTGTAAGGCAAACTGGTACGGTGGGGACAGAGGGGGGGGGGCAGGACGGCCGAAAAAAGGTGATCAGACTTTGAAAGCATCAAGGAATATTTGCATCCCAGATTTTTACAACTGCTTTTAGAAGATCATGCGAAAATTTCATACATCCCTAGGGCTTCAGCGGTATTTTGTGTCCATTTCTCAGTGGCAGTAACATTTTGGACCTAGCAAAAAAATGCACTCCACTTCCATATGTGATGACATCATTAGTAGAGTAACTACATCACATGTGGCAGGGTGTGCATTTTTTGATAACAAGCATAATTAACATTCTTACACCCTAAGCCTTTTAACATACTTTACTTTACTGTAATAAGACTACCGAAACCCTGTTTTGGAAAGCTCACATCTGAAGCAACTCCCGAAACCTTACTGTGAACCTTAAACCCCTTCAACCTAAACCTCTTACCTCTATAGGAACTCCCTGAAATGAAACCTTCTTACCCTTTAAACCCTAGTGATACCCCTTCAACTTGAACCTCTGACCTCTATAGGAACTCCCTGAAACCTTACCCTTTAAACCCTAAACCTCTTAATCCTAAACTTCTTACCTCTAAAGAAACTCGCTGAACCTTGGCCTTATAAGCCCTAAACCCCTTAACCCTTAATCTCTTTCACGAGCCTTACAGAACACGTAAATTCTTTGTCCCCCCTGTCAGATCATTCAGCAACGGGGGAGCTTTGTCATCCAGGCCTCAGGAGTCGTCATGCATGCATTTCAGTGTTGGTTTCATGTCATGCATGGCCGCTGCTCAAGTGGCACACATCATGGCCGCTGCTCAAGTGGCGCACGGCATATCACGACACAGCCACTGATCAAGTGGTGCACACATGGCCGCTGTTCAAGTGGCACATGACATGACATGCATGCCTGCCTCTGGCTGTCTATTATTTTGATATTGTTATTGTTATTGCTGCACTGGTCTTCCATATCAATCTAACTGCCATGGCTCGGGTGGTCTCGTCGAAGGTGTTAGCAAACATCCGCGCAAGGCTGCGAGACACGAGGCGCCGGAAAGTGTCGCCGGTGGCGATGCCGCGGACGCCTCCGCCGGGCTTGCTGAGCGCAGTAAGGCGTGACAGGCCGATGGCCATGTGCGCCTCGCCGCGTGCTGACCACCTCTTGCGCACACTTCCGCCCGACCTCTCCGCCGGCTATGTGCATGGCCACGACGATACCGTCTGGCGATGCCTGGTCGCGCTGCTGGGCGAACAAGACGACGCTGATTCCGAAGTTGCTGCGGCACGTCGGCTCGCCATGCTGCCGGCCCGTTTGGGCGGCCTGGGCCTTCAGTGCGCCGAGCGTACCGCCTTTGCAGCCTACTGGCCGCCTGGGCCGACGCACTGCCCGTCTTGCGCCCGCGCCGCCCCGATGCAGCAGCAAGGTGCCCAGCCCTGGCACCTCTTGCCAGGCTCAGGAAGGTCGTGCGGGACGCAGGCCGTTGTGTACATCGTGCCAAGATGGGCGGCCCTGCCATCCGGCACTTTCGAGCACGCGGCCAGCCTCGTCGGCAGCACGCAGGCAGGCGGCAGCAGTAGGTGGACCTGCAGCGAGTTCTGCGAGCAGCACCACGGTTCCCGCGTCTGCTCTGCCCACTTTCGCGAGACTGAGCTTCTGCCTACCCTGCCACCCCCTGCCCAGACCATGCTGCGTTCGCAGTCCGGGCCGCACGCGGCTGCGTGGCTTAGTACCATACCGAGCGAGGCTGGCTCCGCTCTGCCACCGGACCGTATGCTCATAGCACTGCGGCGGCGGCTGCGGTTGCTCTTGCCGGTCGCTCCACACAGATGTGGCACACACGGGCACGGTTGTGGCGCCGCTGTAGACGCTTACTATGGGGGTACCTGAATGCGTCCTACAGTTTTCGTGGTTTTTCGAACACTGAAAATGGCCTCGCGCGATAGTACAATTTTGGAATTGTTTGTCCACAAATCTTGAAACCTTCCAGACCCCCCGCTCCCCCCAAATTCAATGTTTACATAGAAGCGCCCAATGAGCATTGCGGCACACATTGCGGCACACATTGAAATTGAGGGGGCGGGGGGGAGGTTTCTGAATATGCAAACAAGAAGACTGTCAATGACTGACTGCTGCTGCACTCGATAAAAACCATAACTCCTTCATAAAGTCTCGTTATAGATCCTCCCCGAAGTCCTGCCTGATCTTTCCCTAAACCCTCGCATGGCCAAGGCCCCCGTAAACTTGTAGATAGACTACCCTACAATTTTTTGCACATGCCACCCCTCATGTTTTTCGTGTATGCTCCTCCAAACGCTTGCTTGCGGACCCTCCCCCAAATCCTGCCTTGCAGATCCTGCCCTAAACTCTGCAGATCCTTCCCTAAACCCCCCCTTTTGCATTCCAAACCCTGCCCCGCAGATCACTCCCCAATGCCTCCTGCAGCACAAATTCCTATTCTTCGTGCGCATTTCCAGTGTTTTGGTGGTCCTGCAGGCCTCCCAACCCTTAGCCCTCCAGATAATGCCGCCCAAGCCTCCACCTGGCATAGTGCCCGAATAGTGCCCGAAATAGTGCCCGAAATAGTGCCCGAATGAACCCTTCATAGTGCCCAAATACATTTCCTTTCGTAAAGGAAGGAAAATCTCCTTTTTCTTCGCGAAAAATCATTTGGGCACTATGAAGGGTTCATTCGGGCACTAGTTCGGGCACTATTTCGGGCACTATTCGGGCACTATTCGGGCACTATTTGAAGGCGTCTACTATTCATGCACCGCAGCCTTGCCAAGTCCCTCCCAACACTTCTCCAGGCCTGAAAACCTCCGTCCAGGGCTTCCCTACCCTGCCACACTTTCGACGAGCTTTACGAGCCCATTTTCGGGGCCCGGAAAACAACAAAAAACGTAGGACACATCAGAGTACCCCCACAGTTACAGTGGCAAACAACGGTGCTTAAGCAGCACAAGCCCAATCACCAGGGTAGCAACGGAGCGTTTTGATTGATTTCAACAGACGCGGTCGCTCGCGACACTGGTCGCCGCATGTCGGGCAAAACTTTGGTAAAGCTTCAAACACGTCTCCCTCGCAGAATTCCGCAGTTTTTGAGCTCGGGTTGGTCCCCATTTTGAGGCCAAAAATTGGTTCCCAAAGCTGAGACCGCCTGATTGGAAACTATTAGGGGAGACCCCATTTTGGGCTTCGTTTTTGGAGCTCGAAAATGGGCTCTAGAATGGATCGAAAACCTTTGGACAAAGACGCTCCCAATTGGATTGGAACTTTGCTCGAAAAACAACCTTGTAGCTATGCGCGGAGTCTGTGCGTGGTCAGCTTGAGACTGTTGACCATGATGTCATGACAACTACTTGTCATAAATACCACAGCATGGCAAGCAAGGCGGCAACTGACTATGGGGGCACCTGAATGCGTCCTACAGTTTTCGTGGTTTTTCGAACACTGAAAATGGCCTCGCACGATAGTACAATTTTGGAATTGTTTGTCCACAAATCTTGAAACCTTCCAGACCCCCCGCTCCCCCCAAATTCAATGTTTACATAGAAGCGCCCAATAAGCATTGCGGCACACATTGCGGCACACATTGAAATTGAGGGGGCGGGGGGGAGGTTTCTGAATATGCAAGACTGTCAATGACTGACTGCTGCTGCACTCGATAAAAACCATAACTCCTTCATAAAGTCTCGTTTTGGATCCTCCCCGAAGTCCTGCCTGATCTTTCCTTTAACCCTCGCATGGCCAAGGCCCCCGTAAACTTGTAGATAGACTACCCTACAATTTTTTGCACATGCCACCCCTCATGTTTTTCGTGTAGGCTCCTCCAAACGCTTGCTTGCGGAGCCTCCAGATCCTGCCCTAAACTCTGCAGATGCTTCCCTTAACTCCCCCTTTTGCATTCCAAACTCTGCCCCGCAGATCACTCCCCAATGCCTCCTGCAGCACAAATTCCTATTCTTCGTGCGCATTTCCAGTGTTTTGGTGGTCCTGCAGGCCTCCCAACCCTTAGCCCTCCAAATAATGCCGCCCAAGCCTCCATCTGGCATACTGTACAGGAACGACTTGTGCTCCTAGCGTATCAGCTGCTCCAAGCACTCTGATTTTGGCTCCTGCCATCAAGCAGTTGATTTGGCGCTTGCTGAGTTCTCTGCTTGGCTCCAGCAAACCCTGCCTTAAAACACCGTGCTGAAGGCATGGCAAACAACGAGGCTGGTCAACACTGTTTCACAGCACCCCTGCTGAAACAAAGCGCCCCGCCCGAGGCCGAGGTTGCGGGACCTGAGCTTCCACGAGAGCCCGACCGTGTGGAACTGCCCCAGGTAGCCATGCCAAAAAGCATCCACAGGAGCAGCTGCTCATTCGTATCTACGCAGGAGACGCTAAACGAACGCCTTGCTGCCTTAAAAGCTGCCAGGGCAGCTGCGAAGGCTCACAGCATGTGTGTCTTAGGAGGCTCAAGCTTTTTTTTTGTACAGCCTTATGTGCCTCTCCAGGTACAAGCCAAGCAGCTGAGCAAGGTGGTAAAGGCCGAAACAAAAAAGCTCAAAAAAGCGCGGGCGGTGGCACGAAAGCTGAGCGAGGCAGACTTGTTAGGGCTTCTTGTAGAGAAGAGGCAACCAGTTCTCTGAGAGTGGGAGCTGGAAGCTTCTAGAAACTGTTTTTTCGAAGAGTTGAGACTGGAAGCTTCTTTGGAAGCTTGCAGAAACTGTTTTTTCGAAGAGTGCGGCCTGGAGTTTGCAAGCGCAGCTTCTGGGGCTGGCGAAGGAAGGCGTGTCGTTACGGACACGTGCTGTGCCAAACAGGGCTTCGCAACGCTCTGCATGTCTGGTTGTGTTGTAGAGTTTCAAAAGGTTTAGGAGTATCGCCCAAAGTCTTCCAACTTGTGAGCGCCTGTGACGGCTGGAGGTGGGAGGGTAGGCTTTCTTGTAGGAGTGGCATCAGGCAAACCAGTCTCGATTCCGATGTAAAACTTGAAATTTTGAACTAAGGGCAGCAGACTTGTGAAACGCCCGCCAACATGGAGTTCAGACAGAGCACAGGCACAGATATGAGTTTTTCCATGTGCATGCTGCATGGGGCATCTCCGAAAAAACCCTTCTGCTTCCTAAGGGCTTGTACAGCAACAGTTGCGGCAGCAGCAAACCTGTACATGGGACATGTGCGTCGAGAGAGCAGCACTGCTAGGATGTAACGGCCTCTTTATACCAAAGCTATTGGCGGTGCTAACAGAAACTTACTTTCGGATGCTTCAGCCTTGCAGCATGCCATGGCCTCAGAATAAGACCGTCGTGAGAGAGGTGCTGTGAGCAGTCCAAGTCAGTACAAGAGGAACATTTCCCTCCAGATGATTGGTTAATGTGGCTGCGCGAAGTGTTGCCGCAATTGATTTCTGCCCAGTGCGAATGTCAAAGTCAGGAAATTCGAACAAGCGGGTAAACAGCGGAAGTTTGAGACTCTCAGGTCGGGCATGGCGATGATTTTTGGAGGTGCGCTGAGGCCGTCGTTGCCCTGGATGCTGCGAGAGCAATCGAAGTCAGCACGAGAGGAACACATCTAATACTCTTACTGCGGCTTGCTGAAAAGGCCATAACCACGAAGCTATCATCTGCTGGATTGGCGACGGAACTCCTCTGAGTCTTCAGGGTTTTCGGCGCTTCGGAAGTGGGAGGGCGTAGGTAGAGGGCTGGACTGTGTGCGCTGTTTTTTCCGCCTTCGCTGTCTGCTCTTTCTATCATTGAGATGCAGAAAGCCCAAACCCAGAGACTCCAAAACTTCTTAATTAAGGAATATGCAGTTTAAATTAGAACGGAAGCCTACTTAGATTTGAAGTCAATTCCTTAATTAAGGGGTTTGGAGTCTCTGGGCCTGGATGCTGCAAGAGCAATCGAAGTCAGCACGAGAGGAACACCTCTTATACTCTTACTGTGGCTGGCTGATAAGGCCATGACCACCAAGCTATCATCTGCTGGATTGGCGACGGAACTCCTCTCAGTCTTCAGGGTTTTCGGCGCTTCGGAAGTGGGCGGGGGTATTCACCCGCCAATAGGGAATCTGAGCTGGTTTAGGCCGCGTGAGACACGTTACCTGATGAACTAGATGCTGCGAGAGTAATCGGAGTCAGTAATTGGAAAGGTGAAGCAATGACCGTCGTGAGACAGGTTTATTTTTGGTCTGACAAACCCCAAACCTCCAAAGAGGAGGTGAGACAGGTTTAGTTTTACTTTTATAACCCTAAACCCTCAAAGAAAGCCCAAACGCAACAAGCACAAAAACCCGAAACTTTCTAAAAGCCGGGACTACAGGTCTCCTCTGCGATGTGTCCGAGCAAACAGGCCGAGCGAGATGTTGCGACAGTAATCGACTGTATGTTGGTTTGGACCGTTTGTGAGACAGGGTTTGCATGGATGAGCCAGATGTTGCGACAGTAATCTTTCTTTCGACCCCCCTTCCCCCCATACAATGGCCAAGCTTGGTGCAACAAGAGCGACACAGAATGCTGGGCTTGCTGCTCCAATTGCGGTATCTGCTTATTGTAACCTTTGTAATTCCCAAAAGCCCGGACCAAGGTCCGCGCTTGCTTTGCCGCGAAAACCGTGGTCCGCGGTAGGTTTCTCGGTTAAATGCTCGGGTCCGCGCAGGTCCGCGCCAGTTTGGTCGAGAAAACTAGTACACTTCTTAACCAAATGCTCAGCTCCCTGCAGGTCCGCGCTTGCTTTGCGCGAAAACTGTAGTCCGTGCAGGGTTTCCGCGAAAACCGTGGTCCGCGGTAGGTTTCTCGGTTAAATGCCCGGGTCCGCGCAGGTCCGCGCCAGTTTGGTCGAGAAAACTATGGTCTGTAGTAGACTTCTTAACCAAATGCTCAGCTCCGTGCGGGTCCGCGCTTGCTTTGCGCGAAAACTGTAGTGCGTGCAGAGCTTCTGGGCTAAATGCTCGTGTTCCCACGGTTGAGAAAACCGTGCGAACGGTTTCTGAGCTAAATGTTTGGGTCCGCGCAGGTCCGCCCCGGGTTTGCCAACAAAACCGCAGGTCCGCGCCGGTTTTGTCGAGAAAACCGTGCTAGGTTTCTGAGTTACATGCTTGCGCCCGCGCAGGTCCGCGCCGGGTTTGCCAAGAAAACCGTGCCAGGTTTCTGAGCTAAATGCTTGGGTTCGCGTCGGTTTTGCCAAGAAAACCGTGCCAGGTTTCTGAGCTAAATGTTTGGGTCCGCGCAGGTCCGCGCCGGGTTTGCCGAGAAAATCGTGCAAGGTTTCTAATCTAGCTGCTTGGGTCCGCGCAGGTCCGCGCCGGGTTTGCCGAGAAAACCGTGCTTGGCGCTGCGTTTCTGAGCTACATGTTGGGGTCCGTGCAAGTCCAGGGATTTGGCGAGACAGCCGTGGTCCTTAAAACGAACCTTTACAGACATTCCGGAGTTGGTGGGGTTTAGGATTGTCGCAGCAGAGCCACCAAATCCAGCTGCCTATTTCATTGCAAGCTGGCTTGTAATCTGTAATGTACGTCTTGTGAAAGTTGTCATGTCTTGAGATGTGCCGCGCTGCCCGTCTTGACGGCCTCAGCTGCTCAACTGCTGCAGCCTACAGGCATAATCCAGGCCAAATTCTGCATTCTGCAGGTTCCCTTGACCTTGAAACAGCATTCAAGCCTAAATACTGCAACGAACTTACGAGCTCAGCAATTCTGCAGCAACAATGTCAGCAAAGCAGTGCCTCTCAGTCTGCGGAGATTCTGCATTGGTCTCAAGCCTCGCCTGTAGCACCCGTGCTTTATGCAATGCCAACTGAAGCTGTGTGACAGTTCCAGTGCAGGCATGGCACTGCATGGCAGAAACAGATGAGTCTTTGGAGGAAGCGCTCGCAAGGCTTGTGGCAGAGGCTCAGGTGGAAGACTTCCCGCTGTCATCCGAGCCAGGGCTGGAGACCAATCCAGATGATGCTGCACTTGTTCCGTTTCTTGAAGATTTGGACAGTGCTGTGAATCACAGCTCCAGTGTCGATGGTGTACAGCATCGCCAAGAGGACGAAGAGGATGCTGCGCTGCTTCCGTTCCTTGCAAGTCTTGCAGGTGAGGCAGGTGACACTGGTGTCACTGCGCCTGTGAGTGAGTCTGCTCCGGCGCCCGCTGCTCCGGCGCAAGAGCGGCGAAAGCGTCAACGAATCGATTGGCAACTTGTCCCCATAAACTTCCGCAGTAGGTTCTGTTGTTTGTCGTTGTGCTTTCTTTTGCGCATTTGCATTCGTTGCAAGCGTTTTTGCACCTATAAGTGGTAAAGCCTCATGCTTGCCACCAGGACTGCGAAGGCCGCAAGGCCTCCAACGCCGCGTAGCGTCAAAGAGGCTCTGGACCAACTGGGCCACCGTGACCGGACTGATGCACGAGATGCCTGGGTGTTCCGTTTCCTTGCCGCAGCACCGGACCTGAAGGCGAAGTTTTCGGACAGCAAAGCGGCTAAGGCAGCTTTACGGAAGTATTTCGCATCGAGTACGAGCGAAATGCTGCGGCACGAGTGGTATAAGCATTGGGTGGCGCCTGCGGCTTGCGGCAAGCCAGCTTTTCCTTCCACGGAGGTTGTTTTGGCATGGTGGCGACAGCATTCAGACTTGGACTTGCAGATCGTCGCTAGCAGCGCTCCTGGAAACCATGATGGTGACCCTGCGCCAGCAGATGGACACGAGGGAGGGTCTCGTGTGCATGGCTACATGTTGACCTGGCACGGCCGCTGGGGTTGTCGAAATCCGGAAGCCCAGGAACTCATGCAGATGAGTGCGACTACGCCTTCAGCTGTGTTAGTGCACTTAGTTGCTGGCAGCGCTTTTTACAAGTGGCTTTGGCAGCAGTTCAAAGTCATGGCGTTGGGCGCGTGCGAAAAGTTGGAATGGCCTCGGCACACATTGAAAATGGAGCTTTCATTGCGTAGACGTTGCCCCGAGAATCTGGTGCATTTCCACCTTGCAGTCACCGACTCCAATCGACGCCATAGGCTGAGCAATGAGAATGGCTTTTGGACGTTCATGGGTGCCCAGCCACATGTTCAGCCTGTTTTGGGAAAAGGGAGATATTTGACGAGGGCTCTTGATGCTGGCCACTATTACTGTCAGGCGCCGAAGATAGGCAGCGTGCACGTGGCTACCAACTACGTGGCGTATCGAGATTTTACAGTGGAACTCCAAACAATATTTAACTTGTGGCGACGCCACAAGCTTGAAGATTCTGTGGCGAAATCCGAGCTCATGACGGCACGTGGCCGCGGGACTCGCAACTACTTGGCCGAGATCCAGCATCATGAGGCGTGGCAACAGGCGCGACGGAATGCAGCGGTTAAGGCTTTGTTGGAAAGCTGGATGCCTTGGAAGCCGAGCCGTATCGTTCCTGCAGTTGCCGCTGCGTATGCATGCAGCATTTTGTCATGCCCATTTTTCCTAGGCCTGTTTCTGTGGTTGCGCTTGTGTTGAAGAATGCTTAAGCAAACCCACTTGCAGGTGGAATGGATGCAGCTCTTTGCAACAGTTGGCACGAGGGCACGCTTTCCTTTCCTGGTTCTTGTTGGCCCTAGCCAGTATGGAAAAACCGAGTACGCGAAGCGGCTCTGGGGCGCAGAGCGGACGCTGGTGCTTTCATGCGAGGGTATTCGACAACCGAATTTGAAGGGCTTTCAGCGACAAGTTCACAAATGCATAGTTTTCGACGAAGGCAATGAAGAGATGATTTTGTCGAACAGGCAGCTCTTTCAGGCAGGTTTGAACGAGTGCATGCTTGCGCAGTCCAACTGTCAAGAGCACTGTTACTCGGTGTGGCTGTATGGCATCGCTCTGGTGATTTCCACGAACACCTGGCTTGGCGAGGATCCATGGCTTGCGAAGAATGCAGTCGTCGTCCGCGTAGACGAGCCTCTCTGGCATGATGCGCCAGCGCTGTGCGCGTAAAAGAAGCAAATACCTTGACATTCCTGGCAATCCTGACCACAAGACTGGAACGTTGCAAATACATACGGGAATTTTACTCCAGAAACCCCAGGCCCTAAACCCGATCAGCTTGCGACGCCTGTGACAGTAGTGCTGCACGTGATAAGCTCAAAAATGTGCAGAAGATCCAGTCCTCGAGCAGGCTTTTGCTGCTTGGTCATGGATCTGTCGCAGCCTGAGGTGTGGGGGCGACGACAGTGCAGTGCGAGTGACAGCAGTGCTGCACGTGATAAGCAATATGCAGCACATCCAGGCATCTTTTTGCAGATGCTGTCTTTGGCGATGGACCTGTCGCGACCTGAAGTGATGCTGACTTGGGTGCCGATAGCAGAGCTGTGCAGGATCAGCTGAAGAAGTGTGCAGCAGATACAAGCCTCCAGCTACCGTTTTGCTGCTATTCTTGGCGAAGGATCCGTTGTGACCTGGGGTCGTGCTGACTTGGGTGGTGACAGTCGTGCCAGATCAGGTCCTCTGGGGGGGCTTCTCTACTAAGTGATGGATCTGTCGGAGCCTGAGTATGGGGGCGACGACAGTGCAGTGTAGGATCAGCTGCAGAACGTGCAGCACATCCAGGCGGCTTTTTGCAGATGCTGTCTTTCGCGATGGACCCTGTCGCGACCTGAAGTGATGCTGACTTGGCTGCCGATAGCAGAGCTGTGCAGGATCAGCTGAAGAAGTGTGCAGCAGATACAAGCCTCCAGCTGCGGTTTTGCTGCTATGCTTGGCGAAGGATCCGTTGTGACCTGGGGTCGTGCTGACTTGGGTGGTGACAGTCGTGCCAGATCAGGTCCTCTCGGGGGGCTTCTCTACTAAGTGATGGATCTGTCGGAGTCTGAGTTGGGGGCGACGACAGTGCAGTGTAGGATCAGCTGCAGAACGTGCAGCACATCCAGGCATCTTTTTGCAGATGCTGTCTTTCGCGATGGACCTGTCGCGACCTGAAGTGACGCTGACTTGGGTGCCGATAGCAGAGCTGTGCAGGATCAGCTGAAGAAGTGTGCAGCAGATGCAAGCCTCCAGCTGCGGTTTTGCTGCTATTCTTGGCGAAGGATCCGTTGTGACCTGGGGTCGTGCTGACTTGGGTGGTGACAGTCGTGCTGTACATCAGTTGAAGAGCGTGCAGAACATTCAAGCTCGGGCCACGGTTTTGCTGCTGTTCTTGGTAACGGATCTGTTGTTACCTGGGCGATAAGGATAGTACTGCCGTGCAACATCAGCTGAGGACTCAGGAATAAGCACGGCAGAGTGAGTGAGGGAGCGGGGTTGAGGGAGTCAGGGAGGGAGGGAGTGAGGGAGGGAGTGAGTTAGGGAGTGAGGGAGGGAGGGAGTGATTGAGGTACGGAGTGCAATTTGAGGGAGGAGTTGAGGGAGTGAGGGAGTGAGGGAGCGAGGGAGTGAGATGGAGTGAGGAAGCGCGGGAGGGAGTGAAGCAGGGAGTGAGGGAGGGAGTCAGGCAGGGAGTGAGGTGAGGGAGTGAGGGAGTGAGGGAGTGAGGGAGTGGCGGAGTGCGGGAGTGAGGGAGTGACGGAGTGAGGGAGTGAGGGAGTGCGGGAGTGAGGGAGTGACGGAGTGAGGGAGTGAGGGAGTGAGGGAGTGCGGGAGGGAGTGAGGCAGGGAGTGAGGGAGGGAGTCAGGCAGGGAGTGAGGTGAGGGAGTGAGGGAGTGAGGGAGTGGGGGAGTGCGGGAGTGAGGGAGTGACGGAGTGAGGGAGTGAGGGAGTGAGGGAGTGCGGGAGGGAGTGAGGCAGGGAGTGAGGGAGGGAGTCAGGCAGGGAGTGAGGTGAGGGAGTGAGGGAGTGGGGGAGTGCGGGAGTGAGGGAGTGACGGAGTGAGGGAGTGAGGGAGTGAGGGAGTGCGGGAGTGAGGGAGGGAGGGAGGGAGTGAATGAGGGAATGAGGGAGTGAGGGAATGAGGGAGTGAGGGAGGGAGGGAGGGAGCGAATCAGGGAATGAGGGAGTCAGGGAATGAATGAGTGGTTGACACGTTGATGCCGTCCGTATCTGCCGTATCGTGTTTCGCTAGTGGTTTCCATGATGTTCCATGCAAAAATGCAATATTTGTCAAGAAAGTGAGAGTTCGCGGGGCCACCAGCGACGGGCAGAGTTCGAAAAAAATGGTCTATCAAGTGTTTGACACGTTCAGTCCGTCCGTATTTGCCGTGTCGTTGTCCGCTAGTGATTCCCGTGCATAAATGCAAGATTGTCTAGAAAGTGAGAGTTCGCGGAGCCACCAGCCACAGTGCAGAGTTCGAAAAAAAGGGTGTATCAAGTGTTTGACACGTTTATGCCGTCCGTATCTGCCGTATCGTGTTTCGCTAGTGGTTTCCATGGTTTTCCATGCAAGACTGCAATATTTGGCAAGAAACTGAGAGTGGCGCAGCCACCAGGGACACTGCATGACAGTGCAGAGTTCGAAAAAAATGGTGTATGAAGTGTTTGACACATTCAGACCGTCCGCATCTGCCGTGTTGTATTTCGCTAGTACTTTCCGTGCCAAAATGCAATATTGTTTAGAAATTGAGAGTTCCCAGCAACCAGCCGCAGTGCAGAGTTCGAAAAAAATGGTGTATCAAGTGTTTGACACGTTGAGGCCGTCCGTATCTGCCGTGTTGTATTTCGGTAGTGCTTTCCATGCAAAAGAGCAAGATTGTCAAGAAACTGAGAGTGGCGCAGCCACCAGGGACAGTGCGGAGTTCGAAAAAAATTGTGTATGAAGTGTTTGACACATTCAGACCGTCCGCATCTGCCGTGTTGTATTTCGCTAGTGGTTTCCATGATTTTCCGTGCAAAATGCAATATTGTCTAGAAATTGAGAGTTCGCGCAGCAACCAGCCGCAGTGCAGAGTTCGAAAAAAATGGTGTATCAAGTGTTTGACACGTTGAGGCCGTCCGTATCTGCCGTGTTGTATTTCGGTAGTGCTTTCCATGCAAAAGAGCAAGATTGTCAAGAAACTGAGAGTGGCGCAGCCACCAGGGACAGTGCGGAGTTCGAAAAAAATGGTGTATGAAGTGTTTGACACATTCAGACCGTCCGCATCTGCCGTGTTGTATTTCGCTAGTGGTTTCCATGATTTTCCGTGCAAAATGCAATATTGTCTAGAAATTGAGAGTTCGCGCAGCAACCAGCCGCAGTGCAGAGTTCGAAAAAAATGGTGTATCAATTGTTTGACACGTTGAGGCCGTCCGTATCTGCCGTGTTGTATTTCGCTAGTGGTTTCCATGATTTTCCGTGCAAAAATGCAATATTGTCTAGAAATTGAGAGTTCGCGCAGCCACCAGCCGCAGTGCAGAGTTCGAAAAAAATGGTGTATGAAGTGTTTGACACATTCAGACCGTCCGCATCTGCCGTGTTGTATTCCGCTAGTGCTTTCCGTGCAAAAAAGGCAACATTGTCTAGAAATTGAGAGTTATCGCAGCCACCAGCCGCAGTGCAGAGTTCGAAAAAAATGGTGTATCAAGTGTTTGACACGTGCAGGTTGTGAGTATCTTCTGGGGGAGCGCGGGAGGGAGGGAGGGAAGGAGGGAAGGAGGAGGAAAGGAGGGAACAGGGAGGGAGGGAAGGGAGGGAGGGAGGGAGCGAGGGAGGGAGGGAGGGAGGGGCGGGAAAGAGAGAGAGAGAGAGAGAATTACTGAAAGTGACAGTGAGAGCGAGAGTGAGAGTCAGAGTGCGAGTGCGAGTGCGGGTGAGAGTGAGGGTGAGAGTGAGTGTGCGCGTGAGTGTGAGCGAGAGGGAGAGAGAGTGCCCAGGTGATGGCGGGGTCGTCAAAGTCAGAGGCAGCCGCTTTTGAAGTGTAGTGCTCGTGACCGCTGCGGAGTCGTCAAAGTCAGAGGCAGCCGCTTTTGAAGTGTAGTGCTCGTGACCGCTGATCCTGTTTGTTTCCTGTTGGTCGAACCCACCCCTCCGGGGGGCGGGGCAGTGTGTCTTGCTGGCGCAGGGCTTGGGACCGCTTTATGGGGCTTGATTCCCACAGCAAGTGCTAGGAGGCCAAGTCGTGCCTGTAGAGTAGTGCCCGAATAGTGCCCGAAATAGTGCCCGAAATTGTGCCCGAATGAACTCTTGATAGTGCCCAACATTTCGTAAGAGGCCTGAAAACCTCCATTCAGAGCTATTCTACCCTGCCACACTTTCGACAAGCTTTATGAGCCCGTTTTCGGGGCCCGGAAAACAACAAAAAACGTAGGAGATAACGAGCTGGCCTGCGGCATTCGCAAGGAGGCAGCTGAAGTAGGCTGTCCCTTCTGCTGCCCCTCGTCGATCACATTGGCATGCGCGCTGTTGAGGTGGTTTTTACCTTGCTGTAGGAGGCTTAACGAAGCTGCAGTGCGGCGGACCTGGTCTGACAGGCATGCCAATTGGCCAGGAGGACAGGCGTCTTGGGCATTTTGAGAACTTGCAGGAACACATCGAGAGCTCCGCCCAAATTGATGCACGACAGACTTTGAAGAGAAAGATCCCACAGACGTGGCCAGCTTGTAGGGCGGCTCCAAGAAAGAAAAACCACTGTTGGAGCAAGAGGGCGGCAATGGGGTTTAAGGCGGTTTTGACGCCGTTCGATCTTGCGTTGTTCGCGGGTTTTCCTTTGAGAAACTATCAAGTCCACAAAGACTGCCAAGCTGTCCTTGGCGAAAGGCTAGCTTCAGTCTTTGTAGCACTGCAGCCGCAGGCTGTGGTGACGGTGCGAACCGCCTCGCAGATTGGTCAACCAATGCCAAACGCGTACCCGGGGCGTCTTGCATGGCGGCCCGCGTGAACTCGGTGGGTACCCATGGGCACAAAAAGTCCTCGCGAGCATGGATTATCCTGAACCTGCACGGAAGGCCAAGAAGCTTCGCAAAGAGCCAATCAACAGCCTCGATCTCCACGGCAGCAAAGGTTACAGCATCAGCTGCCTACATTGCCAGAGGCGGCGAACCGCCCCCGGGAAGAGACGGTCACCCCACAATTTGCAGAGAAGCACACCCACCAGGCTTGCCGTGCATCTGTCTGCCGAAAAGCCACGAACGGCAGGCTGCGCGGAACCAATGCTGGAGAAAGCAATGCACAGAGCTGCCAGACACGCGGAGTGGATATCCTGCAAGTGATAGCTTCGGCGCGCTCTCTGGAGCTGCGTCTCAGGCCTCTGGACAAGTCGCATCTGCGACGACGATGGCAGCGCCGTTTCGCGTGGCAGCAGAAGCATGGGTCTGTCTCACGCGTAAGAGGAAACAAGTGCAGCGTCGCAACACAACGTCTTGCCAAGTGGAGTGGCCCCGTAGACGACAAGGTCGAGGCGGCGGCGATCGGCTGGGTCAACGTCAAGGGGCGGACGTGCGCGCCAGCGGGGCACTATCTGGCTCTCCAGTCCAACAGCTTCGCGTGCGATACAGCCCAAGTATGCTCCAGAAGCCTCTGCGGGCAAGCAAGCCGGTAGGCGGACACGCGGCGTTATGATCGCCGTACTGTGGGGTACTCTGATGTGCGCACGGGAGACCCACGGCAACCCGCTGGCGGAGGCAAGGCAAGGTCCAATTATGCACCCTGGCCCGTCATTGCCAAGCTCGTCGGCATTTGTGGAGTCGCCCAGCTGGCCCCCACAGCCTGTCTCTCCGGGCCGACTCGCCGCGGCGCTCCGAGCCATGGTGCGGTCTCTCTCTGGGGGGGGTGTTCCAGCTCTCCACTCTGTAGCAGCTACGAGGCTGGTTTCGAGACATAGGCTAGAATTCGGTACTTGGAGGGCCTGTCGATTTTGAGGGCTGGAGGCCGTAGGGCTCGCAATCTTAGGGGCTCTAAAGTGCTTGCAAAACGGGCGCGCGCGGCATCGGAAGCACTTCGAGGGCACGCGGAGGGTTCGCGAGCTGCTTGGAGGCGCTCCGTCGTGCTCCGGAGCTGTTTGGGAGCGACGCGCGCTTACGCGCGCTTGTTCGGCGCGGAGGCGTGGGAGTAGCTCCTAAGTTGCTCGTAGGCAGTCGGCGAGTGCTCGTGAGTTGCAAGCAAGTAGCTCGTGAGTTCCTCGTAGGCAGTCGGCGAGTGCTCGTGAATTGCAAGCAGCTCGTGAGTTGCTCGTGAGTTGCAAGCAAGGAGCTCGTGAGTTGCTCGTAGGCAGCGGGCGAGTGATCGTGAATTGCAAGCAGCTCGTGAGTTGCTCGTGAGTTGCAAGCAAGGAGCTCGTGAGTTGTTCGTAGGCAGCGGGCGAGTGATCGTGAGTTGCGAGCGAGCAGCTCCCAAGTTGCTCGTAGGCGGCCGGCGAGTGCTCGTAAGTTGCCAGCAAGCAGCTCGTAAGCTGCCGGCGAGCACTTATCAGCTGCTGGCAAGAAGCGCGCCCCTAAAGTTCCTCTAAAGCCCGTTTTGCAAAGACTTTAGAGCCCCTAAGATCGTCAGAGCTGCGGGCCGTAGGCCCGTGAATCGACAGTGCTCCAAAGTACCGAATTCTGACCTATGTCTTGAACTAAGGCTTGTAGCTATCACAGAGTGGAGAGTTGGAACACCCTCCCCAGAGAGAGTAAAAAATCGCTGTTCTCTGCCTCTTACCGACAAGCTTTCCGAAATGACAGGAATGACAAGAATGACAAGCTCCAGCCGGCCGAAAAAAAAAATAAATAATTAATTAATTCGGGAAGTGACTTACTTCTTCGAAGTACTTCCAACTTGACTTGGAAGTACTTCACTTCCAGAATTAATTAATTAATTATTTATTTATTTTTCTCGGGACGGCTGGAGCTTGTCATTCTTGTCATTCCTGTCATTTCGAAAACTTACACGGTAAGCCCGCAACTGGCCCGCAACTCGCCCGCAACTGGCCCGCAACTCGCCCGCAACTGGCCCGCAACTGGGTCACAATATTACGGAGGCAGCGGAAAGCCCGCTTCTCTCAGCGCTTGCCGGTGCTGTTCCGTCGCCCGAGCATAGGCTTGCGGAACATAGGCTGCGAGTGCCCACATGCTGCCCTCGTGCGGCTCCACCATGTGATAGCGGCGAGCATCGAAGCTGACTGGCTTATCGTGCATGTCCAGCCACCGCCCCCGCAGCTCTTGCTCCCCCTTCTTGCCGGCCAGCAGTGCGGTAGAATCCCCCTCGTCGTCTTCGATCCACACCCGCCCGCCTGTGTACTCGCCCAGAGCAAGCGCATGATTCAAGTGCCCGGCCATGTTCTGAATGTCGCGGTGCAGCCCCATGCGCGGATTGAAGAGCACGGCGATGGAGGTCCAGGTGCCGCTCGGAAAGCGGCTCTTGAGAAAGCTGTTCACGGCTGCACAGGCCGCCCGCAGGCCCGTGGCATTGGAGACCCCGACCACCCCGCCGTGCCCGAACAGCCCCAGCGTGGCATATCTCTCATAGGCCCCCGGCCCCACGGCCCGAGTGCGGCCCCGGTGCTTCCAGTCCGCCGACCACAGATCCAGCAGTCGCACGATATTGGCTTCGCTGGGCTCCTCCGCGGCGTGCCGGCACGCCGCTTCCATGGTTTTTTTTTATAGCAAAACACATTTTTTTCAACACAGGGCTCAACATCGGTCCCACTTGAGTTCACGGTTTTCATACTCAGGCGCAGCGATTTCGACATTGCCGGCATTCATCACTCCAAACACGCATGGCCCTAAAACACCATGCCGCGCCCCAATTTTTCGGGATTTTGAAGCCGCTCGGGGAGGGTGCGCCCCGACGGCCCCCGGCGGCCGGCCGTTTTGCGAGCCGACCACGCGCCGGCGAGAGCCCGATTTCGGTGTGTCCCCCGCCTAGGGGTTTGAGCACGATGTCGGCCGGATCGGGCCTTTCCTGTCAAATCGGTGCCAGCCAGCCCCGGAACGTGGTCGGGGAGGGTTTAGGATGGGTCGAACACAGCCACCCGGAATCGCCGAGCATCGCGGAACCGCCGCGCCTCCGATTCTCGGGCTGCGCCTTGCCTATGTTTCACACACCCTGCCGGGCCCGCCGGCCAGGAGCGACACAGCCAGCTCCGAGAAGGCCCGCGCAAGGCCAAAAAGGCTTGGCCGGGCCGTTTCACCCCAGATTGTGGCGAGAGCGCGATTTTGGTGGATACGTCCCCTAGGTTTGGCTCAAGTTTTCGTGGCTGGGTGCGCTCAGTGTCGATTCGCGGCGAGCCTGTGGCCGCCGCCGACCTGGTCCGTGGGGGTTTAGGATGCTCACAGATGCTCACTCGCCTTTGCTCACTGATGTTTTTTTTTTATTTGTAGTGGTATTCTAGCTAGGCTCGCCGACTTTTGCAGTAACATTTTGCTAGAGTGCTTTCGCCGGGGTTGCTTTTGGTTTGGTTCAGGGCACCCTACCCCTTTCGGCCCCGAAGTAGGCTTTGCTCCCCGTCTGCCCTGTGAGTGCCCTGCCACCCTAACCCGTAGGTACCTCACCCGGCGTCCCTGCATTCAGGTTTTGTTTCCGCGCTCGCAGGTTCAAGGGTAGGGGGGTTGCCGGGCGGGCGGTGGGCGGGCGGGCTTTCGTCGCTGGGGCCTCAGAGTGTGGGAGTCTTAGGAGTGCAGTGTAGGATTGTGGCCGAGTGCGCACAGGAGGGCCCTGCGCTGCCCCTCCCGTAAGAGCGCCTTGCATTCCCGGACCCTCGCTCCGCCCAGGCTGGACTTTCTTCGCGCTGCGCCGATCCTCAGAGTGCTGCCGGGTTTCTTCCGATTTTGGAAGGGTTTAAGGTTTGTGGGGTCGTGTGGCCGAGTGCGCGCAGGAGTGCCCTTGCCGCTGCCCCTACCCCTCGCCCGTAACTAGAGTGCCCTGCAGCCCGCCTCGTCCCGGGAACCCCGGGCCCCGCCTTCGCTCCCCAGGTCCGGACCTTCTTCGCTTGGGCGCTCCGCTTCGCTTGGGCGCTCAACTCAGAGGGTTCCTAAGGGTTTATCCGGGGTTCCTGGGTTGGCCGAGTGTGTGTGTGCAACCGTGCCTGTGTTGTGAGCCCAGGGTTTTTCTGAAGCATTTTGCTCGAGGAAGGGGACCGAAGGATTGTAGATTGTGGGCGATGCCGGTGATGCTGGACACCGGGCGGGCCGGCGTAGCGGATCTCGTGCTCCGGAGGTCGGCACCAAGGTTGCACGAATCTCTGAGGGCGAGATTCGGAGACAAGGCACTGGTGCTGGAGAGCACCAGCGAGAGGGACATCGACCAGTTTCTCCAAGAAGCTTCCACCATGTCGCGCAAGGAGATCCGCCGCCACAAGTTCAAGTTCCTCCAGGACACGGGCGTCGTGAGGAATTTCACCCTTGATCCAGTGACCCGCTTATTCCTTCGGGAAGCCGACGGCAAGGTCTACATCCTCTGGAACAGCCGCTACGCCGAAACCGAGGTCGTCGCGCAGTTTCCATCGGAGAACGACGACGGCCACTTCGTGGATGAGCTCCGCCGCACGGCAACAGGTGCGCACAGCGCGAGGCGGCGAGTGATCCGAGTCCCCACCCGAGCAGGCCAGCCTTGCAGAGGCTAGACCCGAGGCCATTCCTCCGTGGCGATAGTACAGAGAGTCGCTCGGAGTGGTCCGATTTACTTATCGGCACGAAGCCGTCGAAGCTGAGCAGAAACAGGCCAGCAATCGCACCAGAGCGGCTTCACTCGCTGTTAAAGGGATCTTGCTTTTTGCGTTTTTTGTTCTGCCAGTGCACCCTCTCCCCCCCTAAGGCCTTCCCTAACTTCCCGCTCCGCCCAGGTCCTCGTCTTCATCAATCCGCGGAGCTTCTCACTCAGAGTGATTTGCCGGGGTGGTGTTGGAAGGGTTCAGGGTTTCTGTCGTGCAAGTGTGTGCGCGCAGGAGTGCCTGTTGCTGGCCCCCGTCCCCCGCTTGTAACGCACTAGAGTGCCCTGTCTCCCTTAAGCCCAATTCCCGGGAGCCCCGGGCCCCCCCCCCTCCTTCACTCGCAGGTCCGTCCTCTTCGCTGGTTCGTCGCTGCTTGGCGCCGCATCGCCTGGAGCCGAGAGTTTTGCCTTAGTGCCACGTGTTCTTCGACTGCCGGTGTGAGCTCGCCTGTGTGACCGAGTGTGCATTTTGCATCAAGCCCCGGAGTTCCGTGATCATGCCGAGTGCAGCTGCGAGGGATGCTGCGGTGGATATGGTGCTGGCCGAAGAAGTGCCTGGCGGGAGCTGGTGGCAGCTGGGTTTCCGCGTCTTCCCGACCCTGACGGCGAGCCAGTGCTACCGGAAGATGATGTCCCTGGTGCACCCGGACAAGAACGGCAACTCGGCGCGAAGCACAGAGGCCAGTCGCCGGTTGATCGAGCTGTGGGAGGAGCTAAACGGGGAGAGGAGATCAGATCAATGGCGGGAGAACATACTCCTCGGCACGCGGCTGATTTTCATGAACTCCTTCGAGCTGAAGCTCAAAATCCTTCTTCAGGACGAAGAGCTTGCGCCGAAGGCTGCTGCCCCGACTCCGGGCCCAAAGGCTGCACCTGCGCCGCCTCCGGCGCCGCCAGCTCCGGAGCCTTCGGCGCCCAAAGCGCCGCCTGCTGCGAAGGCCAAGGCAGCTCCGGAGCCTTCGGCGCCCAAAGCGCCGCCTGCTGCGAAGGCCAAGGCAGCTCCGGAGCCTTCGGCGCCCAAAGCGCCGCCTGCTGCGAAGGCCAAGGCAGCTCCTGAGCCCGAGCCGGCTCCGAAGGCAAAGGCCGAACCGAAGGCCAAGGCGAAGCGAGGACCGGGCAGGCCCCGGAAAAGCGGCGCTCCGCCGCAGGAAGCAAGTGCTGGTGAGGCTTCGATCGGCAAGCGCAAGGCGGAGGACTTGCTCATCGTGGAGGAGCCGGTGAACAAGGCGAGCATCGAGGCCTTCATGAAGCTCCGCGGCGCGCGGAAGGTGATCCTCGCCACCGGGTACAGCCTCTTCGAAACGCTCGGCTTCTTCTTGGTCCGGCGGGGCGGCAATGGCTGCGTCACGACAAGCTGGCGCGAGAGCAAGTTGCCCGGCGACATCCTCGGCCGCCGCTTCTCGGGTGTGGACCTTGACGTGGAGCCGCCTGTGGTCTTCTGCGATGTGCCGCACAGCCACGCCTGCACCTCGGCCTTCGCGCACTGCCGACTCGTCAAGGAGATCTGCCGCAGAGGGCTTCAGGGCTGGGTGGACGTGGACGTCGTCAACAGCGTCTTCTCGCAGTTCGAGGCGAACTTCAAGGAGTGCCCCGAGGTGGTGAAGCGCTACAACCGGGATCGCGACGGCATGGTGGCGAAAGTCCGCGAGGCCTACGGCTGCTCCAGGGACGTGGCGAAGCGGCTCTTCATCCGCTTGGGCTTCATGGGCAAGCTGGAGTCGTGGCTCCAAGACTTCGGGCTGGAGAAGAACGACAGCCCTCTGGAGGCGGAGCTGGTGTCCTTCGGCGAGGACATGCGGAGCTTCGGGGAGGCCCTGGCGGTGGAGCATGCTCAGTGGTTCGAGCTCTTCAAGGGCAAGAAGTACCCCCTGGGAAGCTTCATGTCCGCGATCTACTTCAAGCTCGAGCGGCAGTTCCTCGACCGCATGATCGCGGCGGTCCCTGTGCCGGCGAAGGTCCTGAGCTACGAGCACGACGGCCTCGGCATCCAGCTGAACGGCTTGAGCGAGGCTGCTCTCCTGGCGGCCCTGAACGACCTCGACCCGCTCCTGCAGGTGACGATCAAGGCGCCTCAGGACCCGGTCAAGCTGGCCAAGGAGCAGTTTCCGGAGGAGGAGTGGGACGGGCCAGCGGCGGTGTCGAGTCTCCCGTTCGATGCGGCTGAACTGCATCGAGCGCTCTTGGTGACCCGGCGCTGCATGGGTCAAGGCGAGACGGAGGATCATCCCAGACCCAACGCCACCGACAACACGGTCGACTTCGGACGAGTCCTGGCTGCTCGCTTGGAAAGCGATGTGCTCGTGCCAGAGAATGATTCCGTGTTCCTTCAGTTCCAGCCTCAGAAAGGGCGGTGGGAAGTGCACAAGGTGTGTGAGAAAGGCCTCCACGCCTTCGCCCGCCAGCATCGCGAGATCTTCGAACCGGTTCACTGCCATTGGGTTGATGGCACTCTCAAGCAAGGCCGTCGAGGCGACAGACTGCGACCGCACGTCGAGCCCACTGTTCCCTTGGGGCGACCGGCCTTCCTGAATGCCCTGGCGCAGGAGGCCCTGATCTACCTGCGGTGCCCTGCTCCCAAGCTGGACGACCCGCTGCGCACCAACCACCGGGTTCTCTTCGAGGACGGCTGGGTCTACGACTTCCGCAACGGCAGCTTCTCCCGCGCCAAGAGGAGCGACTTCTTCAAGCGCAGCATGCCATGGAAGCACAGGCATCCCGAGTGGTGGGGCAACAAGGAGATGCGCAAGGCCGCGAAGGAGCTGATGGAGCTCCTGAAGAAGAGTCCGAGGGCATCGGTCGTGGAGGACTCCCTGCGCACGGAGGAGACCTTCGGCATGCGCAGGAGGGACGCCCGGCGGGTCATCCAGCTCATGGAGAAGCTCTCCGCCTACGACCCCTTCCTGAAGTGGCTGCTCGCCTCCAACGAGGACGTGGACGAGGCCGTCTACGTGGGCAAGAACCTCGCCCGGGCACTCGCGGGCCATCCGGCCTTCTGCGAGCTGATGTGGAACTGCGGGCCCGCGCAGAGTGGCAAGGACCTCGGCGTCTCCATCATGCAGCAGCTCGCAGGCACGGGCTCCACGGGTGGCTACTGCGCGGCTTTGAAATGGGCCTACTGCATGAAGGGCGCCAACACCGCCATCGAAGGATGTTCGCCCTTCCTCTCGGCCACCGAGGGGGCAAGGTTCGTCTTCATCTCGGAGGTCCCCAACCGGCGCATCTCCATGGCCCTCCTCAAGCCTCTCTGCGAACAGCGCGGTGCTGAGATCGCTTCCCGAGGCCTCTACCGCGGCGGCAACGAGTCCTTTACTCCTACTGCTCTGATCGTGCTGACCTCGAACTTTCAGCCCCGCCTCGCCCACGACGAGCGCCAGGACACCGGCAGTTCCACCAGAGTGAATGTCATCGCCGCCTCCAGCATCTTCACGGAGAACGTGCACCTGGCCACCCATCAGCAGAGCGACTCCCGGCTGGCGGACGATGTGCGCGAGGGCAAGCTCACGGCCTGCGCTTTTTACTGGCTCTCGGAGTTCTACCACCTGCTGGACCTGGTGGAGCACACGAGGAACGTGGCGCCCCGCCCCGATAGGATCAAGCAGGTCTCGGAGATGTGCTTCTACGTGGCGCCCGAGGAATCCCGCTGGCTCCAGTGGCTCGCGAAGGTCACCTACACGGATGACATCAACGAGGCCTCGACCATCGCCGAGGTTCACGAGAGCGGGCGGAGCGCCTTGCAAGGCTCCGAGGAGGAGGGGCAGCTGATGCCGAATCTGACCAATGCCGGCTTCACGGACAAGCCACGCGATGCGACCAAACGGGTCTACAAGCGGCTGGTTCCGGGCCCAGATGGCAGGCAGATTCTGAGGATGGTGATCGCCCCGCCACCGCAGCCCTACCGATTCTCGGGCTACGAGGCGGCCTAGATCTTCTTTACAAGTTTCTGAAGTGCATGGGTTCCCGGCCTTCCGTTAGCGGCGCTTGAGAGGCCTTAAGGCTCGATGTCGCATGGAGGTCGCAGAGTTTTCAGCTATGGCCGCGCTCCCTCCGCTTGGGAGGCTTGCAAGGCATGTGCACAGATGCCGTATGGCCGACAATGCTCCTCTGTGGATGCCGTCAGGGCTGTGAAACAAACGAAGCAGTCCCAAGCGCCCTGTGATTGTGTGAGTGCCCTGCGAGTGCCCTGCGAGTGTTTTTTTTTGCTGCACGCCCAGGTCCTTCCGAGAACTTCCAGGCTCGCGCTTCGCAAGCTCCCCGGGTTGTCCCTAACTCCCGAACCCCCGGCACCCGAACCCCTAGAACCCTAAATCCCTACTAGGCTGCCCTGTGAGTGCCTTGCGAGTGCCATGTGAGTGCCCTGTGAGCGCCTTGCGAGTGTGTTGTGCGAGTGTCCCTGCCCTCCGAGAACTTCCAGGCTCGCGTCTCGCAAGCTGCCTCCCGGTTACCCTAAGTCCCGAACCACGGCGCCCGAACCCCTAGGACCCTTAATCCCTACTAGGCTGCCCTGTGAGTGCCTTGTGAGTGCCTTGCGAGTGTCGTGCGAGTGCCCTGCGACTTCCCGGGGATAGAGGCCATAATTAATTATTTAATTATTTATTTTTTTCGGGCCGGCCGGAGACCTTGTCATTCTTGTCATTCCTGTCATTTGGAGATGCTGGTCGGTAAGGCTGAAAAAAAAAGCCTCGAATCGTCCTCGTTTTCCGGACCTTACCGACAAGCTTCTCCAAATGACAGGAATGACAAGAATGACAAGGTCTCCGGCCGGCCAAAAAAAATAAATAATTAAATAATTAATTATGGCCTCGGAAGATCTTCGCGAAGATCTTCGTGAAACCTTCTCGCGAACTTCGCAGACGACCTCGAATTAATTAATTATTTATTTTTTTTTTCGAGCCGGTTCGAGGGTTGTCATTCCTGTCATTCCTGTCATTTCGAGAGGCTCTTCCGCAAGGCTCCAAAAGGCCGCGAATCCTACCCGTTTTTTCAGTGCCTTACCGAGCAACTTTCCCAAATGACAGGAATGACAAGAATGACAACCCTCCGGCCGGCCCAAAAAAAATAAATAATTAAATAATTAATTAATTGGCTCCTCGGGGTGGAGTCCAAAGCTGTCACGGCGGCGCCGTGGGCCCGGGGTTGAAATCTCTAAGCTGCCGCACCGCTAACGGCACCGGCCGCCGAGTCAGCCGTGCTTTAGGCTCCGCGGAGCCGCGGGGCACCGGGAGCGCATGCTTCAGCAGGGTCTCCGAGCCGTCGGTGGCCCGCACCGTCATCGAGTCGTAACTCGAAACCTCCCGCACCGCCCCGTACTGGGGCTGGAAGCTCCGCGCCGCATTGGTGGGGGCCCGGAACGCCCCCGCCTCCTCGAGCCGCCGCTGACGGCTCCTCGTCAACTCGTCATTGTGCTTGAACTTTTGAGCATTGTCTTGGTAGACCCGGAAGCTCGCGGCCGGCATCGTCTCCACATCCTCGGGGGCCACCGTCACGGCCGCATGCGGCCTGGCATTGTAGGCTTCCGCCGCCTCTTCCACATGGTCGCCCCAGCCCCCACCGTCCCGGGCCACCTTGCCCGCCAGATCCTTCTTCAAAGTTTGAATCGCCCGGTCTATCACCGCCGTGGCGTTCCTGTCCGCCGGGTCTTTTTGGCGGTGCACCGCGCCTCCGGGCAGCGCCGCCTCCAAACCCCGAAACTCGTTCCCCATGTCCGTCGTGACCACGACGTTGCTTTCGTCCTGGACCAGGTCGGGGATGATCTCCGCCGCCGCCTGGGTGACCGTCTCGGCCCGCTTGTCGGGTAGGGCCTTCGTCGCCACCTCCCTCGTGAAGACATCCGTCACCACCAGCCCGTACTTGTTCGCCCCCCTCGTGTTCTGGGAGAAATCCACCAGGTCCGCTTGCAAGCGGTCGTTCGGCCCCTCCGCCGCGCTCTTCCCCAAACTCCGCGGCTTCGGTGCGAGCACCTGCCGCGCCACGTCGCTGCGCAATGCCGCCTGGGCCCGCGCACTCGTTAGGTCCCGTCGGTCCGGAAACTCCCGTCTAGCGATCTGGTAGAGTTTTCTAGGATCCCTCACGTTGAAGTCTCTAGCTAGCCTCCCTAGGAGCTCCATTGCCCCATCCTCTGCCATTTTATACTGAGGTGCTTGCGCTGCTTTCGTGCAGAGGGCTGCAAGGCGCGGCAGGGGCTGGGCGGGCTTCCTGCTTGTTGCGCTCGCCCTGCCGCCAGGAGTGTGGTCCATTGGCTGACGCGCACCTGCGCTCGCTACCGGGCACCGCAAGGCTGGCTGTGGGCGATTCGGACGCGGTGATCAGCTTCTCAGGTGACGCCTATGACCGCACCGCCTTCTCTACGAGCGGAAGGTGCCTCGGCTGCGCTTTTGTGGGGGAATAGCCTTTTCGGGACCCAAAACACACCCCAAATCGCTATTACTCTCGATTGCCTGTAGAAAGGCTATCGAGAGTAATAGCTCTTTCGGGACCCAAAACACACCCAAAACCGCTATTACCCCAGGCCGCCTGTGGAAAGGCACCCTGGGGTAATAGCCTTTTCGGGACCCAAAACACACCCGAAACCGCTATTATTCCAGGCCATACCTGGAGGTACACCCTGGGGGAATAGCCCTTTCGGGCTCAATCCGAGTCACCCTTGCGACCCTTCTTCTTCTCCAGCTTCTCCACCCGCTTCTGTAGCTCCTTCACCGTGCCCCAAAGCACGGCCACCATGCGCTGGTAGTTCAACGTCAGCAGCCCCTCGTCCGTCTCGTGGGTGAACATGGGGCCGAGCTTCCCGGCCGCCTGGACCTCTTGGGCGATGAAGCCCACCTGGTCTTTCTGTTTGCTGTCGGACCGGTCGTAGATCTTGGCCTCCACCGCATCGAAGATCTCCAGCATGTCCCGGTGCTTCAGCGTCCGCACATTGGTCTTCACGCTCCGATCCGAGAGCTCCGTGAAGCCGTAGGTGGCCACCATCCAGCCGGGCAGCGACGGGTTGCTCTGAGGGTAGATGATCACATTTGCGCTGCTGAAGCCGCCGCTCACGTTCGTCAAGCTGATGGTCTGGTTGATGCTCGCCAGGGTGCAGCCGCCGGTGGAGGCCACCTCCAGGTCCGCACCGCCCAAACCCCCGTTGGCCAACAGCCGCAGCCTGGCGAAGCCCGTGGCCGAGGTGTTCTCGACCTCGGCGGTGACGATGGACTGATTGCCCGTCACCTGCATCCTCTCGCACTGGTGCTGCACGCCCTGCGTGCCGCCGACCAGCTGTAGCCAGCTGCTGGTCGTCACGAGCCCGGGGTCCGCCACCAGGGCACCGCCCATGTAGACGGCGCCCGTGTTCACGTAGATGCCCTGGGTGCCGCCGGTGATGGTGAGGTAGTCGTCCGTGGGCCGGGCCTTCACGATGGGGCTCCGCAGCTCCGTGGTGAGCTCCACGCTGTCGGAGGTGGTGGTGCCCGCCACGGCCAGGCCGCCGTTGGCGGAGATGAGGCCCGTGGCCGCGATCGTGGAGCTGGTGTTGAAGGCTCCCGTGGCGGCGGTGCTGCCCACGAAGAACTGGGCGAAGTCCGCCGTGGTTGCGTTGAGGGTGCTGGCCGCGGCCACCGTGACGTCCCGGTCCATGCTGATGCCGCCGTCGGCGAAGGAGGCCAGCAGCGCCCCGTCCTCCTTGCGGATGGTGACCAGTGCGTTCTGGACCTGCAGATCCCCCGCAGAGCTCCGGAGCTCGGGCGCGTCCACGAAGCTCGTGGCCGTCAGGGAGTTGACCGTCAAGTCCGCGGTGGGGGCGACCCCGCCGCTGTTCTCCAGAGTCGTGACTCGAGTGTCGAGGTCCGGCACCGTGGTGTTCTCCAGGGCGGTGACGCGGGTGTCGATGCCATTGACCTGGGAGCCCAGGCTGTTGAAGGTGGCGACCAGGGGGTAGCGGCTGTCGCTCTGGGACTTGCTCCAGCAGTCCGCCTCGACCTCGAGCACGCTGCCGTTGCCCAAGATCGCCGCTCCCGTGAGGGGCGACCTGAAAAGCAGGCTTTTCACGATGTGCGGCGTGAATTGTTTTTGCACAAGGTGGAAGATGCCGTTGCCCTCCGCCACGGAGGGATTGTTGGGAAAGTAGCGGGCGTCCAGCGGCCCGAAGTTGTTGTTGAGCAGGTAGCGCCCGTCCGACTGCGCCTTCGTGTAGGCGTCGCAGGTGAGCTCGAGTGTGGTGTCCGAGAGGATTGTGGAGGCTCCCAGGGGCGCCCGGGGCAGGAGGGCCTTGATCATGGGGGGCGTCACGTTGGTGCGCACCAGGGACTCGAAGCTGTTGTTGGCGCTCACCGCGAAGTAGCGCGTGTCGGCCTGCGCCTGGGTGAGGAAGCCGGAGCCGGCGAGCGCATCGTCGATCTCCGTTTGGGTGCGCCCCGACGTCCAGTACTGCAGGAAGGTGGCCGTGAGCTGGCTGTCCAGCTCGGTCCTGGGGTAGTAAGAGAGGAGCTCGTTGGCCACGTAGGCCTGCGTCTGGGCCTGGTCGTAGTAGCCGGACAGGTCCACGTTGCTCAGGGCATCGGCGATCTCCTGTGTGACCTCTGCGGATGTCGAAAAGTCCAGGAGAGCCGTGACGATCTTCGAATCGACGGCCCCGCTGTCATCATAGCTCGACAGGGCCGAGCTGATGGCCGAGGAAACCGAGGCGTTCGTTGCAAAGTTGGACAGCTCTCCCGCAACGTAGCTGGACACTTCTGTTTGGTCCCAGTAGGGCACCAGCTCGCCGGCGATGAGCGCCAGCACCTGGGCCTCCGTGCGGTACTGGGTCAGGTTGAGTGCGTCGAGGGCCGCCGTGATGGCGGCTCCGGTCTCCACCTGCGTGTAGGTCTCGCTGCGCGCATAGGAGTCCGACTCGATGAGGATGGTGTCGTCCAGGTTTTGGAATGTCGCCGAGAGGGCCCCCGCCACGGAGAGGTTGCGTAGCACATTCGTGCCCTTCAGCAAATTGAAGGTGGGCCCTCCGGTCCAGGACTGGCCGTTGCTCAGGGTCACGGGCACCAACGCTGCCGTGATGGCCGCCTGCACTTGCGGGATGGTCCAGTAGGGGCTGAGGTCGATCGTGGCCAGCCCCGCCGCGATGGCTGCGTTCATCGCAGCGGTGTCCGAGTAGGCCGCGAGGGCTGCAGCTATGGCTGCGTCCCTTTGGACGATGGTCCCGTAGGGCGCCAGCGCATCGGCGATGGCCTGGTTCATTGCAGCGGTGTCGCTGTAATCCAGCAGGGACGTGTCGGTGTAGCCTTTGCACTCGGCGATGGCGGCCACCAGGTTCGCCGTGGACTCCGCCCTGGTGAAGTAGTCGGCCAGAGCCGCCGTGATGGCGGAGTTGGTCTCTGCGGTCGTGTAGTAACCGCCGAGCTGGGCGAGCACCCAGGATTCGCTGGCTTTCGGGAGCAGCAGGGCGTCCGCTTCCGCCTTGCTGTAGGCGTCGCAGGCGAAGGACAGGGTCCAGTCGTCGTTGGCCAGCTGGATGCTCAGGGGAGCGGTGGCGTGCAAGTTGCGGATTTGATTGGTCCCGGCCAGCAGGTCCCAGGTAATGTTCCCGACCCAGGCGGGAGCGTTGACAAGATTGGTGGCGCCGCCGAGCGTGGCGATTTCCGCGAGCAGCCCGTCGATAGCGGACTGCAGCGAGACCTGCAGGGCCGTCAGGTCCCCGCTGGTGGCGAAGGGCCCGGCATTCTGCAGCGCAAGGATGGCTGCGTCGGCTGCGTCGAGCCGGCTGTCCTGCAGCGCTTGCCCGGCGTCGTAAGCGCCCTGGGTGACGTACCCAAGCAGCGCCGTGGTCAGGTCACCCGCGGTTTGGTAGCCGGCGCCCTGCAGAGCTGCAAGCAGCGCCTCGGCCGCATCGAGCCGGCCGTCTCTCAGGGCGAGCGCCGCATCCAGGGCCGTCTGCTGGACGAAGGGGAGCAGGGCGGTAACGATGAGCTGACTGACGTCGGCGGGCGTGGTTCTGAGAGCTAATCCAGCGTTGAGGTCGCTGGTGCTGGCCATGGGGAGCAATGCGGTGGCGATGGCCTGCGAGACGTCCCCGGCTGTCTGTCGGGCGGCGACGTCGAGGGCCAGCTGGTCCACGACACTTGTGAGCGCATAAGTTGCGGCCACGGTGGCCAGCGTTGCATTGTTGGCGCTGGTCACGGCGCTGTTCATCGCTGCCGTGGTCGGATGGTTGGCGAGCTTGAGGTCCACGCTGGCCGGCGTGCTCTTTGAATCGACCTGGACCTGAAGAGCATCAAGGGCAGACTGGTTGGCCTTGGCGGCCAGGCCCTGGGTCAGGCTTGTGTTGACGGCCACCAGGCCGGAAGCGTTGGCGAGGATGGAGCCCTCGGCTGCCGCGAGGTCCGCCGCCAGGGCGTAGGGAGTCAGATCGGGAGCTGCGGGCAGGGCGGCCACCTGGCCCTGCAGCGCTGCGATGGCTGCAGCGTTGACTCCGATGGCCGCGGTGTTCGCCGTGTGCTCCGTTTGCGGGGTGTAGGCTGTGAGCACCGTCGCCAACTGTCCAGCGGAAATCCCTTGCAGTTCGATGACTGGCGGCTCCGTGACGCCGTCGTCGAGGATCCTCCCGGTCAGGGTGGAGGGAAAGAGTGACATTTATCTAGTGCCTCCGGGCTCTGCGCCGCCGGTCCAGGCTAGCGGTGTTCGAAGAGGGCAAAAAAGGTGAAACAAATCGTTCAAAACGCCAATATCATCAGTCAAGGACTGATACGCCGGAGCCCGACAAAGTACAAATTTGGAGCGATACGAGGCCAACGAAGCACTGATCCACGCGGTCCGCGAGCATTTGCTTGAATGTGAAGCGGCACAGGTCGCCGCTCCTCGTCGACAAACCACTGGTGGGGTGCTTGGGTACACGCTCGGTGGGGAACGCGGCAATGAAGTGCGTGTTGTCATAGTTCGGGAGGCGCATATTTCGCAGCTTTGAATCGTAGGTGCCGGCCATGATGGCGAGGAAGTGGTGGTATTCGGCGATGCTTTTGACACTGTTTCTGGGGAATTGCATGGCCCCGAGCTGCAGCTGGCCCTCCATGACCGTGGCCGCCGAGACGTTCGGGAAGGCCTCTCCGGGGTACTCGAAGTTGGAAACGTGGTTCTCCCCGGTCTTGTTGAAGTGCACAAAGGCTCCCAGCATCTTGGTAAACGCTCTCGCGACGGTGATATTGTAGCTCGTCGAGCCCGCCGGGATCGAGGACTGCTGCACGTGGAGGCTCGGGAAGCTGAAAATCAGCGATCTGTTGGACAACAATATGCGCTCGAAGCTCTCCCGGAGGGCACTATCAAGGGTCACCTGGTCGGCCAAAAGGTGCACGTTCTCGATCTGATACGACAGGCTGGAGCCCACGCCGGCGCGCATGGCCATCTCGGGTTCAGCGAACTCTACCTCCAGGACGAGATTTAATTGACTTGGTAATAGTTTCCCGCAGTTGAACATGCCCAGAAGGTGCGGGTGCATGAGCACATCGCGCCTTTGTCCTGGCTGCACCGGCTGCGCCCAGCCGCCGGCGTCCACCGGGAGGCCCTCCCAGTGCAGCTCCGTCCACCAGTCGGACGGCTTCAGTAGAGAATACATGAAGCAACTGCGCCCGTAGTAGCTGATGTCTTCCACCCGTTGCCCGTTGGCGAAGAGTTGCATCCTCTCGATGAAACACGAGGGGTCCGGCGAGCCGCAGAGCATGTCGCTGGAGCCGTCCGTGTTCCGGAAGGTGAAGGCCAGCTTAATCGATTCAGGATCAACGAAATCGGTCCCGCTTGTGATCGGTATACGACACACCCGCGACGTGCTTGGCGTAAAAGTGCTCAAGGACGACGGAAAATACTGCACGCTCTTGCGACTCTGAATGTAGTTGGTGTTCCCCGTCTGGAGCTTGTAGTCGAGACTGGCCACGAGCTCGTCATTGACGGCTTGCGTAACCTGCTCCATCTCTCTTTACATACTTACGCAGCTTCCGGTTCGCTCGCCTGACGAAGGGCGTCGAAGGACGGCTGGGTCCCGAGGGGTCCCCGGTCGCCGCGGGACTGCCGGCTGACGCGGGAGCGGTCGCTGCCGGAGGACACCGGGATGGGAGCGTTGTTGAGGCCGAAGGGTGTGGGGACCTGGGCCCTGGGGCGGCGCGCCGGTCGTGCGACGATGCGTTGCTGCGGCTGGGGCCGCGGCTCCTCGTCGGTGTCGCTGAGCGGGAAGACCTGGGGTCGCCGCGCGGGCTGCTGCCGGCGCTGCTCCCCGCCTGCATGCCGTTCAGGGTCGCAAGGTCCGTGGTTTGCTGGCTCGGCCGCGAGGCGTCTGAGTCCGTGCCGCCGCCCGTGGCCGCTCCCCAGCCCGTGAGGGCGGAGGCCGCGTTCAAGCCTCCCTCGATGGCCCATGCGGTTCCGACCAAGGCTGCACCTGCAGCAGCCACCGCCAACCCTCCCGTCGCCGCGCCCACCGTCCCCGCCGCTGCCAGGGCTCCCTCGCCCAGGAGCGCAAGAGCTCCTCCACCCGCTTCCGCCGCGGTTGCTGCTTCGGCAGCGCTCGCCGCAGCCTCCGCCGCCGTGGCAAAGCCTTCCGCCGCTTCTGCCTCCGCCACCTGCTGCGACGCAAAAGCCTCGATGTCTTGAGCCGCCGTGCGCTCCACCTCTGCGGCTCTCTGGCTCGCTCGCTCGAGCAGGGGCTCCACCTCGCTGGGCCTCCCAATAATATTAGGCGGAGGGACCTCGTCCGGGGGCGGCGCCAGTCCCGGCGGCCTCCTGGGGATGCGCAGGGTTCTGTCGAGCCAGTCGCCTCCTCCCCGCAAAATGTTGAAGGTCTGGTTCTCGGCCACGCTTCGGGTCGCGGCCGCGGCGCCCGCAGCGCCCCCGGCGATGATCGCTTCCGCGGCTTGAATGCCCGACTCCCTCATGCGGCCTCCGAGGCTCGGCGGCCTCGGTGGGTTCAGCCCGTCGTTGCGTAGGGCTTGGCCTGGGTCCCTGCCTCCGTCGTCGCTGTCCGGTAGGAAGGAGGGTCTGGTGAACTCCCTGGGCGGGCGAGGAAACGGAGTTCCGCTGTAGCCCTCGTCTGCTGTTTCGAAAGCAGCCGCCGGGTTGATCTGGGTGTGGGGCATCGGTGCGTCGCTAATGGGCTCGGGGGCATTGGGGTAATCATCGAGATAGAAGTGACTGGATGTGTAGATGCTCGCTTTGCGATTGGGGAGGGGGATGTCGAGGGGCTCGCCCTCAGCTATGTAGCCGAGGACCTGGCCGAAGGAGGGCTTGACGCGGAAGCCGTTGCTTCTGCGCTCCTCCATGTTTTACTTAGAAGCTGATGTGCAGCGGTCTCCGCTGACCATAGTAGCTGTTCTCCCGGGCCTTCCAGACGCTGTCCGAGTTGGCCACGGGGTCCGACTTCAAAGAGAGCTCGCCACTGCCGCCGCTCGTGAACTTGTGGAACTGGAGGGTCACCTCGCGCTCCTCGCCCCACTCGTCCTGCAGCGCTTGGAGCTGCTCCTCGCTGAGCTCGTTGTCGAAGGCCAGGCTGACGTGCAGCGGGTGCTGCTCGGCCCTCGGCAGCTTCAGGGGCGAAGCGCCCTCCAGGCCGATGGCCCACAATCCCGGCTCGCCCTCCTGGTGCGGCGGCAGCTTCAGGAGCTTGGCCTTGCGGGTCAGGCCCTTTTGAAGAAGCTCCCGCTGGATGCGGTAGTACTCCTCGTCTTTGGGGCGCTCCTTGTACCACTGGTCCCTTTCCTCTTGGCTCCAGTCGCTCTCAGAAGCTTGCTCCGCCAGGCTCGCGTACATTTATCTTGAGGCCGCGCTTGCCCAAGTATGATCGCTCGCTGGCCCGCTGGACGATCTCGCACAGGTAGCTGAGCACCGTCTTGGTCTCTGGGTCGTAGCGCACAAGCACCCTCTGGGGGCGGGTCCACCGCCGGCCCAGGAGCCGCACAATCTCCTGGCCCTCGTCGTCGTCCAGGTCCTCTTCGTAGGCAAGTGGAATCTCGGCATCCGGGCTGGAGAGCAGCCACATGCCGTCGTGCTTCGCGAGCTGCAGGTCCAGCTTCATCTCACATAAGACCGCCATACACCTGGGAGTCGCTCGTGTTTCTACCTGCGGCCACGTCCCGCGCCATCCTGTGAACGCCCTGCCGCTCCGCCGGGGCGTAGCGCAATTGCGGGATGCGCCGGTTGACCGCTTCAGTCATTCTGCCGAGCTCGTCGGCGTAGGTCTCGCCCTCCTGCCGCAACCGGCGGTTGGAGAGCCACTGGTTGAAGGCCTGCGCCTCGACGAGCTGCTGGTGCCGCCGGCGCAGCAGGGGATTGATGTTGTAGCTGGGGTACATCTTGTGGAACTGCCGAAGCATGAAGGGTTCGTTGCGCCTCTCGAGGCGCATCATCCTTTTTACAGTTCATGAGTGTTTCGTGCGAGCAGCTCCATGTACCGGTCCTGGCGGGCCATGTACCTTAGGGCCCGCTCTTGCGCAGGCGTCATCCTGACGGGCTCTGCGGGGGGCTCGGGGGCGGGAGGGGCGGGAGCCGGACTCGGAGCCTTCGGAGGCTGCGCGGGCTCGGGAGCCGGTGCTGGGACGGCCTCTTCAGCGGGCACCGTCTTCGGGGCTTTTGGCTTGTTCTTCGAGCCTGGAGGTCTGCCTCTCCGCTTGGGGGCGGGGGGCTCCGCGGGCTTGGCGGGCTCCGGCGGGGGCACGGCGGCCGGAGCCGGCTCAGGCTCTGCAGCAGGCTCCGCAGCTGGCTCTGCAGCCTCAGGAGCCGACGGCTCAGCCAAGGGGGGCTCCTCCGCATTGTCTGCCATTTCCTATGAATAAACATATTAGTTTTCGTAGTCCAGGTAAATTGCAAAAGAAACGCTGGTCCCGCGGGTATTCACTACATTGCCATCCACGTCGGTCAATTTGAAACGAAGGGTGCGCAGGGTAATGGGGCCGTGCAATTTGAGGCAATGCCCCTCGTCTGTTCTCGATTGCATAATATGACCCACTCCTTTGTCGATTATCGTCTTGCAAAGTATGTCGGAGCCCAGTTGACCGCGGATGTCGGCCGCGGTGGCCAGCGTGCTGCAGCGCAAATACAGCTCGTTGTACGGCGCCATCGTCACAAACGTGAAGATCTGGAGCGCGCCGTCGATGAAGCTGGGCCCGAGCAGGTGGTTGATTGAGCGCGGCCGGGCGGGCGTGGCGCCCGCAGGGTAGCTCGCGGCGTCGGGGAAGAGCTCGCGCAGCTCGGCATCTTGGAGGATGACCCTGTTGCCATCGTAGGCCACGCCTATTTCATTGGTTGATTCGACGTAGGTGGCGGAAGCGTAGTTGCTGCTGATCCAGGCGGCCAGTCGGGCGCCGGTGTAGGCCCCGATCGGCAGCACCGCCCAGTTCAGCGTGCCCAGGGCAGTGTCCCGCCAGTACAGGTATTGGCCCCTGTCCGTGGACAGGAAGGCGTCGGCCACGCGAAACATGAAGACCGAGAGCTTGGCGCCCGTTTGGAGGTGCAGGGTCTCTCCCAGATCATACTCGAAGGAGCTGTCGTCCCCCATAGTCCGCTTCCGGGAGTCCACGTACACCGTGCAGCTCATTTTCCTTCTACGACGGAAGAAGCTCCGCCCCGTCGACTTGTCGGAGGACTCGCTGACCTGCCGCACCCGCTCTGGGTAGGGCCACCGCCCCGGATCATACACGCCGCTGCTGCTGCAGCATCTGATGTTGTGGCACTCGCTCTCGCACATCGGGCCGCCCCCCAGCAGCTTCGCCGCCACCTGGCTGAGGATCGTCCCCATTTTCGATCACGAAGCGTTCCTCCCAGCGCTTGTAGAACATTTCGGCGCGGGGCTTCAGGTAGTGGATGAAAAGGAAACTGTAGGGCTCCCGCGTCGCTTCCTGGTAGATGGCCTGCAGCTCCTGCTTGGGGAGCAGGGCCGTCAGTTCCTCCAGCACGGCCTCCAGCTCGAGCTGGTTGCGGAGGCGCCAGACGCACATGAACTGCATGTTCACGCGCACGGCGGCGCTGATGAGCCGCAGTTTTTGACTGGACACCCATGTGGAGATTTGCATGTGACGCCCTCGAATGAAGAGAGTATCAAGCGCACCATCACCGGAGCGGCGATGGAGCTCCGGTTGGTCCGCGAAATCGTCGATCACCACGAGAATTTGGTAGAGCTTTTTGAAGCCTAATTCCTTCGTTTTTCGGGTGATCTTCTTCTGCTGCTCGATGATGCCGCGCAGGGCTCCCTCGTCCCATTTGTCGAAATAGACCTGTTCCCGGTCCGTGTTGACGCCCATGTCGTGCTCGATGAAATGCTTGACGGGCTTCCAGGCATCGTCTAAGTCAATCGAAGGCGACATGATAATCACTCTTTCAAAAACGGAGTCACCGTTGGCCGTGCGGTACTGGTCCAGGATGGCGCTGATGAGCGCCACCGTCTTCCCCGATTTCGAAGGCCCGAGGAAGATGCCAGTGCACGGCACGCGGGGAACGATCGGATCGCGTGGTTGTTTTGACGAGAACTCGGGGGTGGGAAACAGTTTCACTCTTCCCATGATGCGCTTTTAACCAAAGCGCCCTATAGCATTCGTAGAGGCAGCACATTTAAGTGATGTTGCCCTCGTGCCACGGCCCTCGCAGCTGCATGGGGTGGTGGCCGGGCGGCGGTGCGCCAGGGGCGGACAGAAGCCACAGGGCGAGGATGACGCCGGTCAGGGCCAGTCCCGCACAGAGGCACTCTCCCGGCAGCATGGGGGAGAAGGTGCGTTCGGGTGGTGGCATTTTTTTTATTGGAGGAGGAAAAGGGAGCATGAGCAGCAAGCCAAGCATGGCGATCAAGCTCGGAGACCTGTTGGCGAACCCGAAGGGCGGCAAGTTTTTGCCGGTGTGCGCGGAGGACGGCGGCCCGGCGGTCTGGCAGTGCGACTGGATCAGGATCCTGTGGCACCCCACGGCCTACAACGGCGAGGACGCCAGGAGGCTGCCCCTGTGCCTGGAGCCCAACGAGGCGGCGAAGGAGGAGCTGGCCGGATTCGAGAAGGCCCTGGTGGCCCAGCTGGCCAGCCGCTCCGTGGCGGACCCGAAACTCTTCGGGCGCACCTTGACCCCTCAGGACACGGAGAGCCGCTTCGTCTCCTGCCTGAAGACCTCCGCCCGAGGCAATTCCTTCATCAAGCTCAAAGTGTGCCTGGACCAGGTGCGCCTGTGGGACGCCCAGGGGCAGTCGCTGCATGAGCCCGGGGACCTGACCAACCGGGAGTGCAAGGTGCGCGCCGAGCTCCGGCAGGTCTGGATGATGAGCGGCCAGTGCGGCCTGCTGATCGAGGTGACTGATCTCATGCTCAACGAGGAGGAGCCCCAGCGATGCCCCTTCTGATCTACCCGGGACGGAGGCCACAATTAATTAATTATTTATTTTTTTTTTCTGGCCGGCCAGAGACCTTGTCATTCTTGTCATTCCTGTCATTTGGAGACGGTCGTCGGTAAGGCTGAAAAAGCCGCGAATCGTCCTCGTTTCCGGACTTTACCGACCAGCATCTCCAAATGACAGGAATGACAAGAATGACAAGGTCTCGCCGGCCGCCAGAAAAGATAAATAATTAAATAATTAATTATGGCTGCGATGCCTGGCAGGTCCAGTGCGTTCGGGGGTCAATTTTTTTTTCTGGGCTCCTAGAAATCATGTCGTGGATGCAACAACGCGAAGCGATACGACGTGCAGCCGACGCTGGGGCCAGACCACGGATCTCAGCGCAAGGCTCGCAGGTTCTGCCCCTGAGGGGCGGCCGCCTCCAGTCCGCACTTTTGAGTCGCCCCAACGGTCAGCTGACCCGAGCCGGGCAGTTCTACCACAGCATCACCGGCCGGCGCCCGCCGAGCCGCCAGTTCGATGAATCTCAGCCTCTCATCAGGGACGGACCCAATGATTTCATCTTGACGAGGGGGGGCGCTCGAAAGCTCGTGCGCTCCCTCCAGGCCAACGGCCAGTACCATGTCACCAAACTGGGCAAGGCCTTCTTTAAAGACAAATTCACCGAGTGGTTGGCTCATGTGCCCGTGATCATCCGGGGCCGACGCCGTAATGGGACCCCTTATGAGAGGCACGACTACCTGCCGGTGACTGCTCTGGAGATGGGGCTGTCCCGCCAGAACGACGCCTGGAGCGAGGCGCAGGTCGCCCGCAACGTCAAGGAAGCCGTGCTCCGGCAGCTGGGGCAGCCCGAGGCGAACGAACCGATCTACATGATCTCAGGAGAGACCTACTTCCTCCACCCCACCAACGAGTGGGCCTACAGCTCCTCCTCCATGCAGGTCATCGACAATCGAGTCGACACGCAGATCCGCCTCCGCCAACCTTTAGGGGCTCTCAGGGAGGTCAGCTATCAGCTCTTCGCCGGAGACCAGATCCTGGCCAGCGCCTTCGAGGAGCGCCGGGACATGCTGTGTGTGCCTCGACAGATAGCCGAGCTTTTGAAGCTCCCGCTGCAGGAGGTCATGGAAGACTTTAACTCGATTTGCCCCGGGAACTGGCAGCAGCGGGGCATCTGCCCCACCGAGATCCGCACCTTTTGCGTGTGGCGCAATGCCCCCATGTTCTACGTCGATTGCAGGGGCCGGCTGCTGGATTGCTTCCAGCCAGCTGAGAAGGAGGAGAAAGCTATAGCCTTTACCTCTTGGAACGGCCACGCCTTCTTCTACAAGAGCGCCCGGGCCGTGGCCGGCTGCGACGAGTCCGAGCAGCGCCAGCGCTTCCGCAGGCTCAGGCGCGACAACCCAGTGCCGGAGTTCAAGGAGTGGCAGGCTTGGGAGGGAGAGATCAAATCAGGATACTTCTACTCCGAAGACCTTCGCGGGGTGCGAGCGCAGCTGCTGGCCGAGGGCCACCACCCCAAGGTTTCCATGCGCGGGTTGTGCGAGTGGTCCGCGCTGCGGCTGAGGGTTGCCGGTGGAACCGACTGTGTGATCCGGGAGCTCTGCGAGGATGCGCAGGTGCTGCAGCAGTGGACGGAGCGCCTGGGGGTGCCCTATCGCGGACAGCGCCTGGCCGGAGCCAGCCTGGAAGTCTTCCTGCATTTGCTGCAGGGCAAGCGCGAGGACACCCGAAGCCGTCGGGAGGAGCTGCTCGCCCGCCAGCAGGGAATGTGCAAGCTGTGCGGCGCACCGATTGGTCTGGGCACTTTCGAGATCGATCACGTCATCCCCGTGGCCCAGTCATTCTCCGGACAGCAGCAGGAGCTGCAGGCCCTGTGCCTGGAGTGCCATCGCACCAAGACGAGCCTGGAGGGCAACCACAGCACCACCCTCGAGAGCCGGTTCTGTCGGTTTGTGTACCAGAACTACGCGGCCTCACCCAGGCTGCCGCCGCTCGTCTTCCAGCTGCAGAAGTGGGATCTCGACCGACCCTGCCAGGGCATCGACGTGTGCCGCTGCCGCAAGAACGGCCTGGCCAACGCCCGCTTCCCGCTGCCCGTTTTCTGCCCGCTGGACTGCATCGTCCCCGCGGAGGAGGGCAAGCTGGCGGACCTCATGTGGGTCGACCTGCCCTGCGACCACCGCAAGGGTGTGCTCGATCGCCTTCCCTTCGTGGGGCCAGGGTGGTACGCCAAGCCCGTGTGCGCTTATTTGCTCGAGGCGCGGATGGCGCAGTGGCAGCACTTCAAGTGGAGCCTCGATGCCACTGCGCACGTCGACCAGCAGTGCCTCGAGCAGGTCCTGCAGCGCATGGAGCGCAATTGGCCGCAGGGCGAGGAGCACTATGCGAAGCTGGCCATCAACAGCCTCGTGGGTCTGTTTGCCCGGAACCTAGAACTAGTCTATTCTATGAAGACTTCAAATCATCAAGTAGATGGGGAGGGGTGCAGCTGGCGCCAGACCTTCACGGATGCGGCCGGGGGGATGCACTGGGACCACGTCTTCGTGACGGAGCTGCTCTCGAACAGCAGCTACCGCCCGGTGCACGACTACATCATGGGGGCCGAGTACGTCGCCGTGGCGCGCATCCGCCAGGCGCTGGCGGAGGTGCCCCGGCGGTACCTCAAATGCATCAAGACCGATTGTCTTGTGATGCAGGACGTCCCCAAGAAGCACCGGCCCGCCGTGGAGCGGTTGCTGAAGATGTCGCACCGGGACGGCACGCCTGTGTATCGCTACGAGGAGGTCACCGGGCTGAAGGGCCAGTATCGGGAGCCGAGCATGGAGGCGGAGCCCATCAGGGCGAAGGCGCCGTGGCGGCGGGTGGAGGACCCGGTGGTGCACTGCTTGGATGGCGAGAGCCTGCTGCTGTGCGGCTACCCGGGGACCGGCAAGACATATCTGGCCAAGAAAATCGTCGAGGCTCTGAGGGAGCACGGGGACACGGTGCACATCATCACCAAAACACATGCGGCCGTGCAAAATGTGGGCCTGGGGGCTCAGACGGCGGACCACTGGGTGCGGCGGAATGTGCGCAACGGGCACTGCAGCGCCACCTGGCTGGTCATCGAAGAACTCACTCAGTTAGATACTCCCTTGTGGGCTGACATAGCTTGTCTGAGCATGAACAAGAAGATTCGGTTTCTGCTCTTGGGAGACTTTAGGCAACTCCCCGCTGTGCTGGACAGCTTCGCGGGGGCGGAGGTTTGCAAGGAGCTCAAGGACAGCCAGCTGCTGCACGATCTGGCGGGGGGCTGGTGCCACGAGCTCTCGGAGCGCTGGCGCTTCGACGAGCGGATCTTCGAGTTCCTGACCTGGCTTAAAGTGGACGAGCCGGCGCAGGTGCCGCTGGTTGATGCGGTGCGGGAGGCCCGACGGCGCTTCGCGAGGCGGGGGGAGCCGGACGTGAGCCTGGTCATCTCCCACGCGAAGCGATTGCAGATCAACGAGCAGGAGAATCGCAGGCTTGCGCCCGCCGATGCTCTGGTGGTGCGGTACGAGGCCCGCGGGGCGGTGCCGACGAATGCGCCGCAGACCATGAGGGTCTGGCCGGGGCTGCGCTTGATCGGGGCCGGTGGCAAGGTGCAGAAAGGCACCTTCCTGACCGTGGAAGCCGTGGAGGGCGACGTCGTGCGCCTGGAGAGCGGGCAGTGCTTCGCGGGCCCGGAGCTGCTGAAGCACACCCGGCTTTGCAGCGCGATTACGTATGCTTCGGTGCAGGGCCTGACCCTGAGAGGACGGGTTTGGCTCTATGACGTGGAGAGCCCGCACTTCACGCTCAAGCATCTGTACATGGGGTGCTCCCGAGCCACGAATTCGGAGCTTTTGAGCGTCCTGTAGCGGCACTGCCAGCATTCGTCAGATTTGACGAGTTGCGGCAGTGGCCCGCTTTTTTGATGAAAAGGAGCGCCGTTTTGTGGCACTGTCGCAATTCACCAGATTTGGCGAATCGCGACAGTGGCCCGTGACAGTGGCCCGTTTTTGATGAAATTGAGAGTGGTTTTGTGGGGGTGTCAGCATTCGCCAAATCTGGTGAGTTGCGACAGTGGGCCGTTTTCGATGGAAGAATGGGTCGAATCCGAGCTATTGAAGCAAAGTCGGAATTCCGACCTCGCTTTTGATTGGAAAGCTGGAAAAAAAAGGGCAGCATTTCGTTCCCCGACAGCCCCCCTCGGAGGGGGACTGAGAGGGTATCCCGCCCAGGCGCACAGGCCTGGCGGGGGTGGTGAGGCTTCGGAGCCGCCCCATTCCCTGGACGGCTCCCCGGTGCCTCACGGACCGGCGCGAGCTTCATCGGTGGCTGGGGGATACTGATAACCCCCCAATTGAGCCTTGAACAGTCAGGCACCACCTCCACTCGCTGGGACCGCCGTGCCACAACCTAGAGCCTCTCCCCGCAAGCGAGGATCATCGGCCCTAGGCCCCGGCTCAGCGTGCCCCACTAGGATAGAGTAGGATAGACGGGGGTGGAGTCGTTTTTTTTTTCGGCACGAACCTTACTGACCAGCATCTCTAAATGACAGGAATGACAAGAGTGACAAAGTTCGCGCCGGCCCCCCTAAAAAAATAATTAATTAATTAATTCGCGAACTTCACTCGAAGTGAACTTCACGAATTCCGAAGTGACTTCGTGAACCTCCACCTTCCAGGCATCGAGGCCATAATTAATTAATTATTTATTTAATTTTTTTTCCGCCGCCTGGAGCTTGTCATTCTTGTCATTCCTGTCATTTCGGAAAGCTTGTCGGTAAGAGGCAGAGAACAGCGATTTTTGCTCTCTCTGGGGAGGGTGTTCCAGCTCTCCACTCTGTAGCAGCTACGAGGCTGGTTTCGAGACATAGGCTAGAATTCGGTACTTGGAGGGCCTGTCGATTTTGAGGGCTGGAGGCCGTAGGGCTCGCAATCTTAGGGGCTCTAAAGTGCTTGCAAAACGGGCGCGCGCGGCATCGGAAGCACTTCGAGGGCACGCGGAGGGTTCGCGAGCTGCTTGGAGGCGCTCCGTCGTGCTCCGGAGCTGTTTGGGAGCGACGCGCGCTTACGCGCGCTTGTTCGGCGCGGAGGCGTGGGAGTAGCTCCTAAGTTGCTCGTAGGCAGTCGGCGAGTGCTCGTGAGTTGCAAGCAAGTAGCTCGTGAGTTCCTCGTAGGCAGTCGGCGAGTGCTCGTGAATTGCAAGCAGCTCGTGAGTTGCTCGTGAGTTGCAAGCAAGGAGCTCGTGAGTTGCTCGTAGGCAGCGGGCGAGTGATCGTGAATTGCAAGCAGCTCGTGAGTTGCTCGTGAGTTGCAAGCAAGGAGCTCGTGAGTTGTTCGTAGGCAGCGGGCGAGTGATCGTGAGTTGCGAGCGAGCAGCTCCTAAGTTGCTCGTAGGCGGCCGGCGAGTGCTCGTAAGTTGCCAGCAAGCAGCTCGTAAGCTGCCGGCGAGCACTTATCAGCTGCTGGCAAGAAGCGCGCCCCTAAAGTTCCTCTAAAGCCCGTTTTGCAAAGACTTTAGAGCCCCTAAGATCGTCAGAGCTGCGGGCCGTAGGCCCGTGAATCGACAGTGCTCCAAAGTACCGAATTCTGACCTATGTCTTGAACTAAGGCTTGTAGCTATCACAGAGTGGAGAGTTGGAACACCCTCCCCAGAGAGAGGTGCGGTCTACCCCATCGCCATAATGGCCATCGGGACGCTGAGCCGCCGCCGGGCGCCAGCATGACTGTGTGTCGAGAGTTGTCAGAGTGCCTCTTTGGAAGTGAGGAGGAAGTTGAGGTCAGTCTTGACTTAGATCAGCAAGAGCTCCGTGGGTGTCGGGTCATCCGACAAGGAATGAAATACAGTACTTCATCCCTCATTCTGGAATCACCAAAATCGGTGATCGTGTCTGCCCACACCCCGACCGGCTCACGACAGTGTCTATTGCGGTGGATTTTCTCCACCAGTCGACGTCCCACAGTGAGGCGACGCTGTGCTACCTCAACCGTCTGTCAGCTGTCGGTGCAAATACTTGCGCCGGCCAATACGGCTATGCAGGCTGAAGGCCTGGCCCCCATCAATGTGTTTGCCTCAATTTAGCTCTGGTTGCCTCTACCAGGCTGTTGGCCGACCTTTACTTGCTTATCACAGCCGTAAGATACCCCCAATCCTGTGACGCCTCGCCATGCCCGATTCCATTAGCAAGCTCGCTCCGGATACTGCTGCAAGGCAACTCCAGAGGGTTGCGGCGGATGGTGTATTTCATCCCGCCTACCAAGGCATACATCCTCGGCCATGCACCCTGAAGGCCTTGTGGAATTGCTTTGCGTCCTTCTGGTCCTCGCCTACAATGTCTGCGGGCATCGTTTTGCAGTCCAGGCGGGACGGAAAATCACGGTCGTCACACCCACCACACGGGAGCATGGTCTAGGCCTCAGCAACGCGCGCCCTGCCAACGCCGACACTGGTGACGCGCACCGGGTAGTAGCTGAGGGCACATCATTTGCGGAGTTCATATCGGACTGGTTGCCAGAGCTCCCGCCCCCGGGACAACTCACCACCGAGGCGCAGGCCACAACCCTCTTCTCCTTCTTCTATGATCATCACAACGAACTGGGCGCCTTTGTTGACCTTTTCACCACTACGGTGTGTGCAGGCACTACGGGGGCGGTCGACATCTGCATTATCGACAGGGCCGGGCGCTTTACCATGACAGGAGAAGATGCCCATCAGAGGCTCACGGCCGGCAGCACCGGCCCACGAGCCCATTGATCATCGCCTCCCCTCTCATTGGTGGGGCATTCCCGCTGCATTGGAGCTCCACTCTGTCCTGCATCATACCCATGTCCAATGGGAGGAGTTGTACAGAGCCTATGGGCTCGCCAAGCTTGGGATACCCAGCCCCCCACGTGAGGACAAGGAGACCGCCAAGGAGTTTTACGAACGATGGTCTGTGAACCGTGTCCCCTCGCTTTGTACGGCTACAGCCGTTGCAGCACACAGTGGCTTGGATGGCTACCCGGTTCAGCTCCTCCTTCGGGGTGTGGACTTTGAGCACAGTGGACCGCGGGGCCAGGCCATCACGGCGCGACCGTTTTACCCGGTCATCGACACCGAGTGCCCCATCTTCGGACTGCTGGAGTTTACTAACCCGCCGAGGTTCGGGCTCCATCGTCTCCGTGAACATAAGGGAGGGGGCGTGCCTCTCCCCAAAAGGCTATACAGTGCGCTCCGCTCCACCCACCACCGGTCGATCGTCGGGTCACACATGCCTTGCGCTGAGCCAGCGACCGTATGCCGGGGTCAAGCCGGTGCTACGGAGTCGACAGTCATTGCCGTGCCGGGAGCATTCTATCTCTATGCCATCGCCTCTGACACGGTCAACACCAAGCTGCTTGGGAGGCTACAGCGCTATGTGTCGTCTCACATGCGCCTTTCCTGCCCTGAAGCGGCCTTGCTACCGCCTGTGGCCACCACGGGCCTTCCACGCGCCCTATATGATCCGGCGGGAGCAGTACGCCCGGACCCTGACACCGGAGTGCCTGCCAAAGAGGACCCGACGCTGACCGCCGAGCTGCGCAGTCCTCCCTTCCGGTTGCACCTACCGCCTCATGGACCCAACGTGTGGCAGATCTTTTGGAGGCGGTCGAAATCCCACCTCGTCGCCTTGTGCCAGGAGTTACTTCAATTGCCAGCCGGTGCGTACCGGCAGAGGATGAGGACGAGTTTGCAGAGCAACATGACACCCTCCGGCGTTACCAAGCTAGGGGCAGAATTCAGCAGCCGGTTGATGGAATACACTGCGCCGGGGCGCTACAGCATTTACTCCCCAGCTCTGCGGATTGCCTTACCCTGCTTTCTCTCCCCTTGTCGCTGCCCGCCTGTGAAGTCAAGCTCAGCCCTCAGAATTTTGGGGTGAAGGTTGTTGATTTTGCTGACCGGGCACTCATGCTACGGCGCTGCACTGATGACGAAGCATTTCGCGTATGCTTGACACCCATGCTGGCAGTGTCAGTCGCACTAGCACAGTTCTGTGATCCAGTTCTACGCCTGCCTGAAGGACAGGTTTTCGACCTCTCCTGGTATGAACTTGCCCGTCCTGAAATTTGGTGGTGGCTGCTCCTTGATGAACTCGCGGGACTTAAGGGCTCGCTTCCCCGGGCTCTCGAAGGACGGAAGTCCCCCGTCCGGGATGGCAGCCTGGTGCAGATGTCCTTAGCTCCCAAGCGTGACCCCACTGCCAAACCAGATCCACTGCCAGCAAATAGCCGACGGGGCGCTGGTTCTAGCCAACGGCGCAACGTCGGGGGAGGCAGCACGAGTGCTGAGGTGACACCGGCCACACCATTACTACATTGCGGCGTGCTGCTACCCGTGCAGCTGCTATTCTTCCTCACACGAGCACTCGCCGACGATCCTTCGGCCGCCCCACTTCTGCAGCTCACCAACGTTACCCCAACCCGAGACGGCCAACATATTATTGAGGTGCGGGTTACATGCAAGGTTCCAGCTGACTTGGTAGGCCGTCCTCAGATTTCCATTGCGGACCGATTGATGGCGGGTTTTGAGAACGGCATCCTTCCGGCCAGACGCGGTGAGTTTGAACCGCGCATGTTCACGTAATCCTGGCTCCTATCGCGGCACCTTTCGACTGCTCTTCCCCCTTGCGGATATTCCGCTAGGGTTAGGTTACTGCACAGCGCCCTGTGGCGTCTTCGCGCCGCGGCCACCTCCGGAGGCTGGGATCTCCGCGCGGTTGTCGCCTACTGGATTCGTGGGCCGCAAAAGAAGAAATTTTACTTTCCGACCCGCCTGTGGCGCTTTGCGCACTTCGACGCGGTTGGTCGCCCAGGAGGAGGGACGAGCGCAGCCACCACCGGATGGCACCCGTCCCTGGATCCGGCTGGGGCACCCTCAGGCACAGGACCGCTGGAAGGCTGCGGCGGATGAATTCCTCAGAGCAGGGGGCCTCGGACCCGGCCTCCAACTTCCCTGCATATCCACGGAACTGATGCCATGCCTTCATGGTGAGGACCACGACACCCATCAATACTCCTAGTCACGCTTGAAGGAAATGTACACCGAAGGGAACTATCAAATGCTCTATCTCCTGAAGGAGAGTCACTTCCCCTCGAGTGGACGTGACATGCAACGCTTACTCGACAGCTGGCCGCACGAGGCAGCGACCGGCTCCACTAGGTGATCTCCGCTCTATGCGACCTTGGACCGACGACATACGTCGTTGTGTCGATATTCTGGAAGCGGAGAGAGCTACTTAGCCCTGCGTAACATTGCGTCTCATGAGACGGGCAGGCGGTATCCCTCTGCCCTGCATCCACAGTTCGATCTGGTCGGCTCGGCGGCTCATTCCTCTGGCCCGCTGAGGGCCTCGATCTGATGGCACGCCGACCGACGACATACGTCGTTGAGGTCCGTTTCCTAACCTTCACGCACCAGGCGATCCCCCATTCCACACCCTTGCCTGGTCACTTGCACTGTGCTCCGACTTGGTTGCGTCGTGTTGGGCTGCCAGCACGTCGACATACGTCGATGTCCGGTTTTTTTGACCCCTGCAGATTACCTCAGTAAGTGACATCGACCCAGTCTTTGTCACTTTCGCACTGTCCCTTCCAGCGGGGCGCGCGCTGCGTCGTCTTGAGGGACGCTTTGACGGGTATGAGTGTAATCTCTTCCAGATGATCCCGGGCGTGCGGATGCCGTCTCCCGCACGAGACAGGACTCTTGCCATGGCTCAGGCTCGTCTTGGGTGACCCGCTACCTTGGAATGTTCTGTGTGTAGCGCTGCCGGCCTAACGCACACCAGGAGCTCCACACGGTATATCCTTGCCTGGTATACCTGTGCGTGTAGTTTGGCGACCACACACACCGTGGATCGTCTGCCTCGATCCGGGGTTACGGTCATTTCCGGCCGGCTTTGAGTCGCAACGACTCGACCACCGACAGCTCTGAAGCCCTTCTTCCCGGCAAATTGGACTTCTGGACTTTGGTGTGCTCGACCGTGACGAAACAAAGCGCAGGGGCTGCCCGTTGTCTGACGAGACTAGAACGGCGGCCGGAGCTTGGTCTTGGCTCCACCTGTTGCTTTGGGCAGCTCAGGGCGACGGCCCTTTGTTGCTTCTAATCGGTCGCTGAGGCCTCATAGATGGGTTGAACGGCTACCACCGGTAAAGCCTGTGCGCCGCAGCCCTTGTAGAGCTTCGCTTTGTCTCACCGCTTTTGCAGTTTTTAGTTGCTTGTTTGTAGTCTGTTTGTTTGTAGGGACCGAGTGCTACAGCCGTAGTCGACGAGGCCCGCTCACGCCAAAAAAAGCGTGCTCCTTAGCCACGAGAAACCTGACACAGGTCTTCTGGTCTCGCCTTTACCTGCGCCTTGTCAGCCGTTGCCTAAATGAACCCTACGCGCTAACTCCCTTGCCTCAACATGCCCTACCCTAACACCCCCGCGCCCAGGTGCTCTCGTCTTCATCTTCGACCAGGCCTTCTGATGCGTTGTAACGCCTTTCCTTTTCACCTAAGTCTCACGGAGCTCGGCACTTGCCCGCCACGAGCAACCGAATCGCCTTCAAAGCCAAAATTGCCAGAGCTTTCGGCTACCTTAGCCCCTAGCCTTACATTTCTCAGCCACTGAGACTTGGCTCTCCAGGAGCCTTCGTAGCAGCCTTCTAGTCACTGACTTCTCACGAAGACTAGCCTTTGGGGGAGTTTATGCCTTGGCTAGCCCTCTAGACCTTGGCACCTCCGGACTAGCCGCAGAGCCTTACAGATCCAATACGGTATGAAAGATGGCAGCAAGTGATAGAGCAGTGCAAGCCTTTCTAGAACGAGATCAATACTCGTGGCTCAAACTCGTAGCTCTTGATTAGAACTCGGACTCTTGATCAAAACTTGTTGCTCTTGATCAAAACTCGTGGCTCTTGGCCCAGAGTTTGGGAAATAGGGGAACATCTGAGGTTTGGGTCTGCGGGTCTGGCCCTTCAAGATACAAGAGCTGAAAACTGCAGGGGGCGGACTTCATCAGTAGAAGTCGTTCAACTTCGGCAAAAAGCCTTGCTCTCAGCGACGTCCTGCAAGAGATCCAAAGTTGCCTAACCAAGCTCTAGCAGCCATTCCAGCACCGTTGGAGAACGGCCTGCGACAATGTCTGCATTTGCAGAGCACAAAGCTACCTACAAGAACTTCAAGACATCAGCGTGACCAGTCTACGAATAACTCAAGTGCAGGCGAGAATTGTATTTCCAATGTGTCTCTTTTGTTAACAGTGATGATTTCTACATTTTCATTATTTTTCGCACCGTCAAGTGACGATTTCGCGAACTGGACTTTCTAGTCGATTCTTTCTGCTGTGTTCAATTCGAATTCGCAGAACTTTATGGCAAGGGGCTAGGTAAGGTTGAGAGGGGAACCTGAGGTCGAACAGAGTTCAAAGTTTCTGACCCGAAGTTCGAATGCAAATCGAACACAGAGCTCGATCAAATTTAACTTGGACTGCGAACACTAGGACTTGGAGGAAGAGAAGGACCTTGTAGGCTTCCAAAACGAAGAGTTCTTCAACCGGCAGGTTTGGGCACGGCAGGCGACACACGGGTGCAGGACGCGGCGGCTCGCCAAAACCCTGTCAGGAATCAAAGCCTTCTGGATCGAAGATTGCGGAAATCGAGATTGCCGGAAATCGAGGCTGGAAGCTGTTCGGAAACTAGTTCGGCAAGCTGTTCAAAATTAATTCGGCAAATTTTTCGGAAACTTTCGCTACGGAGTTGCGACGAAGCGTTCTTTCACGTTCCGGATCTGTTTGCCTTTAGAACTTGTTTTGACCTATGTCTTGAAACCAGCCTCATAGCTACCACAGAATGGAGAGCTGGAGCACCTTCCCCAGAGAGAACAGCCAGCTCAAGTCTCCTTTGTGCCTTGGAGCATCCTCGTGTTGCGCTTTGATGCGCAGAGATGCCAAGGCCTTCAGTTCCAGACATTTAGACATCTTTTTATGAAATCGCGTCATGCCAACCGAGAGCAATGGACCAAGGGATCCTCGTGATCTGCGAGCTACAATGAATTCATAAGTCGCTCGACAGTTGAAAATACCCCTTGTCTTGGCCAACTTATGGTTGGAACTTTCCACTTCACTGCGGAGCAGCGATTGGGCACAGCAAGACGAAACCTCGATTGGAAGATTGCCAGTTGAGCAGTTTGCCAACTTCCCGAAAAACGCACACCAGTCCGGCCAAGACTTTGTGACCGCCAGATTAGCATGTTTTCTGACAGAAGCGGCTCGATGTCCCGATGATGGTGTGAAAAAAACTTTTGGTTGATTGTATTTTTACGACACGCTTTGCGAAAATCCGATCGAAACCAGGCTGATGAAAAGTTTCGAAACACTTTGTCGTCAGATCAGCACCACACCAGGTCATCAACAAAATCTGTTGTTGAACGGCAATTCGGCCATACAATGCCAAATGATGCTTTCAATCCCATTTCCGGTTCCAATCCTCATGGTACTAACCTATGTTCTTGGAAGGCAGAATCAATGGTCGTCGAGAGGGGGACGGGGGAAGGGGAAGCAAGATTGGACATGCTTTCCGAACAACTCAGCCGCTGAGCTTGAAAGGCCAAGGCCAAGAACCCTTTGAGAGTTCTGGTCAATGGGTTTTTGTTTTAGGGATAAAGAAGCACAAATTTCTGAAGCCAAACCGCAACGAAGGTTCGGCTCATTTCCGCTGTGAGTGTCGGACGCCGTAGAGTTTCTTGCCACGCAATGTTGTGCTTCCGTGTCGTGTTCAAAGCATGGATTTTTTTCTGTGTGGGAACAGCCGCCTCGTGCACGATCTCCGTCATTGCTTCCACGTGGAAAGCTTTTGCGGCGCAAAAGGTGGATGGTTCAGTGATCACATGGGGAGACAGCGGTTTCGGCGGCGATTCGAGCGGTGTAGCTTCAAATCTTTCGAGCGGAGCTGCTTTCATCGCTGGAAACGAGGGTGCTTTCGCTGCAAAGATGTTGGATGGTAGCGTGGTCACTTGGGGTGTCGGCTATATGGGTGGGGACTCCAGTTCCGTGGCCGGACACTTGACTGGAGTTGACAAAGTTGTTGCAAGCAGGCAGCAGTTTGCCGCGCTGAAGCTCGATGGCAGCGTCGTCTCATGGGGATTCGCCGACTTGAGCCTTGTGGCGGGCAATCTTACATCCGGAATCATCGAAGTCGTCGATGGTGGCAAGGGTTTCGTGGCCAGGAAGCAGGATGGGAGCCTGGTCGCGTGGGGGTCTAACCCCTATGCCTATGCGCTACCTTCGGAAGCATCGTCGGGTGTGGTCAGCGTGCACAGTTTTCAGAGGGCCTTTTTGACCAATGATGCGTGGTGGGCCGTCAAGGATGACGGCAGTGTCTTCACATTCGGACAAGCTGTGACAACCCCGACAGTAGACCTCACCGGAGCTGAAGCATGCTATTATACAGCTTTGTCTGAATTTGCAGCCAAGAAGGCGGATGGAAGCGTTGTCACCTGGGGGTCCGTACAAGATATCCCCCCTCCGAACGCGAGCCTTTCATCAGGAGTTGATTTCCTGGTGGTTACCTCAGGTGCGTTTGCAGCCAGGATGCTGGATGGCAGTGTTTTAACCTGGGGCAGAGCTAGTTGGGGTGCCGATTCAAGTGCCGTGGCTGGCCAATTGGCCGCTGTGAAGGCTATCTACGTGACTAAGTATGCCTTTGCGGCACTGAAAGTGGACGGTTCAGTCATAACCTGGGGCAGTGCCGACCAGGGTGGCAATTCCAGCGAGGTTGCCGACAAGCTCGCATCCGGTGTTGTGCGGATTCGGGCCACAGACTCGGCCTTCGCAGCGCTCAAGGAGGACGGCAGTGTCGTTACCTGGGGAGACAGCGGGCGTGGAGGCGATTCCAGCGCGGTCGCAGGTGAACTCTCATCCGGCGTGGATTTCATCAAAGCCAGCGATCGCGCCTTCGCAGCCAGAAAGGAAGACTCGAGCGTGGTCACCTGGGGTGACCCCGACGGCCTAGACCTCAGTTGAAAAGCCACATATAGACATATTTGCATACCTATCTATCTACCTATCTATCTACCTACCCATCTATCCGTGTATTTATTTCTCTGCATGTATGTATGTATGTATGTATGTATGCACAGTTATGCATATATATATATGTATGTATGCATACATATACCACATATGTGTATATATATATTATATGTATAGTCATACATACATACATTACATTACATTGCTTGCATTACTACATGCGTATATATGTGCAGTTCGCGAACCGTCCAGACCCCAAGGCCATGCATCGCACGCTCGTAAATGAGTTAGGGTAGGTCCCTAACTGCCAAGTGCTAACAAAGCCCTTGTATAGCTCATACAGTCATGACCTGTCGGAGTAAGACTGCGCCACTCCGCAGCCCTTGGTTGATAAAGGATTCATTGTGCTTTTCGCACCAAGGCATGTCAAGGTGTAGAAACCTACATCGCTGTGGACTTAGGTGGGGACTCGAGCGCGGCGGCATCGTTCCTTTCGTCTGGTGTGGCTGAAGACCCGTGCTTCACAATCACGACGACCAGTCGGACGATGACCAGCAGCACCCGCACCACTTCCACCTTTACCACACGTACCACCAGCACAGGTACCTCAGCGACCCAGACGACGACTTCACTCACAAGCACCACTAGCACGGCCTCGACGGTCAGCACGACCACCACCACCAGCGCGACCACCACCGCCACCTTGCAATTGGTCGTCGGCGCCAATGTTGAACTCACGGAAGATGACGACGGAACCCATGCGCCTCAGCAGAAATGCTATTGCGGTGAGAGCACGATTTGAACTATCGCAATCCAACATCGGCTAATCCGTTGTGATCTAAAAATCGGTTCGTTCTGTGCACTCTCGCCTCGTGCCAGAGCTGGAACCGCCTGGGCGGTGGAAGGCTCGGGCTCAACGACCTGGCCCTCAGGCTCGATCAGGCTCCTGGTAGTAGTGCCCTCTATCGAACGGTGAGTGCAACGTCTCTTTGTTGACTCCTGGCTTTCAGATCTCCGCTAAGGTGAGCATTGAAGCGGTGGCTGGCATTGCTGGCGCAGTTGCTGGCTTCATTGCGATGCTGGCGGTTGTTTGCTGGTTTGCTCGGTGCAGGGGCTCAGGAGTCTCGCTCTACTCGTGCTTGAATGGAGTTTTTGGGGCGCAGACCAGTGGAGCCACTGCCACCACATCCGTGTAGACTCGTTTCGCTCGTTCTTTAACAGCTAAAGTTTGGCAAGTTTGCCTTCTTTAACGCTTCGATGCATCAGCAGAGCGCTCGTGCCACTCATCGCGTCAGAAAGGGTAACACCTCGACGTTCAGGGATAGAGGTGCCGGCAGTGCATTTGTCAGGCCATTAATTATGGACAGGCGGACTTCAAGCAGGCCCTTTTATCCCACCGGACATTATCAGCGAAGCTGATACTTGTAGCACTGCGCGTCGTCAACCCGCATATTTTGCGATGCTGGGTGAGGTGTGTGTCAGTCTGAAGCTGCACCGTCGGCTGCTGAAAGAGTCTGAAAGAGTTTAAGGCTTTTGAGGTTTAGCAGTTGGGGTTTTGCTTTAGCCGTCGACCCTAAACCCAAAGCTCTAAACTCCGGAACCCCAAGAGCACTTGGTTCTTGTGGTTTTTGCCGCGGATCGCTTGCAGCTTTAGGCAGTCGGAAGGCCAGCAGCCCCCATACGGTTGCGTTGGGTGGCTTAGGCTTGAGCAGATGCAAAGATCTCCTGCGAAGCATGGAGAGGGCGAGAGCAACTACGTTGTGACGGCGGGTCTGGGGAACGAGTGTCGAAGGGGGGTGGAGGCGGTGCCCCGAGGGCGCCCCACCCTACAGTTTGCATCCAATCCGGTTTGTGCGAGGTTGGGGGCTTCTTTGGCTGATCTCGATTAGCTGCTCTCGTCGGAATGACGCCCTCTGACGGATTGCCCGAAGTTCGTGACAAAAGCAGAGGCTGTCAGAGTGACTGCACCTTTGAGTTTGTTCTGCGATGCACCGATGGATTGATGATCGGATTGACTGACACATGTTTAATATGTCATACTTAATCTTCAGCTCCAGTGTATTTTGGGAACAACACAACTTGCAAATAGGCAAGGGAAGCATGCGGTACATTTAAGGACTAGAAGTCATCAATGTTACTTTCCAGAGTTTCTTGTTTTTTGTTTTCGTTTTCACAGAGCGCTGTAGCTCCAGTAACATCCTCCAACACCGTGAGAGAACATTTTACCATCAGGGCCGGCTGAATCTGTCCGATCGGAATGTAGTGGCGCATCTATCTGTACTTCGCAAGCTATTCATGCAAACAGCTCGTGTAGTTTTAAGGCGGGATTGTGCATGTGCAGCATGGCCAAACATGTGAATAGCCCGTGGCTACGAAGAAGCGAAAAAGCGGGGTTGATATCAGATATCTGTATTTCGCAAGTTCTTCATCCAAACAGTTGCATGTAGTTGCTTTAAGGTGGGATTGTGCATGCACAGCATGACCAAGCATGTGGATGGCCCATGGCTACAAGGCAGCGAAATAACAGGGTTGATGTCAGATAGGTTATGAGATTGAACCCAATGTGTTGAGGCATGCACTTGATTTATGATGATGTTGTTCTAGATGCTCGATTGTTCCTGACCCATGCTCGGCCTGATCTAAGGATTTGAATGGAGGTCTTGAGTTTTTGTCCATGTAGCTGCAACACAAGGATTCCTTTCCGAAGGTGCATGGAGGCGGCCTCCTGGTGCCGCTCAGCCCTGCGTCGGCTGGGCTGTTGCAAGCGGCGGCGGTTGGAGGACCCAGCAGTTCCGACCAAGCTTTCTTTGGGCACCGCACTGAACGATGGTGTTTTGATGGACCCTATTGCCTTGGGCAATAGATCAGATTGCAAGAGGATGCAGATCTTCAGTCGGGATTCAACATGCAGCATGTCAGGATTCTTGCCCTTGTTTCGACAGTCCTTTTTAATACAGAAGAGGTGCAGGTAATGGGTTGACGGTTCCAGGGTTGTGCTTCTTGCTTGAAGGCCGATGGTGAGCTTGGCTGAATCGGGCGTACCGTTGGGTGTTTGTAGGGATCCTTGCGTCGTCGTGGCCCTTTGTGTTGTCAATTCTCTACTTGTTATCTTGGTGTTCTGGTTCGCCTCATGAACAATGAAAATGTTTCAAGATACAGTGGCACAGTATTCATGAGCGCTGGTGTTTGCAAGTGCAGCTTGACCGGATGTGCTTTATGGAAATTGAGCACCACGTCACGAACGGAATTCTCCAAGTCAGGAACCACCGCCATGTTTACTCGCGGCCCTGACAGACATGAATCTCCGTGACATCCCGCCTCTGTGTCATGTCAATCCAACCCTTTCAATGTTCCCGAATCTTGGCTTCTATGTCCATTTATATAAACTTTTGGACCCCGAGCTTGGAAACCTCAACCTTTCAAATCCAAAACTTGCGACTTCCAATTGGAAAGTCCTGTAAATCCTTCATACGTTACAAGTTTCGATGTGCATGCAAAGGTCCTAGGTCCTAGGCGAGGATGGAGGTAGTGCCAGGTGCTCGAAACCATGCTCTTGGTGTTTTCAGCTGTTGCGGCAACTGCTGCTTGCTACTGCTGATACAGTTTTTTCTGCCGTGTGTGAACTACCTGTGACAACACCGTGATTTGGCGTTACCTGTGCATACCCGAAGTGCATATGCAGAGCAAAGTTGCCAATTTCTTTGCCTTTGCTACATTCGAGACCCTAAACCCCAGTTGCAAAGAACACTTATGCTTTCATCCAGCAAGTGCCTCAAAGCGCACGCCCGTCAGGCGCGCATTCGCAGCAAATTGCTAGCTTGCTGGCTAGCTGCCGCCAGGACAGTTCTCATGCTTACATGTCTGGTTGTTAATCGCGAGCAGCTTGCCGCTGATCTTGCTGGAGTTAGGAAGTGGTAGTTCGGGTAGTCACGGTGGTGGTGATGACGACACCACACACAGTGACGACCGCGAAGTCGACGACCGCGACGACGGCCACGACTTCGACGGGTTCTTGTCAGCATGGGCAGAATCTTGTGTACTGTGATCTTTCATCGTCGTTGTTGCAACGGTTTCGCAGGAGTAGTGCCACTGTCGCCTTGCAGCTCCAAAGCGGGCTCGGCGAAGAGTCGATGCGCTTGCTGCCAAGCTGCACCTCATCTGCCGATAGCACCAATCATCTTTGCCACCGTCATAGTCCTCGAACAACTGGTCAGAGAAAAGACTTCGTGACACGTGCCTTGCCCCTGGCGGACCCTTTTCTTTCTCCACGTTTTGTAGCTTTGGAAGGCACGTGTGCCAGGACCCTCCTTGTACCCTCAAATAGGGGTATATGGTCCCAAACAATGGGTACTTAGGGTCTAATAGAGGGTAGATGGAGGGTCTGGGTGGGTCTTGCTTTCACGATCAGTAACAGTTGGATAATATTCATAATATACATATGTTAGGACCTTAATTGTAGCCCTGTTATAGACTCTTACTGTACCCTGCCTTCGAAAAGCTGAGAACCGTGGCCTCGCGCAACGCCAGCGCAACCCAGCTCTTCGAGCTCTGCGGTGCGATCTTGCGGAAGGCCGCCCCCTAAACCCTAACCCTAAGGGTCCAAGTGCCCAATAATCATATATATATATATATATATATTATATATACATATATATATATATATGTACTCTCTAAAAGATCACCACGCCCCGAAAAGCGAGATACTCTCTAAAATCCTAACCTATATAACTACTATCCTAAAGTTCTCTTTCGTAAGTTTCGCTCATCAGGGCTCCCAGGAAGCATGAACATTTCAATCCGTCAGGAGCCCTTCAGGAATGGAGGTGTTCTGCGGAACCGCTTCGTGATGCGGACGCCTTCCGGAGGCCCCCCTGGCAGCTTGTAGTACATGTAATACGAGTAGCACATCCCATGTACGGGTAGTAGCAGTAGCAGCAGCAGAAGCAGAAGCAGTAGCAGTAGCAGAAGCAGTAGCAGTAGCAGTAGCAGTAGGAGTAGAAGCAGCAGCAGTAGCAGCAGTAGTCGTCGTCGTGGTCGCAAGAAGCTCTAAATCCTAAACCTGTCCCATCTACCCCCCCCCCCCCAGATCCCCCAACAGGACTGCTGGCCGCCTTCGGGCCCTGGGGCCATTTTGAAGTGGAAGGCGGGGTCCGATTCTTCCTGTGGATTTGGTTGAGCGGCACTGGTCGAGCCGTTGGTTGCTGGGACGGGTTCTCTCTACGACTTGCAGGCTCCGGGCAAGGTACGCCCGAGCCGTCGCCCGGTAGGTGCCCCTTGCATGCAGCTGGTGGATGCTTCTTCCTCGTGCGACGATGCGTTGGCGGGCGCCTCAAAATCAGCCAATCTGTGAGACCTGCGGCACGGCGATCCCGAAAGCAACGCTGCATCGTGAGACTCCCAGAAAACCTTAACTTCAGAGTTTACAAGGCCCAAAAAGCCCTCAGGTTCCCCGATAAAGGCCCCTTGAAGCAGCTCCCAACCTCGGCCCAAGTGCGGCAGGCCTGAGGGCTCCAAAAGCCCTTAAAGCCCCGACATGTTTATGCCCCCAAGCCCTAGAGATGAGGAGCCTCAAAGCAGATGCTTTCGACCCTAAATCGTCGACACTGGGGGAGCCCTCGCTGTCCTGGAGTTGAGGGCTAGGACTGGGGGCTGGAAGCGTTGTGTTTTGTTGTCCAGCCTCCAAGTAGACCGTTTGGAGCCCAAGGTGCCAGGGGGTTTGGCTCGTTGCATAGCCCCTTAAAGCCCTAGAAGCTTCATGTTTCAAGTTGCTTGGGCAGCAAAGAAACTTCTTGGCTTCGCCACAGCTTCGTTTTCCTGGCTACTTTGTACGCCGAATCAGCAAAGAAGCCCTGGGCCTTGGGTACGCTCTAAGCCCCAAAGGCTTCACGTCTCAACCAAGCCTCCCCAGATGATGAGGAGCGCTGTCAAGACTGGACAGTTGTCTCTGCTGCCCCGGTGGTGAATGAGATTCCGGAAGAGGTCGCCCAGGATCGCCGTCTGGAAAATTTAGGCTGCCGACGTTGACGATAGGGGCGGTGCAGTGACTATTCATGCCTTGCGTGATGAGCACTTGAGCATGTCTTGGCAATGCCTGCTGTACTAGGATACTAGGTACGACCACCGCAGTGTGTATGATGCCGCTGCCGGTCTTGAATGTTGAGATTGCCACGGCCGCGACGATGGCGACCCCTATGATTCTCCAAGACTCAAGCAGGTTATGATCTCCGATCTTCCATGAGAAGAGGATGAGTTTGACCTGCCAGGAGGCACAAAGAATCGCTGCCAGCAAAGCCCGGGACTTGAGTTGGCACCTCGAGGCAGAGAAGTGAGAAGGGCTTGAGCGGGGTTTGGCGCGGCTCGCATAATTTGCGCCAACTTAGCGTCCACATACATGCGAAGTACGATATGCACCTAAATCCCTTTCTAGATATAACAACACACTAGTAACAATTAGCAAGACCCCTGCTGGCATGGCGAGGTGCTGAGACACAGGTGCGCAAATCGTGCACCAATCACCACGCGTCATGTTGACATGATGCTGTCACTGCTGAGAGTGATGACGAGCCTCGCAGCTGTAGTTCCATCGAGGGTGATGGTGACAGCGACATGTAGCACAATCGTCTGGGCAAGAGTCTTAACGTCGATGGTTGGCATGGTCAGAATGAGCGGAAGGATGCTAATGGTCAAGGCGTCAACAACCCGAAACCTTAAACCCTACAACCCTGTGATGGAACAACAGGCATCAGTGCAACTCCATCACGCCGCGCAACAACGAGAATCCCCTGCATGAATCACCAAAGCCGCCAAGTCTTTAAGCCCCAAACCCTGATCCCTAAATCTAAGGCCCGGAAGCACCGGCTTCCGAAAGCCTGCAAGCCCAGGTATCGGGATGGGAACAACTGCACCTTCGTGCTTCCTTCTTCGTGGCTTGGCTTCGGATTTTCTGGGTTTTGGGTCTAGTCTAGTGTGGCAGCCACTTCCCAAAATCAAGCATGCTCACTCCCAGCAGACCTGATCGAGCACCCTTTCCAAAACCGATTCCGTGGCGCATACCCAAAACCGTTACCCCAAACCCCTGAACCTGATCCTCTCGCGCCTTCCAGGAACGGTGCTCCTTGTGATCCTCTGGATCTCCGGGACGCTTTGTACAAAGACCACTTCGAGGACTCCACGCGTGCTCCGCGGCTGCCTGGGGCCCAAAACCCCAAACACGCAATCCCTAACCCTGAGAATCTATGCAGCCCTAGAAGAAGACTGGAAAGCCCTTTCAAGGCCCTAAACCAAATCCCTACACCCGAAACCTTGACGGTGCCTTCTTTGAGTATTCGACCTCAGGAACAAAAAACACATACATATGCATATTTCGATATATATATATATATAAATAAACATATGTATATATACACAAATAGAGTACGATAAGCGAATACACTATGCAGCAACCAGAACAGAATAGAACAGCATAGAAGATGATGAGATCATGGGTTACAGCAGAAGATGACGGAAGCTCAACCCTAAACCCTTAACCCTAAACCCTAAACCAAATTGCAGGTTGTAGAGGCAGCGGCGGCCTCCTGGCACAGCTTGGTTCGGTCTTGTGATTCAGGTGGGTCGTAGGTAGGGTTTAGGGTTTAGTTTAGGGTTTAGTTTTTAGGGGTTTTTAGGGGTTTAGGGTTTAGGATTTAGGGCGTGGGATTTGTAATCTTAGCACTACCATATACGAATACTCTCATAGTTACCAGCAACAGATTAGTAGTCATCTTTAGAATCATCCGTGCTAGCACTTTCTTGCCCAGGCTTGTTGATCCGACCGCCGAAAATGCTAGGATCAATGTTTCAAGTCCCCTCCAACCAGCAGTCCTCGGCACATCAACTGCCCAAGACCCTCGAAACTGGAACAAGTCAGCACTTTGAGTTTCGCTTTGGGGTTGGGCACATGAGGTTAAAGGCGGAGAGAGACCACAGGCCGCACGAGAGCTTTCAGATCGAAATCCCGAAGCAGCCGCAGAGTCCCCATGAACCTCTCTGTCTCTCACCACGAGACGAGAAGCGCCGAGAGACCCTAAACCCTGAAAGCTCTAAGCCCCAAGCCCTGAACCAAAAATCCTTGACCCAGACCTGGACCTGCGCCGTCTGCCTCCAAAAATCGGAGTGCGACGAGGTACCAGTTCATTGTTAGACTGGCTTATAACATGGAGAATAGTAGTTTTTTGTTCAGACATGGCACAGTAGAGTGATACTAAGACCCAGATCGGTAAGCGCTATGAGGAATCTCGGGCTCTCTGCGCACGACACACCGTAGCTCAGGGGCAAGCACAAGGATGGCAACGACAGTGATCACGACGTCATACTTTCCACTCTTCGGAACTGGAAGCTTAGGGCTTGATCGAATCCGTCTGCCGCTTCTCTCAGAAGAAGGAAACTGGAACGGATCTTTAAAGCAATGTCAGGGGCACTACCGAACCACTGGAGAGCATGTGGTAGTCTTACGATAATCTCCGCGTGTTGCATAACTTTGTCGCGTCACCAGTAAACATCATCAGAGAAGTTGTAGCGGTGATGAACTTAGAAAGGTAGAGGGCCGGTGCTGGCCTCGGGAAACTCTTGAAGATGGCAGACTGTTGCAACTGGTGCGATTGGTTCACTCGTTTCCATTGCTGTTGCTTGATCACTTGGATTTTCACTGGCGCCACGGTGGTGGAAATCCTCCACTCCAACGATTTCTTGCAGAAGGCCCGGGCATGGGAGACACTGCCTGCATGGCAACTGGCACACTGCGACGTGCTTGCTGCTGGCGTCACCTGCACCAACCACCAGAGCAAGAGCACATGTAACGGTTACATAGCCGGAAAGATGCCTTCCAGCCAGCCGCCGGTTTTTACGACTGAGGAAGTCGCGGTTTGCCCGGGAACGTATTGGTGCGCGACAGACGGGGACATGTGCGACTGCAAAGGCGAAATTACCTTTTCTCCGGAGCTGTTTAATGGCGAAGTTTACACCATTCCTGAGCCAGAGAAAGCCTATAAAGTGATGTCGACTGGGAAGTGGAGATGCGGAACGGATCAATCTGGACAGCCTTACCAAGTGGATCCTGCAGGATGGCGCAATAAGCATTGCTGGTGCACACCGCAGGGCATTCTGGACGTTGTAAAGCAACATGAGCCTCCCGACTTGCAAAAGAAAGAGTGTTCTGAGATTGTGAGCGCCGAGTTCAATAGGGCAACCCAGCGGCGACTGGCATCAAAAGATTATCATCTCTTTCGCTACACGCCCTGGGCCCTGGTCGTCGTCTCCAACAATCAGGGCTTTGACGGCTTCGATGCCGATAAAAGCCAACTACGCTGCGCGTATGAGTATGGCGCTCCCGTAGTTTCGGAATCCATCTACTTCTCGCCAGACGCCTACGGTGACAGGTTGGTATGGGACTCGGAAGACGTTGCGAAGAGCTGGGGCAACGAAACTTCCCGACCTTGTTGGGTTCGCACGACAGGCTCTGGCCGGAATTTACAGGCCTGCGCCGTTGCCTTGGAGAATCCCCAGCAGATTGAGGAGGTCGCCCTGGGGAGGCAGAGCGAAAGTTACAATCGTCTCTACGTCTCTCTTTGCTTCACTGTGTTCTTTACCGGCCTCGTGGGCTTCATCTGTTACCTCCAGATAAGAGAGCGTCGGCGGCAGCGAGAGCGGGAGCGGCAGCAGCGGCATGTCAGTTCTCCCAACTCGTCAGGCTCTTCAGAGGACGAGTACCAGAATTTTCTTCGATGCTGGGATTCAGATTAATCGTTTCACCGCAATCGTCAATTCACAATCTTAATTAGCCTGAAAAGCGGGCGGCAACTCCCTTAGTGGCCCAGAGCTGATTTTTCACATGACCCCTGTAGCCTTCTGATCTTCTTATACACAGTGCAGTGCATAGTATGCAGCACCTAGTGTATATAGTGTCCACAGTCAACCGTATATAGTATACGGTACGGAGACAACACGCGAAGGAATCGGGTCACTTGCTGGAAGCTGAGTCGCGTCTTTACCAGGAAGTGTCAATCTCCAAATTCACGAGATGCAGCTTCGGCTTGATGCGCATGCCTACAGCGTATATATATATATATATATCTATAATATGTATTTGTAGTGTGTATATATATATATGTATCACTCTCTATTTATGTGTACAAATACAAGATACATACGAACATACACATACAGTAAGTATGCGTTCATGTATGGGGGTATGCATACATGTATACTTTTATGCATGTTTATGTATACACGAAATGTACACCTAGAGATATCGTACACATGTGCAGTGTGGCATGCGTGCATCTGTTGTATACGTGTGCATGTCGCTTGTATGTATGTTTGTATGTGTGTATGTGTGTGCGTGGGTATGTATGTTTGGATATGGTTACATAATGTGCACAATAAACACGTACATGCATGCGTACAGACATGCACAGATTTCGCAGGATACATATATTCTATATTTAGGTATATATATATATATATACAGATATAGGCAGACATGTGTACATCGCATATGTAGTTTGTATGGTAGACATAAACACATGAGGTGTATTCGGCTTCCAACTATGCCTGATGGTGTTGTGCGCGAAGCTATGTTCAAGGAGTATCGCAATCCGTACAATCAATCTGCAACTCTGCTGTGTCTGTGGGATTTCTTGGCAGTAGCAATTTTATGCCCTGGCGTTTTCGATTTTGTTGGTATCCTTAGCAGGGCAGTGCTCCTATATACGGGTTGCAGCTGCAAAGCCTTTGCGGCCAGACACAACAGTATCGGGTCATGTTTCAGCGGTCAGACAGCCCTTGTGAACAGTGCACGTCGTTGCATCAACGAGAGACGGTTGAGTGCAACTGTTTGGTGCGATTCCGGCATCACCCGGGTCGAGTTGAGTTGACAGCTCGTGAAATGACCTGGCGACCAGCATTCAAAAGCGCGGCACTTTCTGTCGAAACTAATCCCATACGAAAACGCATTGCAACGCAAACCATGCCGCTCCGCAAAAGTAAATAGTCTGCCACTGCGCGCGCTGCGTTGCAAAAAAACGCATGCACTGGCATGCACAGCGACATTACACGTGAGGCCACTGTTTCCCCATGTGTCTGAGACTGGGCGGCAGGTCCCAATGCGGTTCGAATGCAAATGGAACGGAAACGTTGGACAAATGAGAGTTTTGGCCGAGAGCGAACGGGACGAAACTACTGGTTTACTGGATGTGCTGCGCCAGAAAGAGCTATCTTGTGCGTGCAAACAACCATCTACGTGCTGCAGTTGCTGACTCCAAAACGGCCGCAGACCTGTACCTTACTCTTCTGGCCACCTGTTCTCAACCTCTTCGTAACCATGAATTCATCAAAAAAGCCAAAACAGAATGACGCTACAAAACCTAACGACATGAGACGGATGCTGCTGATCTCCACAAGTTTCTTCCCGAATGTTTTTGGATGGTTGATGCTTGATTGAGCAGCCTCGCGCAGCTTCAAGAGCTCGACCTCGCGGGATTCGCCGTCGCGTGCTGCCGCCGCAAGGAGCTCCGCGCAACCGGCATGGCACGCTGCATTTTTCTTTCCGCACCGGCTTGCGCACAGCACTCGAAGCAGGGGATTCCGCTGAAACCGCCTGCGGTTGGAAGCTCTTCTTTCTCACGCTTAGGATGCTAGGTGGAGCAGCGATGCGCCTGTTTCCGACGAAGAGTGGCTGCAGCTGCTCCGTGAGGCTACGGGGACAGGACCTGCAGGGAGGTTCGCCCACCGACCACTGCAGAGCATTCCCGCGCCGCCCGAGCTGTCCACTTGGTCCAGCTTGGGCATCTGTCTGCGGCCCTGCCGCAGCTTGTTGCAAGCCTGGTGCTGCCGGCGACCCTGCAGCTCTGCACGGGGTGCTCGCCGATAGCCGCTTTCCTGAGCGGCTCGCCCAAGCTTTGAGCCGCACGCCCCCTCCGTAGCTCGCAGCAGCGATCTCCAAATGGGAGTGTGACAGGGAGCCTCGCAGCCCATGCGACGTGCTGCCGAGGGACGCAAGAGGACTGCAAAACGCGAACAAAACGAGCGGCGCGTGCTCGAATGGTCGACAAGCAGTCCGCCCAGGATGCAACCAAACCGAAAAAGGAGATGTGCGAGGCACTGGCTGAGGCAGCGGGCCGGGCAACCTGGTACAGCAGGGTCGCTGGGCATGCGCACAGCGCGGCGGCGTGTTCGCGCGCAGAAGCCACCGATGAGACCGACGCTCCACACGGGAGCATCGGATACAAGTATTCTGCGTGCGGCGAAGCACCTCAAATGTGGGGGTGGGGCCACGCACACTGCAGGTGAGTAGTTCCTTTCATACACACCCTTCCTCGAAAGTGACACATGGGCTCAGTGCTACAGCTGCGGCTGCATGCTGCATCTCGAACAGTGCCACACACGGCGCGCACACTTACAGTCTACCCATCATTATAGCTGACTCGACATGCGTTCTATCCTCGGCATACCACATTCATTCATCAACCGCGTGCGCAACGACTCTTTGTTACAAGAAGCTGGCCAATCATGTTTCGGCGCCGACAGCTGCTACTTCTGGGGCGCATCGCGAGGATGTCATGTGAACATGCATTTTCCATGATGGGACGTCTCAGTCGCGATGGCATGATTGACTTCGAAAGCGGGGTAAACCCAAACAAACATGGTTTTCAAAAGTTGTTCGCATGGCTCTCGATATATGCGGCGATCGGCTTAGCTTAGATGCCTGACCTCGCCGGGTTGCACGAGGTCCTCGCCTTCGTCGCAGACGTTCGATGGCAGCTTCGAGTGATTGGCAGCCATGGAGTGATTGGCAGCCTCCAATGGCCGATGTGGTTGCCATGCGCACCTCCCACCTGCTCCTGCAGTATAGCGCCTTGCGCCAAGCTAAGAGAGACATTGGTGGCACCTTCCCTGTCATGGGTTCCCGAGGACCACCGCACGTTTCGTCGCTTCCTTCCACTTTCACGGCTCTGATGCCACTCAATGCGCTCACCGGGCTTGTTTGCTGAAACAGTGGGACGTTGGAGCGAAAAAAATAGTTTTTCACTGGCCTCCTTGCACTCAGCAAGGCCCGGTATGTTGGCATTGGCTGGGGCTGCCCAACATATACTTGCTGCATCCGCCGTCGACCTCCGTGCCTGGCTTGGACGAGGTTTGGGCTGCTGCGCATTGGCCGAGCCAAGTGACGTCCTGTCCCTAAACGAGCGCCGGGCCCACCTGCCCCCACGCATGGGAGGCCTGGGTTTGTCTTCCGCGAGCGAGCATTGTCATGGTGCGCATTGGGCATCTACCCGTGCACGCTCCCTAGTTTCGTGCGACTCTTCACAACTTTTTTTCTCCATGCACCGTTTTACCGTCCGCTTGACATGGATGATTCCTTCGTTAACACACCAACCAAAGTGTGCGTGAAGCCGAGCACATCCCAGCACCCTCCACTCCTGACGCTATCTTGGGCGGTCCTTTTGGATGGTTAGGTGGCCGGGACCGGGGCAGGGGATGAGGACACCACTGGACACCCTCCTGAAAGTTGGACGGGGGTGGCCACGCAGTGCCGGTGCCGCTGTGGACAAGCGCATCTTCGAGATGCTTTTCGTTCATTTAGAATCCTGCATCTCGAGCACAGCTGCTGTCCCAGAGATGGATGTTTCCGGAAACGAACGTATGTTACGGTCGGAAAGCAAACAACAGCAATCATGACGAAACCAAGCCATACAGCACATCAAAACCAAGTCATTGAGTTTCGTCACCAAGCATGTTGCAGATCATAACAGAACCGGTACTATGTACAAACCGGACTCAAAAACTCGCGTTCAGAAATATGCTGTCCCCTCTCACATGCTTTGGCGACCATGCACACATCCGTCACGAAATCAATTTTGTTCTTGATGTCACGGAGTGTATTCACATTTCCATCTCCATCTATGATCATCTATGGAGAATAAAACATGCAAAGATAACGCATGTCGAATATGTCGAGGCCGGCTGGCCCACCTTTGTCGCAAAACACTGTCAGGGCAGTCAAACAACTTCAAACAAAGCATGCGCCAAAGAGTCAACACTGCAGGCACAGAAATGGCAAGGGCAATTGATCAAAAAAATGCCCGATGTCTGGCTGCACGACGGTCAGCAAAATGGTGATGGCCGCAGCGTGCCAATCCCCAATATCGCGCTCGATATTTTGCAGCTGCGGGTCCAGAGACAGCACGGTGCGAGACGGGCCTGGGTTGCCGACAGAGATACGCGGAGGAAGGCATGCTCGCATCAGCTCCGTTCGCACCCACCGCTGGCACCCAAGCGACGCCGATGCGGGCGCGATCTCGACTTGGGTGACCACCGCAAGTCGGAGTCCTGGCGCAGAGAGCGGGGCCCGCCGCGGCGCGCATCTGCAGGGAGGCCGGCGCAAGGTCGCTGTGTGAGTGTTCCAGTTTCATGTCCCGCCACCGACGGCCGGAGGATCGAGGTTGTCGCGAGCAGCCTCCGGGCTCAAAGCGCAACCAAAGCGACACGTTGCTCCGACCACTCGCTCGTGCTCACACCTGGGACCGAGCCTCATGGCTCGACGACACCGGCACCGAACATGAGGTAACGCAAGGTGACGGAGGCGAGCAAGGGGATCCGCTCATGCCGGCGCTTTCTCCCTAGCGCAGCATGCCGCGCAGGCGGTCCTGCGCTCGCAGGCATTGCTGAACTCGGCGAAGCGGTCTGGACCGGTACCGCGATCGAAGCGCAGCGAGGGTTTCTCGCCTTGGGCACGCCCATCGGCCACCCTCACGACGTTGCGTCGCACACAGACGCTCGCCTCAGGGAGGAGACCCGGCTGCTGCAGGAGCTCCCCATGCTGCCGGACTTGCAATGCGCGTGGCTCATCCTTGCCATGTGTGCCGCCCCGCGTGCAGACCACTTGCTGCGCACCCTGCCTCCCGACCTCTCGGCATCGTACGCACGCGGCCACGACGACGCCGTTTGGCAGTGTTTGCGCGAGCTTCTTGGTGAGCCGGACGACCAAGATCCTGCAGTCGCTGCCGCGCGACACCTGGCGCTCTTGCCGGCACGCCTCGGCGGACTCGGACTCCAATGCGCGGAGCGCGTCGCTCCTGCCGCGTACTGGGCCGCGTGGGCTGACGCTTTGCCTGTTTTGCGGCTGCGTCGCCCCGAGGCTGCTGCGCGTTGCCTGGCCGAACTCGAAGCCGGACCAGCCTCCTTCGCGCTTTGCCTGCGCGCCGCCGCTGCCGCTGGTGCCCACCTCACCCACGCAGGATGGGAAGGTCGGCCCGAGTGGAGCGCTATCCATGACGGCCTGCGACCGGCCCAATGCGACCTGCCCGAGCCTGGCGAGCGGTGCCAGGGCTGGCAGCATCACGGTTCTCGCGCTTGTTCAACCCGTTTTCGCGACACCGAGTTGCTGCCGGCCCTCGCGCCGCCTGCACAGGCACTGCTGCGTTCGCAGTCTGGGCCGCGCGCTGCCGCCTGGCTCGGCACCGTCCCCAGCGAGGCCGGCACCACAATACCGCCAGGCCGCATACTCATCGCTTTGCGGCGACGGTTGCGCCTACCGCTGCCCGTCGCACCAGGCAGATGCGGGGCCCATGGACCTGGCTGCGGCGCCGCGGTCGACGTTTACGGTGATCACTATGCTGCCTGCCCCCGCACCGGCCTGCTCGCCCGGCGAGCCAAGCGACTTGAGCACGCGTGGATCAGGGTCGTGCGCGAAGCGGTCGGGCCGGAGGGCCAAGTCGTCCCGCAACAGTCGCTCGTACGGACGCCTGCCCCAGGTGTTGACCCCGACGATCGCCGGCGTCTCGACTTCGTCGCATATGGTGCCACACAGCTCGGCGAAGCACTGTGCTGCGACGTAACCCTGGTCTCGCCGCTTACCCGCGACGGCCGCCCGCAACCTTCCTCGACCACCAGGGACGGTGCTGCACTGGCCGTCGCTGAACGCCGCAAGCGCGCTGCCTACCCCGAGCTCCTTCGGCGAGGACCGCAAAGGCTGTGCGTGCTCGCGTGCGAGACCGGCGGGCGCTGGAACGACGAGTCGCTCCGCCTTGTAGCGCAGCTCGTCCGTTTGCGTGCCCTGCGAGCCCCTGCTCCGCTCCGAGGAGCTGCCACCCAGGGCTGGTGCAGACGCTGGTGGGGCCTACTCAGCGTGGCTGTGCAAAACACGCTTGCTGCCACTCTGCTCGGGTCGCCGCCCGTCCATGCCCCTATGCCTGGCGCGCAGGCACCGCCTCTGCAGGACGTCCTGCACGACGCGTGCCCGCCTTTGCCCAGCTGCCTGCCGGCTCGCTGAGCCGCTGCAGCCCCTCTCCTATGCCGTAGTTCGCAGGTGCACTGGGACCGCGCGCGGATCGTTCGAAAAGTCCGTTGGGAAAAAATAAAAAGAGGCAGCGGCTGGACTACGGGTCCGCTTTAAAGGCCGCACAGCTCAGTGCCATCCGTTCCGCAGCTGCTCGGTTTAGGCCGGCGCTGAAGGCGCGTCCCGCGTCGCACATCATGGTGGGCTGAGCGGCACTGCGAAAAACATTCTGTGTGCGTGACCCATTTTCGCGTTTTTGGATGACGCGTATGTTGTGTCAGCACCGCAGCGCAGGGGAGCGCTGCACGGCCCCCTGGAGGACGCGCTATGGCGCCACGCCATACGCCTGAACCAAGGCAAAACTCGCGTATGGAGCGCTGCAGGTGAAGAGCCTGCCGGCCTCGCCCGTCTCCAGCCCACGAGTGCTGAGCCAATCTGGACGGGCGCTTGGTCCTTGCCAGCGAAGACCTCGTGCAACAGGAGCTGCGCCGCAAACGGGAGACCCAGGACCAACTTACGGACACCTTAAAACAACCCTGACGGACACCATAACAGAACCCTGAAGGACACGTTGAAACAACCTTTACGGACACCCAGCGGACACCTTAAAACCACCCTTACGGACACCTTAAAACAACCCTTACGGACACCTTAAAACAACCCTTACGGACACCTGACAACAACCCTTACGCATACCTTAAAGCAACTCTTACAGTCCGGACGCCGAGCAAGAACTCAAGCACGGACAGCAAGAGCGACAACCATCGCAACGCCTCATGGCTGACTGCAGACAAAACTTGGATTAGAGAAGCAACAGCAGAAGGAAAACTGCGACAAAACCGTTAGCAGACCCCACCTTGGAAAAGACGAAGCGCCCCCCCACCCCACCCCTCCCCCCACCCCCAAGCCAAAAAAACCCAGAGCAAAACCTCTGAAGCCGAAGAGCAGAAATTTGCGACCCCTTCGAAAAGTCCTGAAAATCCGAAGTGCCCCAAGTAACGAAACCCTCGCAAATACCGATTCCAAAATGGCCAAAAGCGGAGAATAACCCACGGGCGCGAATGGGGCGCGGTCCAACTACTTGCTCCGGATGCTCTCGCCTGGCGCGACTGAGGCGTTTGCGCGTGAGCATTAACCTGCTGTGAGTGCATGCTTTTTCGACCTCGCTGTCGCAGGACTCCCGGCCTCCGCAGTCTCGGCCTCAGCATTCACAGCGCCTCGCACAGCTGCCGTTACAGTATGGAAGCCTGGGTGTGCGCTCGGCAGTCGACGTCGCCCCCGCCGCTTACTGGGCCTCCTGGGCGGACTGCTTGCCAACCATTCGAGCAAGAGCGCCGCAGGCAGCCGCTCGTTTGGTCCGTGCACTGGAGTCTTCCACCGAGACTGCGCTGCCCCTGTCAGCAGCACGGCATGCAGCCGCTTGCCTTCGAGAGCAGGGGTACGACGCTCCCGCCTGGGACTCGCTGCTGCAGGCACGGCCCGCGCAGGAGGAACGCTAGTTTGGGGAGTTTCTGCGAGGCTGGCAGCATCGTGCTGCCCGCGCCAGCGACAAGCGCGCGCTTGAGGTGCATTTTTCTTACACTAATGCCGCATCTCGAGCACTGCTGCTGTCGCAGGCCGGGCCACACGCTGCACTCGCCTTTACAGTCTTCCCGACCTCAGCTGAGTTGACGGTGCCGTCACCACTCTTCCGCGTCCTGCTGTTACGACGGCTTCGCCTGTGCCAGTTGCGCCGCGCACGTGCGCCTGCCGCGGTCGCCTGGGCCCGCTCGGTGACCACAGGGCTGCATGTGCGAATGCCGGCGTGCTCGCGTCTCGCGCCCTTCCTCTCGAGCGGGCGGTAGCGAGAGCGTGCCATGAAGCTGGCGCGCGGGTCGCCCGCAACGTCCGCCTCGCAGACATGAACCTCGATGTTCCGGTCTCCGATGACCGCCGCATCGAAGTTGTCGCGAACGGGTTGTCTTTGTGGCACGGCGCGCAGCAGGCCATTGTTGCCACCATCGTCAGCCCTGTAACGCGAACTGTGCATCAGCGGCGCTTCACCAAGCACCAAGTAAGCACAGGCGACGGCTTAACACACATCGTGCTGCGGGCTTTCCGCCGCCGACTTGGACCCGGCCGATGCCGCACCACCCAAGGCTGCGGGCAAGTAATTAGTGGTAATGTGGCGGCCATCGCGCAGCGGCATATTGACTGTCATCGAAAAATGCGACCGAAGCGGCGGCAGTGTGGCAGCGTGATACTTTCACTTGCCGCGTGCCAAGCAGCTGTGATCCGCCCGGGTGCAGTTGGTATAGGACCCAATTGTTGCACCCAGTCGCAAACCTTCGTTCAATGCTGTCGCAACAGATACAAACGCAAGCTTCCAAATCAGAAGACTGTGCGTTGACAGGTGCGGCGGTTGAATTGCGGCCATTGTTTCCATTCCGAATGCATCAAGGCTTGGGAGTATCATGGATGAATGGTGGATGCACGGCTGGGTCTGGAAGGCGTGGTTCCGCCGTGGCCGTTGCAGCCTTTGCCCTCTGGGGCGCTGCCCGGTGTCGAAGGCAAGGCGGTGCATGATACTATGTTTCTACACAGCAGCAGCAGCAGCATGGTTTAGCGGAATGTCGTCCCGTGCACATTGCTTGTGGGTTTAATCCGTCAGGATATCGTTGCGGCAGTCCGAGCGGAGATGGATTTTAGTGTCGTGGCTGAAGAATGGCTGAAGAAGGGGCTGTAAATCGGATCTTGTTGATACTGGCAATGTCAACGACCTGCGGGTGTACACAGCACGTGGAAGCAGGGAATAGGAAAGTTTCCATGACAAAAGTATTGATGCGAGGCTTGCCTGCGGGTGGTGCTTGGCAGCATTTGCCGGACAGTACATTAGCACAGGCGAGGAACCCAAGGGCCAAGTTGATTGTTCAGTTGTGGCATGTGGCCCCTTGAGAAGTAGTCACGTTTGGATGAGTCAGGACGCGAGGTCACCTGCCATGTCCGAGGACAGACAGAGTGAAAAGGCAGCGGACTCACAAAAGCACTTGCTTCGAGCCGTTGCAATGGCAGGAGCGGTGTCGCGGATTGCTGCCGCACGATAGAGGTGGCACAGGCTTCCGACACTGCGCGCGATTTTTTTCGTGTAGGCATGCGCTGCATGTTTCGTTTTTTCGATAGGCTGGCGACGGTTCCGGGCGGAGGATTTCAATCCTGTCGTGTTGGCCGGGCCCTCGGCGGTATAGTCGGAAGTTGAGGGCGCTCATTCGGGACAGCGCGTGGCCCCGAGCTCATGGAAGGTGACAAACTTGTCTACAGCTGCGATGTTTAGTGCCTCTTGTAAAACATTCACGGGGCATGCTTTCCTTAAACGCTCTTAAGCCTTGTGCTCTACGTTTCCAATGCATGGAAACGTTTCCAATGAATGGAAACCAGTCACTTGTGGATGTGGAAGTTTGCTCGAAGGTCGCCACAAAATCCAAATGATTTCAACAGAATTCAATCGCTCTTGTTTTCTTGGTCTCTCAGTTCTATGATTCTGCAGGTGCAGATCCCGGCTGGAGGCACGCTTGTCATGTCCAGCAGTTGAGAAGGAATGCCCGACACTTCATCATCTTGATTTCTCCGACTGCGCATAGCTGGACAGTACGTGCGGTTCAGTTTCCATGAGGGCCATGGATGTTCCACCAGGGACTTTGCTGTGGTCATTGCCTACCCTGCTGCACCCGAATATCACACCACTCCGAACCCATGCAAGCACGGCAAGCTTTTCCAGCCATCGAGCGCACGCGAAGGCAGCGTTTGGGACCCTGGAGGCAGGGCCGTGGGCTGGAGCCCAAGATTGCATTTCCGGGTTGTTTGGGAGTCGGCGGGACATGTGCAGCCAAAGGCAAAAGGAAGACTGCAAGTTTGCAGCCGGGATCAGCGAAATGTGCGTGGGGCATGGTACTTGGGAGATGTCATTGTTTTCCTACAGTATTGCCCTGTATTGCCTGTTCAGCTTCGAGCTGAGGTTTTTAACCCTGGGTATCCCTGGGTGCTTGGGTTGAAACACTGCTCCACCCCAGAACCAGGGAAGTCAATCTTCAATGTAGTAAATGTCGCATGATTCTATGTCAGAGCTAGCAGGCAAAGCCACAAACCTTATACCCAAAGCACCCAAAAACCATCATCGTAAGTCAGCTCGGAACGAAGCTCCTCCAAGCATTCTCCAGCAGCTTTGTCCAGAACCCTTGAATTATGGAGTGTTTGACTGTACCAATGAGTCAAGTCCTGGCAACTGGTTGTCTTTGAGCACCTCAGCTTTAGACGATTTGCGGAATGCTCTTTAGTGAAGGTCAGCTTCGGCTTCTTCGAACCGTGCAAGACAAGGTTTTAGGATTTAGGTGGATTTAGGGTCCATGGAGGATTTGGGTTTCCCAGGGCCGTTTCTTTCAGACTCCGACTCCGAAATGGTGGGTTGAGTCTCAGCTCAGGGGGCGCTTGGGTGAGGCCCGTATTTGATTTCAAACTCAGCAACCTCCGTGCTTCACCGCTGTCTGGCTCGCCAGGCCCCAGAAGGGGCTGGAGATAATGTGAGTGCATCGGGTTGTTGTGGTTTGGTGTTCTAAGGGTATAGAGGATAGATGCTGCCCAAAATCCTAATACAGCAGGCTGGAACATGTCTTTTCGTGAATGCGATGGCGGATGCCGCCCGCACGCTCACCACCCATGCTCACTTCCTCAACACTGATATATACTTCCTTTGCCTTTCCTTGCAAACTGTAGAGATCCACCGTCAGCCTTTAGCCTCGGCATTTTGGGTTGTTTTCGGCATTTCCTGGGCGCGAAGTGCTGCCCATGTGGCAGGACGCCCCATGGGCTTTTAGCTTGAGGGGTTCGGATGCGGAGTATATAGGCTAGAAGGGCTTTCGTGCTTGGGTTGTGGGCTCGGGGGTTTGGGTAAAGGGTTCCGAATCTCGAAGAAGGTCGAATGTTGAAGCCCGAAACCGTGTATCTGACAAGAGAATCGTTTCGTGCCTCCGCAATGCGGTCTCCACCCTGATCGGATGGATCCCTTTTCGATGAATCGGACACCTGATTTCATGTCGAACAGACGTCATGTTGCAATCTCGTGCAGCAGCCAGTCGATGAAGGGACCAGTGAAGCGTATCGGCCGAAGTATCAAGCAAGCTCAAAGGAAGCTCGGCACCAAAGGACGAGCATTCGAGCGTGGCTTTTCAACACTTTCAGTACCGCCTGGCTAAATCATAAGCAGAGGGACACGAGTTCTGTTTGACACATCATATATGCAGATACAGTGAGCCAAGCTCAGTGGCCATTGCACCCGATGTCCTTGGCCTAAAGCTCATGGTCATTCTTCATGTCCCGCCCCGCATATGTTCGAGTTCGGGTCTTCAAGAACGTGAAAGAGAAGAAGCTGCTGCTATCTCTGCAATGTAGGGACCTGCCTAATCAGACTGGGCTGAGAGTAGGGTTTTGGAAGGATACAGGTGCACTGAAAAAGAAAGGACAGAGTGTCTGACTTGTTTGAGGTGCCGTGATCGTTGGTGTTGCGAGTGGTTGCGAAGCCGCCGTAGGACCTCTTGCCGCACTGCCTCCAGCAATGCCGGGCGAAGGCGGGCCGACTACAGAGCCATGAGGATTGGGATGGATTGGGGACTTCAGGCTGTTGGTGCCTGAGAGGGCTGGGATTTGGGATTGTGGTAGTGTGCTTTCACCGCATGCGCTAGTCACTAGAAGCTGAAAATCAAAGCACCACGTCAGACAAGGGTGAGTCGCATAAGGCATGCGTCGAACCCTCAAGGCCTCTTCTTGTTGCAGCTTTGCTGATATCGTCTGGCCCGAAGCCATAAATAGCAGTTTTGGTTTCGCTGCTGGATCTGTCTCGAAACCCGACGCTTGCCTGGCAATTACCTATACTATTCGTGGGGGTTCCTTGTTATAGTTATGGCATAGTAGACCCCAAAGCCTTATTCTAATCATTCAGCCCCCCATACTATAGAGCCCTACTCTAGACCCCGTTTTAGGAACCCTCTGAAGGCCCCTATCTTAACTATCAAGGCCCTTTCCAGGAAGCCCTGAAAAGACCCTGCCGTGGCCAGGACCAAGCCTTGGCCTCCCTCGAGACGCTGCTCCTCGGTGGTCTTGCCGCCTCTGCCGCGCACCGAGCTGTGAGGGTTTGTTGAAAAGGTTTTTGGGGTTTGGGGTTTAGGGCGCCTCGGGGTTCAGGGTTTAAGCTTTGGGGTTTAGGGTTGAGGGTTCAGGGTTGGGAAAAGGTGCGATGAGCTTGACACAACAACGACATCACGACTTGCTTCTTCACGGCTTGAACGACTCGAGTCCGTGTGAGAGAGAGAGAGAGAGAGAGAGAGAGGGTTCCTCAACAGGATCTCATCAGGGATCTACATGGGGTTTGGGATGAAGAAAAAGGGTCCTGGCTGCAAAACAGGGCTTTAGATTTCCAGGCTCTGGGTACGGGGCTTCGACTTTAGGATTTAGGGTCTAAAACTCGTGTTGAGGTTTAATGAGACAACAGTTTGAAGTTTCACCACTGAGGGTTGTGGGCAGGGCGTTGGGGTGCTTGAACGGGTCTGGCACTGTTTGAGCACGTGAGGGTGAACCGAAGTGTACCGCATTGCTGCATGTCCTGTCTGTTGCCGTCAAGCATTAGAACTATGGCTATGGTTTGATAGTGGCGGTAAGCCAGGGACGAGGGTAACGGTGGCCATTTCAATCGTGTTCGTGGATGTGCTGAGTGGTGGTGGTGCCGATACCAAGGTTACAGGTTCATGCCAAAGGTGATGTTACGTAGTGCTACTGATGCCACCGCCGCTGCCACTGTTCTGCTGCTGCGGCTGCTTCACTGCTTACAACCATGAGCACGACCATGAGGAAAGCTGCTTCAATGCTTATCTTGCTTTTGGATGACGACATTATCAGCTGCGAAGGAAATCGTTTAGCCAATGCTGAAAGAGTAATGCCCGTGGCAAATCGAGCCAAGCATGCAGCAACCAGCCGGTCCCGTAAACGATTTGAAGCTTCCCCGCGATTCCTAAGTGGGTGAGCATACGTTTCTTGTGATCTGAACCTTCAGAAACTGAACCATAATAAACCCAGACATCTCATGAGCTCTTATGAGGACAAGCTCCCCGAGCGATTGCTGACGACAGAGGCACTCCCACGGGCAAGAACTACGAACCATCCCACACTTCGTTTCAAACCGTTTGGCTCCGAACCTTACGCTTCGGTTCAGCAATGAGCTTCGCTTAATCTCCTTTCCCGTGAGGAGCGTCGTGTTTTGAGTTCAAGGAGTTTACGGGTTGGTTCGGGCATAGGCATGTGCCTCTCCCACTTGGCGTGGATTCAGTCATCGTTACAACAGAGGAGCACCCCTAAACCCTAAACTCTACCCCAAAACTTTGCTTCGTCCTTGCTAGGTAGGAATGAAAACAACTCCCAAAACTTTAAGCCCCCTAAACCCTAAACTCTACCCCAAAACTTTCAGCCCGAAGCCATAAACCGCATTCAGTCAGATGCTCTAAGCACTACCCCTGGTAGGAAGGACAACGACGAACCCTAAGCCCCTCAAAAACCCCTATAAGCACTAAACCCCGAGATCTATCGGAGGTGGACGCGGAAGACCTGCAGCAGCTGCAGGCTCGGGGTTGAATTCTCAGATTTTAAAGGAACCTTAGGGTTCCTTTAAAGGGGTACTATAAGGGTACTAAAATTAGGGTTACTATAAGGCCTACTGTATATGGGCGTTTCCGAGAATTAGGGGGGCCTTATTCTGGGGTCCTTGTCATCAGGATCTAGTATTTCGGGTACTATATCAGGGTCCCCTATTTTCGGAAACTCCTCCCATTTGGAAACCTCGACTATTGGCACCAGGGTTCCTCAATTCAGCAGTTTAGGGATCTCAATGGTCAGAGTCAGGTTCCTGGAAACTTTAACGGTTCATTTCACGGTGGTTCTGTAAGGGTACTTCAGGCTTCAGTCTAGTTTTGGGGGTTTCTTATTCTATAATGATGCAGGGACCACGAGGGGGATTGTACCAACATCCCGCGGTACGTTAGTTTCGTATCGGGGCCGATCTCGTTTGAGGGCCACGGGGTGCGCAGTGCGCTTTTTCAAGGAAACCCCGGCGCAGATCTTCATGCCGGAATGTGCTGGACATGGACCAGACGGCCAGCAAACATACCTGTAGCAGCTAAATCAGAAGTTCGTCGCTAGCGACGTGGATCGGAAGATCAGCGCACGGAGTTGCCGATGCCTTTGGTCTGTTGCGCAGAAATCGCTCCAAGAGCCCTTTCTTGGTTGGTTGACTTGGAGCCCTACGGCCCCAGAAGTTCTCAATCCATGGCAATGAGGGGAAGTCAGGCTTCGAGAAATAAAGAGCTAGCCATGCAGGAGGCAGAAAGCTTTACACCCTAAACCCTCAATGACATCCCATGCCCTCGGAACTCTCTTTCCCAGTCTGCCAGTACAGAGGGCCTCATGCACATTGCTTTCTGGGCAGCGGCTCCCAGCCCTAAATCCTAAACCCATATTCCCAGAAAGCCTTAAACCTCAAACCCTACACCCCGAACCATAAACCCCAAAATTCAACAAGTGTTCGACCATGGTTTTGGACAAGAGTTTTGATCGAATTCGCGCTCTTCCGTCCAGGCTGCCTGCTTCGGGGGGTCTCCAACCGGGCCCTTAAAGAGTCGGGTTGAAAAGTTAGGGTTCTGTGGGTTTAGAGTTTGGCATTCCGTGAGCCTAAAGTCTAGGATTGTCAAGGTTTAGAGTTCAGGATTCTGGGGTACTGGAGTTTTCAAGTTGAGGATTCTGTGGGTACTGACGCTACTGACTACTGACTTGCACGACTTTGCAACAGCTGACAGGATCATGAGCATTACATCTTCGACGGCCTCATGGAGGCCGGGAGTCCTCCATAGAGAGCCGCGGACATCCACAGAGCGTTAGCCCTAAACCCCACTTGCTAAGCTTCAAATCCCAAGCTCTCTGGACTTTGCCGAATTGGAAGCTACTTGCCAGGTTGCCCAGGAGTCGCCCTCTCTGGCGCACTCGGCGGGGAGGTGGGGGTGCTTCAAGGCTTTTTTGGGTCTGATCTTGAGGGGTAGGGTGTAGGAGTGAAGCAAATGCACATGCTTACACTGTCTTGGACGGTGCTCGCGATGATCAACGGGATGCATTTTGACAAGAAGCACAACGTAGTGTTCAAGTCCGTAGTGCTAGCAGCAACGCCCCATGCAATGATTCAACAGTCTTTAGTTTGTGGTGGTCTAGGTCTGGCATTACCCTGTTGAGCAAAGCCTCAGTCAGCAGTTCCGGTGCCCCCAACCCGAAACCAGGCCGTTCCGGTTTTGTTAGGTTTAGGGTTGAGTTTCTTTTTGCTCCCGCCCTAAACCCTAAACTTCGAAGCGCGCCCGATAGATCTCGCCTGGATTGTCCGAGTGGAACCCTAAACCCTAAACCCTGAATTCCGGCTTGTGTAGCCGTAGTACCCACTTGCAGACGGAAAAGAGCTCTCAAAAAGAAGCGTTCCCACGCCCTCTCAGGTGCTTTTACTTCTACGCTCTCTGCTTCGGCGCCTTCCCAGCGGTTTGGCGCCGGGCGCTGGACCGCCTCAGCGGCGCTGCCCCCTTTCCGAGGCTCCGGGTGGTTTAGAGTTCTGGGATGTTGTGTGCGTTGTCGTGAGAGTAAGATGAATCATGCTAATATGAGAATACGATTGTGGCTATTATTGCTATTACTGTTGTTAATATTAAAGCTAGTGCTATTGTGTGGTGATTATGAGAGTAACGTTCGAGAGGCGCTTCTGACGAAGTGTTTCGGCCTGCAGATTTATGGTGCAACATACGGACAGACGGGCAAGCCAGACGGTTACACAGATGGACAGATAGGCAGATAAACAGACATGCAGCAAACATTCTGCAGATTGCATGCGTAAAGCAGGTCTGCACATCTTTACCTACTCGAACAGGTGTTTCAACATGCAATTGTTTGCACGCATGCGACAATTGCGTGGTATGTAGCCAGCCAAAAAGGATATGGATGTCAGCTGAAACCATGAGCAGCCACACCAACAATCAGTCAGCGGAATCAGTTATGCAGAGTTATGCAGAAGCAGGCCGAGCGCATTCATGTTTCGGTACTAATGTATACCTGTCTTGCGGACTGTGTGTGCGCAGGACTACCCACGCATGTACGTCCGTGTGCTTGCTGGTCCGTCTGTCCGTCTGTCCTTCTGTCCGTTTGTCTGTCAGTCTGTCTGTCTGTTGATCTGCATGTACATAGGAACATATATGTTGATGCAATTAAGCAGTTGTTGACATGCTGTCGGCGAAGTCGAAGTCTGGTGAAGGCTGCAGGCCCAGCTTCGGGTTCTGCGCGGCGTCTTGGAGACGGCTTCTTGGGCATTGAACTGAGTGTGTACCAACTTCATTGGAGCCCATCTCAGGTTTATGAGAACCATCGTCTTGACAGCAGCGCGTCTACATGAGACATTGCTCGTTGTTGGCCCCAGGTTCCCAGCTACAAGTGTGTGTGTGTGTGTAGAACTTGCGGGGACAACAATCGTACAAGCAAGCCCGGTAGCCTTCGCGATCCGTTGCAGGGTCTAGACGCCAAATCCTGAACAGTAATGCAGGAGGCAAAGCAAGCGCAATGTCGGACTGAGGAGAAGCAGCTTGCCAGCTCGGAAGGCACCGTTTCTTCTGGCTCCACTAATGTGGTGTAGTACTTGCCGCCGTCCTCCACACTAATACTAAGAGCGTCGCGAAGACAACCATTCTTTTTCCATCATCGTGGGCATCATCCTCAGCACTCTTTGCTGCACGACTGTCATCATCGCGAGCATTACGGCCGTCATCATCATCATCGTCAACATCAACATCATCATCATCGTCATCACTACCGGTGGTCTGGATCGATGTTGTCGCCATCGCCTGCATCATCATCCTTAGCCTCGTCCTCCTCTGTATGCTCACTCTCCCACTCACCGGAATTATGTCCACGCCGCCGCAATTCCCCCGCCAACGCTTCCTCCTGAACACCACCATGGCATGGCTAGTCATTTCGACATTGTCATCACCGTTGCTGCCATCATCATCCTCATCATCCTCATCACCATTGCGGCCATCATTATTCCTCACCTTCGTCATAGCCAGTGCCGCAATCATCATCGCCATCATCGTCTTCATCATCAACAACAACATCACCACCTCCATGAGCTTCATCATCTTCATCACGCCGTCATCACCACCATAACAACCACTACTTTTGCCGCCATCAGCATCGCTCGCCATCAGCATCATCATCCTCCTCATCATCGTCATCCACACTACCTTCGTCATCAACAGAACCTGCACTACCCACCACCTCCGCCGCCGCCGCCACCACCACCACCACCACCGCCACCACGACGATACATTGTCGTGATTCCATCGCCAGGTTCATAAATCATAGCCGTCCTGTCCTTCATGTCACCACTGCAAGTGTTAGCAACACCTCCAAGATCCCGGTCGTCGCAATGAGCCTGACCCTGAACCCAGGCCCCAAACTTCGGTGTTCGTGCTTGCAGGAAGCCGCGCATCACCTCCGACTAAGGCAGGTCTCCGAATTTTTTGAGCTGTCATTGGCAGGCTTTGATGTCCACTTTCTTCTAAAGACCGGTCTCAAGTCCTTCAGGAACAGCAATATGACAAATAGTGCTGTTTACCGTCTGAGCAGCAGCCTTTGATCACCACAGGCAGCATGACGAGACTGCTTCTAACTGAAGCCCTTGCACCGAAACGACAACCCCCAATTACTGACTCCCTAAAACCTTCGACCACCCTAACATCTTAATTCTTAACACAACACTTTACATCGAGCAGCCCGAAAAGCCTTAAGCCACCAACAAGAACGCTGCGGCCAGTAATCGAGGCCTTGGCGGGGGGCCTGGCTTCGCAGGTCCTGGGATCTCTGCTGCAGGCCGTTTGTTTGGGGGTTTAGTGTTTAGGAACACGGTTTAGCACTAAATCCTAAAGCTTTAGTGCTAGGGGTCTAGGGTTTGGTTTTGGCACTTGTTTCGGCTCGGATTCCCGGAGATCACATGCAACAGGGGCACAAAAACCCAAAGCCTGAGACCTAAACGCCAAGCAAAAACTGAGACCCCGAAGCCCTCGACCCGAGAAGTTCGGTCTATTCCAGAGCCGTGGGCCGGAAAATCAGCAAACTCTCGGTTTCAGAGACCTGGGAAAAAGTATACCTTAGAATTCAAATCGTTCCTCGAGCAATGACGGCCCTCATATCAAGAGCCCCCTTGACCAGGCTACGACATTTGAAACCGTTGCGGGGCTTGTATTTTGCAGCTCCAAGCTTCGATGAACTCCCTGGAGACCCTAAAGCCGAAGACGTCACAACTCCTTTGTGGCCCTAATGTCTTGCGCCCACCCTGTGACAGGTTCTAGAGCAGGCGCAGTCCCATCGGCACCTTGGCGAAACCCAGAGCTTGATGTCCTTGCCTAAAAGCATGGGTTAGAGTTTAGGGTTTCTGTTTTTGAGTTCAGTTTCAAGTTTGCTGGTGGCCAGCACACACACCCCAAAGCCCGTGCTGAACAGCGGTTTCAGGCGATTGCACACGTCCTGATGCAAAGAAACGTTCATCTTGGAGGTGGCATCATGCTCCTCGCCGTCACCCTCCGAATCACTCGACGCTGTGAACCCCAGACTCTGCAAACACACACACACACACACACACACACACACACACACACACACACACACACACACACACACACACACACACACACACACACACACACACACACACACACACACACACACACACACACACACACACACACACACACACACACACACACACACACACACACACACACACACACACACACACACACACACACACACACACACACACACACACACACACACACACACACACACACACACACACACACACACACACACACACACACACACACACACACACACACACACACACACACACACACACACACACACACACACACACACACACACACGATCAAGCCCAAAACCGGGAGGGCAAAAAACCCATCCCAGCTGTGAGAGTAAAGCAGAAAGCCCCTCCAGGCCCAAACTTCAATATAGAGGCCTAAAGAATTGCCCATACTATTTTGGGGGTTCCTTATGATATATATATATATATATATATATATATTCATGTAGTACAATGGGCCCAAAACCCTATTCTAATTGTTAAGGCCCCTATATTATCCGAGGCTGGTGGGAGAGATCGCCCCGGCCCTGGCGGCCGTAGCGAATGCGGCGCCCAGAGAGTTCCACAACCATTTTGAGGCTCCGGGGTTTTGGGGTGAGGGTTTAGGGTATAGGGAGGGAGAGAGAGAGAGAGAGAGAGGCAGAGAGAGACAGAGAGACGAAGAGAGAGACGCAGTGGTTGTTTTGGATCCTGTTGTTGCCCGCACGATTACAGGAGTTCAGGGTTGTTTCCAAGGCTTGTGCGGTGTAGAGGTAAATACGAGACCCATTGTTTTTTGCACTTTTGTTTTTTTTTGCACTTTTTTTTGGCCCTTCCGTGGGAAGGAATCAAGGAAGGAAGGAGAAAAAACCAAGACAACGAACCAAAGAACAACAATAAACACCAAACAAAGAGAAATGCCACCAAAACAACTTCACTCGTTTGTTTTCCTGCGTAAACGCAGAGGTAAACATAGACAAATACAGGTCTATGGATGTAGATGTGGACATATCGAGAAAATCCTGGTTTTCCACCTTAACTAGATAAAAGACGTAGGCAACTCCCCCCTAAACCCGAAACCCGGGAACGTAGGCAACTCCCCCTTAAACCCGAAACCCCCAGCCCCACCCGCAACCCGAAACCCCCAGCCCCACCCCCTCCAAAAAAAAGGGGCAAAAAAAGGGCCAAACAAAAATCTCACCCGGTAAATAGGGCTGGCATCGGACATTCAAAACACCCTAGCCCCTAAACTGAAAACCCAATGGTGTAACTTTGAGGTTCATCGTAGCCGAACTGACTGTTCTTGTTTGCCTGTACCATATCATAAGCTGATCCTTGGCATCTGACCAACCAAGAGGTGCACAGATCAATCCGGCTCCTTGCACGTCCTTCCCCACATCATATCCTGATGCCTGACCCCAAGCCTCTTGAAGCCTCAAGCCCCCGGAAGCCTTCAACCTCAGAGCTCTCGAAACACAAACCTGAAACCCCTGGCCCCGAAGCTCGGCTCCAGACGAAACCATTAACCCCTTGCCCCGAAGCCAGCAAGCCTGAATCCGAAAGCCTAGGCGTGCCCGAGCGGCCCTAAACCTGAAACCTCTATGTGGAGGACTCGGCAGATCTTCTGCTGGGCTGGGCCGCCGGCCCGGGTGCAGCACTCAGTAGCAGAGGTTTTGTGGGGTGCAGAGTTGCATCAATGGTGCCACGAACATGGGGAGTTTCGCGTTCTCAGGTTCCCAGAGCTTAGGCTTGAGGGATTTGGGTTTGGGAGTTATTCGGTTTGCAGGGAAACTGCAGGGTTTGGTGGCTTCACGGTGCTCGGGTAAGTAGATTTGAGGCGTGGGTTTTGGTATCAAGTTGTTTCTCCGGTTTAGGTGAGGAGCCCATAGTTTGGTGTCCCTGCTGGAGGTTTAAGGATAGGCACGTGTCATGTCTGACATATGTCATGCAACATGTGTTTACAGCGGAGGTTTTTAGGCGCACGGGAGAGGCATCCTGTGCCAAGTTAGCGCAAACGGGGTTTGCTAGCCCTCAGCCTGCCGAAGCGGCCATGCAAAGATGATCGAGAGGTCGAGCAACTCATGTTCACAGGACAGCCGAAGATTGATGTCTTGATGTTTGCAGATTCTGGACGAGAAGTCCCGCGCTTGTCTGGTCGTGTCCGGGCTCCAAAGTCTCATGCAAGAAAGAAGCCCGGTCAAAGGCCTCTCCGACGACCAGCGGGTCGTTATCAACGCGGCCTTCGCGTCCTTTGGCCCACATTGGAGAGACGTGACTCGGCCGAGTACGTTTCAGGTTTTTGGGTTTCCGGTTGTGGATTCTCTGGCTCTGTTCTCAGATGGACCTGAATTCGTCTTTCTGGATTTCGAACCTCAAAACTAAACCCTCCAAGCCATTCCTTTGATTTTGCTAGTCGTGCGTGATTCATCTGTATCTGGTGATCCGAACCCCTGAGCCCCACAGAAAGAGTCTTCAGGTTGCTCGGTCCTTCAATGCCCCTCAAAACCCCTAAGCCCCAAGCCCGTGTAGTACCCTTATAGAGTCCTTTTGGAACCCTAAGCCATCAACCCTAGAGGCCCCTTGAACACGGGCTTGGTCGGGAGTGAGGAGCGCCACCGGCCCTTTGCCACGGCGATGCAGCGCAAGGCCCGCAGAGAACGACACCGGGTTCTGAGAGGGATTCAGACGGTTTCAGAAGGCTTTAAAAGGGTATCATGACGCTGCTGTCAGTGTTCTTGTTCAGGAACCTAAGGAGAACATTGTTATTTGCTACATGACCCAATTTACTGCATTTCAAGTGCCGTGGAAACCTGGCAGGCTAAGCCCAAAATGGTCCTTGACTTGAGAGATGAAGGGTTTGGGAGCTTTGAAGTTCCTGGGAGCTTTGAAGTTCCTGAAGACGAAGGTTGGGGGTTGGGGGGTTTGGACTTTGGGGTGTAGACCTCCTCAAGGCTTTGGGCGGAGGGTTTATCTCAAGTTTAGGTTGAGGAAGCTGAGCGGATATATATATATATATATATATATATCAAGAGCCATGAAAGCCAAGCGTTTGCATTGAGTTTTGTTTTTCTCCTGGTGCATCCCCTCGCTACTGTCTCTTCTTCTTCCCTTTCTGACTTACCGTGGTAGGTGTCATTGAACTTAAGTCTAAAACTGCTTCTCTTGAGTCTTGTATTAGCTTTTGGCTTGGGTTACGTTCCTAGCAAGAGCTCTGCAGGCTGAATGCAGGGAGGGTCGAGGGTGTGTGATTTAGGATGAGGGAACGACTTCCCGAAGCCATAGAAGACTGCAGCCCCGAAGCCATTGAAGCTTTGAGCTTCACGAGGTGGTGGCAGACATGCAAAAGCTAGTGGAGGCGGGTGTTGCATGTCATTCAGGGTATTCCTTGCAGTGTGTGTATATATATATATACACACACGCGCACACACACACACACACACCATGGTTTACATCAAAACCCTGTTCCAATGGCCTCCAATCGCTGGTGGCCCTGACGGATCCGGCTGGCAAACGTAGGTTTTTGGTTGGAGCTTGCGCAGCTCAGGAGTTAGATGTCAGGCCTTAAGATGTTAAGGTCGATATCAGTGCCCAAGGCACCAATCATCAAATATGACAGTTGCGGCTCTGCGTAGTTAGATTGTCTCAGATGCAAGCTTCATGCAAGTAATAGTGCGCAAAGCAAGCATGCAGGACTCTGAGCCAAGGCTGTCAATCTGCAAGCAGAACAATAGTCGACGACAGCCAAATGACACCGACGACTGCTGCCTGTCATGCTCCTGCTCCCCACCTTCTGTGCTGCTGCTGCAGCTGCGGCAGTTCCCGTGATTCTGCTGATGCTCCTCCTCGGCCTCCTCTTCCACGTGCTGGTATGACGACAAGTGCATAGGAGTGCTAACCAGGGCAAGGCACAAACTGGTAGTAATTGATGCGGAATCAGTAGCAGTCGTGGCACCGACAGCCAAGAAAGCATACTAAGCGACCTGACATAAACCATCCGTCCTTTCGATGTGTATCAGCAGCATGCAGAGACGTGCGACACGGTAAAAATACTGTTTGACCAGGCAGGAGTGAAATGCCAAATGCCCAAGATTCGGATTGCTAAGCAATGGAACTGCTGGCACGCAGGGGGACCGTGAAGCTCTGCATGCTCTGCTCTACTGCTTCTCGGCGTAGGGGGGCTTCCAGGTTTTCCTTGCAGCCAGGTTCTCGGAGCTGTTGATGTCTCACCGAGGCTTGGTTCTGGCTTGATCGGCTTAGTTTGCGAGAGTCGCGCGATCACGTAGGTGGCTTCTTGCTAGACTTGGCTGGAAGAATTGCATCCGAAAGTGACAGCCTTACATCCGATGCCCTCGACGCTACACCCTAAACATCCTGAACCCTGACCTCTACACCGAAGACTCAAACCGATAAGAAAGCCCAGCGACCCCAAGCCCGCGGACCCGAGGCTTCTATGGCATCTCCGTAGCCATGGGGCACCTAATCGAAGATGGAGTTCTTCACAAGGGTCTCATGGGGTTCCAAGCGGCTTGAGAAGGCTTAATTACTCAATGTAGAAATCCGGCTTCTATAAGGTTTCTGCTAGGTCCGAGCCACCTGCGCTCTGTTTCCCGACCCTAGGATAGCCCGTGTGTTCACTTCCGGCTATGTTTTGGGATCCATCTGCAAGAACTGCTGTCTGTTGGTGTCCGGCTTGGGCCTGTCCGTCGGGTTCCTATTCCTGGCGATACTGTTGGGATGTAATACTAGTAGGAGAAGTAGTAGTCGTAGCAGCAGTAGTAGTAGTCGTAGTCGTAGTCGTAGTCGAAGTGGTAGTGGTAGTGGCAGTGGCAGTGGCAGTGGCAGTGGCAGTGGTAGTGGTCGTGGTGGTAGCCGTAGCCGTAGCCGTAGCCGTAGCAGTAGCAGTAGCAGTAGCAGTAGCAGTAGCAGTAGCAGTAGCAGTAGCAGCAGCAGTATGGGTAGAGGCAGTATGGGTAGCAGTAGTAGTAGTAGTCGTCGTCGTAGTGGTCGTAGTGGCCGCAGTAGTAGTAGAAGTAGTAGTAGTAGTAGTAGCAGCAGTAGTAGCAGTAGCAGTAGCAGTAGCAGTAGCAGTAGCAGTAGCAGTAGCAGTAGCAGTGGCAGTAGCAGTGGCAGTGGCAGTAGGAGTAGGAGTAGGAGTAGGAGTAGGAGTAGTAGTAGTAGTGGTAGTGGTGGTAGTAGTAGTCGTAGTAGTAGTAGTAGTAGTAGTAGTAGTAGTAGTAGTAGCCGTAGTAGTAGTCGTAGTAGTAGTCGTAGTAGTAGTTGCAGTTGCAGTTGCAGTTGCAGTGGCAGTTGCAGTGGCAGTTGCAGTTGCAGTAGTTGGTTGTGTTGGTCTGTTCGGCCCACTGTGCTTTTGGTTTTCGCTTCTGTGGGACTTCTGCTGGAATCCATGCCTGCGCTGTGCGAGTGTGCGAAGTCGAAACCCTTAACCGAAAGAAGTGGAAGCACCTTGCTTGAAGCACGAATTCCTTCAGAATAGAAGACGGCTATCCTGAATTTCGAAGAGAACCCACGAGCTGTCAAGGAACCTCGGGGAGTTTTACGAGACGGCCGCACCGATAATCTTGAGGCTGGTGCCGCAGCAAGCCTTTCTCTTTCACTTATATATATATATATATATATAATATGTGTGTGTATATATTTGTAAGTAGAAGCACCTACCTGTATAGGCTTGGCCGAATGCGTTGCACAGAGTTTGGGACTTGAGCGCTACGGGCTCGAGAAGGGTGGTTGGGTCAGGGCTCACGCGCGGGGCTTCGTGTTTGGTTTCGGATAAAGGGTGTTTGGTGTCTGGCAGAAGCCTCAACCCGCAGACCGCAACCCTCCACCCTTAAGCCCTTGGTTGAGGGTTACTTTCGGATCCCTAGTTCCCACTCTGACATGCTTCTTTGCAGCCGTTGCCTGTCCGGATTAGTGCAGCTGCAATAGGGGTTGGGGCCGGCCGCCTCTCCCAGTAGGGGTTTGTTTTACTACTTACCTTTGGTTAGTAGGGAATTGCAGAATGGTAGTAACAGTAGTTATAATTGTACCCCATTCCTCCATTACCTACTAACCAAAGATAAGACTAAGCCTCTGAGGAAGTGCATTGGGTCTTCCGGGAACCTGGCCTCCTTGTCCATGCAGGGCCCCGAGAAGGAGTGGGCTTAGGGTTTGGGCTAGAGTCTAGAGTTTTAGGGGCTTTGGGCCTTAACCCCCTGACCCGTATACACCCCTTGAGCCCCTCAAACCCCAAACTAAGCCCCTTAAGCCCTGGCTTGGCATGTCCGAGTTCTGAGAGCGCAGACCCCTTGAGCCCTAAACCCCGAGCAAAGCCTTGCTTACCGCTTGAATCAAGCAACGTCCCTTTCGATATTGCTAGCCTTAAGAATTACTAAAGCTATTTTGGGGATTCCTTGTTGTAAGTATAGGATAATTGGCACCAAAACCATAGTCTAATCATTAAGGCCCCAACACGAGATTTGAAGGGTTCTGGTTGTGGTGCCTTGGAGGGTTTAGGCCTTCCGTGAAATGAGAGACCTGCCGCCCGGCCCTTCGAACCTCCGTCCTTTGACAATTTGACCACAATGCACCATCCCCCTGACATGGGACTTCTTGAATCAAGCGTGCCTTAATCTTAGGGTCCCTCTAACAAGAATCCTGCTGTTGCGAATCTAAACAAGGGTCCTTTCTTTTCTGAAACCCTCGCAAATCCACGGCATGGCGAAGCATGAAAGTCTATGAAGGCATCGCTTGGTGCAACTTTTCGCTCTCCTAGAAAGCCCAAGTACCGCTCAGCTACGATGTCCCCTCAGTATAGGGTAGGGTTTATTGAGCCTTGAACCCTAAATTGCAAAGCCAGCCATGCAGGAGGCAAACAAAAACTGCAAAGCCGTTTCATGGTCTCAGGAACCGTTGTGTTTTCATTGTCTCGATCGGGCTCGGGTGGGCTCGCCAGGAGCAGAAGATCTTGGGCCGGGACACCGAGGCAGGGCTAGGGATTGCAGGCTTTGGGGCGGTTTTTGGGTGTTTCTAGGGTCCAGGGTCAGGGTGTGCCGAGTTTGGAGGTTTTCCGCCCAGTGTTTCATTTCGGCCGGCTCAGGCTGGTTAAAGGAACCACTTATGGTTCACGGTAGGTGCCCCTTGGTGCTCTGCAGGGTTGGTAACGCCAAGGCAGGGAGCGTTTCGTCGAGGAAGCTTTTGACTCCAAGGCAGTTTCTCGACAGTTTCCATCCTCGACCCACGGTCCTGTGGACACAAGAGTTGTTTGCCTTGGGGCGCCTGGCTCTTGAATTGTGAGGCAGCTTGGGGACCATTAATGGCGTTGAGGTCCACGTACCTTGCCCAGCTTTTTCAACTAGAAATGCTTAGGGCACCTAAGAAGTAACGTCAGAGATCTTCGGATCCTTGCCCGCTCAAGCTTTTCTGTTGATAGCCTGCCTGCCAGTGGCCCTACTGCAGGTGACGCTGGTTTCAAGGGGACTCAGCCGCACACGGCTGCGCCTTGTCTTGGATCGCTGGCCTAGATAGATTCCAAACATTTCCCCATGTGGGCCGATTTGATGGTTACATGACTACAGTCATGCAGGTACGGCAGGGTTAGTCCGGTTGTCTTGTCGGGGGCCATTCTCAGACGACAGATGTGCATGTCTGAAAGTACATTAGCAAATACACAAAGATACGTGGTCATAACCTCCGGGTCTTTAGGGATCTTGATTTTGAGGCCTTTGAGGAAAGGGGGTTTATGTGAAGAGAAGCCTAGGCCTGGGCCCCCAGCCCGTGCCCGAAGCCGGAGAGCTCCAGTAAACGGCCCGAGACCCTAAATCCCTCTAAAACCCGAAAGCCCAAAAGTCGAATCCCAAACGGCCCTGACTGAATTATCCCGAATCCTTAGCCTGCCTTCAGGGACACTCACCTGCGCCTTTAGGTGCCTCGCGTTGCACTTGGACACCCTGCAGTACGCTGGGCCTTCGGCACCACCACAACTTGTTCTCCAGGTGCCATTCGCTTCGGTTTAGGACAAAAATTTGGGTTGCTAGAAAGGGTTTCAGCAAAGGGTCCCGGGGCGCGTTTGGCGTTCCGAGTTGATGAAGCTTGAAGATAGTCTAGCTGCATGTGTGTTGAGGTCCGATGTTGTCAGCCTTCGTCGCAGATTGGTGGTGTCCAACGTCCTTTTGGTGAGGAAAGGTGTCCACTGTGATGTCCTTATCATTTGGATGTCGAGACAGACCAGCTCCGTTTCCAGCATGTGCGTGCTCTGCATGTAGTATCCCGGAAGTGTGTGTCTGTGATGCTGGAGCCCAGCTACAATCCGTAGACCGAGCCCCTAAGCCTTGCCTAAACCCCAAGTGGGAACCCAAAGCCCGCGCCGCTTTTGGCTGAAGCATTTTCAGCCCAAGACGTGTTTGAAAACTTAGCGCAGGGTGCTTTTTCTTCGCAACATGTCGCAGCGCACATCGGCAGCCGTCGCCTTGGGTGGCTTGGCCGGCTTGGCGTACATGAGCTCGGGCAGCCAGGGCCAGACATTCGCAGCGGCGCCGGCCACCGCGAACCTTCGCCAGCAGCACACCGTCCAGACCGCTGCAGCCACGCCGCCTTCCTCGGCCTCCACGTCTCTGCCGGCAATGATGGCTGGCGGTGCGGTCCTCGCAGCTGCTGCTGCTTCTGGACGTGCTACCCGTGCGCATGGCAGCGCGCCCCTCCCGACCAGCGTGATGCCAGTGAGGACAACGGTCACAGCTCGCCAAGCCCTAGACCAGTCCAGCCGCTATGCGGACTTGTCCTTGGATGAGGCGACGCTCATCAAGAACGGCAAGCACGTGCTGGTCGCGTACATCATGAAGCCGAAGGCACATTTTGCGCCAGTCTCTTTCCCCCCTGAATGCAACTCAGTCTATCCTTGTCTCAGGCAGGTTATGATTACCTGGCCACCGCCGCCCACTTCGCCGCCGAGTCTTCCACCGGCACCAACGTGAACGTGTGTACGACGGATGACTTCACCAAGTCGGTGGATGCCTTGGTCTACTACATCGATCCTGATAGCGAGGAGATGAAGTTGCTTGGTTCTGGAGGATCATACTTTAAAGCTGTTTCTGTTGGTACGTGTTCCTTGAAGGAGCCAGTATGACGTGAATGTTCATACTTTTTCTCCTGGGTTGCTTCAAAGCCCAGGATCGCGTACCCCACCCTGCTGTTCGATCGCAACATCATCGACGGCCGCGGCATGATGTGCTCCTTCTTGACCCTGGCTATCGGCAACAACCAGGGTCATGGGCTCAGAATGCCCAGTTGATAAGATGAGCAAATACGTACCGATGTAACGGTTGGTTCATGTTTCCGTGGTCAGCACTGTGTGTTATGGTTCAGGTATGGGCGATGTCGAGTACGGCAAGATCTACGACTTCTACCTGCCCCCGTCCTTCCTGCGCCTGTATGATGGGCCCGCCGTGAACGTGGAGGACATGTGGCGCATCTTGGGCAAGGGCACCAGCAACGGTGGTCTCGTGGTTGGAACCATCATCAAGCCCAAGCTCGGCCTGCAGCCCAAGCCTTTCGGCGAGGCCTGCTATGCCTTCTGGCAGGGCGGAGATTTCATCAAAAATGATGAGCCGCAGGGCAACCAGGTGTTCTGTCAGATGAACGAGTGCATCCCTGAGGTCGTGAAGGCCATGAGGGCCTGCATCAAGGAGACCGGTGTTGGCAAGCTGTTCTCGGCCAACATCACCGCGGATGATCCCAACGAGATGATTGCCCGCGGCAAGTACTGCCTGTCCCAGTTTGGCCCACTCTCGGAGAACTGCGCCTTCTTGGTGGATGGATACGTCGCAGGAGGCACCGCCGTGACCTGCGCCCGCCGCAACTTCCCCAAGCAGTTCTTGCACTACCACCGAGCCGGACACGGATCCGTGACCAGCCCCCAGACCCAGCGCGGCTACACCGCCTTCGTGCACACGAAGATCTCGCGAGTCATCGGTGCGTCCGGCATCCACACCGGCACCATGAGCTTCGGCAAGATGGAGGGCGATGCCTCCGACAAGAACATCGCCTTCATGCTTCAGGACGATGAGGCCGATGGCCCCTACTACCACCAGGAGTGGGAGGGCATGAAGCAGACCACTCCCATCATCTCCGGCGGTATGAACGCCTTGCGTCTGCCAGCCTTCTTCGAGAACCTGGGCCACTCCAACGTGATCCTGACTGCCGGTGGTGGCTCCTTCGGCCACAAGGACGGACCCAAGCCGGGTGCCATCTCCTGCCGTCAGGGTGAGGAGGCCTGGAAGGCCTGGAAGGCCGGACAGTATGGCAACATCAGCCTGAGCGATGGCGTCATCGAGTTCGCCAAGACCCACGAGGAGATCAAGGGCGCTTTCCTTACCTTCCAGAAGGATGCCGACCAGATCTACCCGGGTTGGAAGGAGAAGCTGGGCTACACCGGCGAGTCCTCCGTGCAGGCTGCCAGCTTCGACTGGGCCAAGAAGGCCTCCGCCGCGGCCTTCGTCGGCGCCAGCGTGGCCCCTGCCAAGAAGGAGAGCAACGTATCGCTCAAGGCCCTGGACCAGTCCAGCCGCTACGCAGACCTGTCCCTGGACGAGGCCACCCTGGTCAAGAGACTCGGCTGCAGGTTGGAGTGGCTGGTGCTGATCTCACATGAGAGGTGCCGGTGACTTATTGCAGGCCCACGAGCGCACTGGAGATTGATCCCGATTAGTTTTCTGAAGTGAATGTGGTCCTGCAGTGGTCGAATAGTCCGAAAATGCACGTTGAGAGAACTCTGCTTAGCTCTTGTGCAAGTTCCGTTAGACCGAGGAACGGCAAGCATGTGCTCGTTGCCTACATCATGAAGCCGAAGGCACATGTTGCGCCAGTCTCTTTCCCCCCTGAATGCAACTCAGTCTATCCTTGTATCAGGCAGGTTATGATTACCTGGCCACCGCCGCCCACTTCGCAGCTGAGTCTTCCACCGGCACAAACGTGAACGTGTGTACGACGGATGACTTCACCAAGTCGGTGGATGCCTTGGTCTACTACATCGATCCTGATAGCGAGGAGATGAAGTTGCTGGGTTCTGGAGGATCATGCTAAATGCGTTTTTTTGTTTACGAGTTCCTTAAAGGAGCCATTATGACATGAATGTTCATACTTTGTCTCCTGGGTCACTTCAAAGCCCAGGATCGCGTACCCCACCCTGCTGTTCGACCGCAACATCATCGACGGCCGCGGCATGATGTGCTCCTTCCTGACCCTGGCTATCGGCAACAACCAGGGTCGTGGGCTCAGAATGCCCTGTTGATAAGATGAGCAAAAACGTACCGATGTAATGTTTGGTTGATGTTTCTGTGGTCAGCACTGTGTGTTACGAGTGCATGGTTCAGGTATGGGCGATGTCGAGTACGGCAAGATCTACGACTTCTACCTGCCCCCGTCCTTCCTGCGCCTGTATGATGGGCCCGCCGTGAACGTGGAGGACATGTGGCGCATCTTGGGCAAGGGCACCAGCAACGGTGGTCTCGTGGTTGGCACCATCATCAAGCCCAAGCTCGGCCTGCAGCCCAAGCCTTTCGGCGAGGCCTGCTACGCCTTCTGGCAGGGCGGAGATTTCATCAAAAATGATGAGCCGCAGGGCAACCAGGTGTTCTGTCAGATGAACGAGTGCATCCCCGAGGTCGTGAAGGCCATGAGGGCCTGCATCAAGGAGACCGGTGTTGGCAAGCTGTTCTCGGCCAACATCACCGCGGATGATCCCAACGAAATGATCGCCCGCGGCAAGTACTGCCTGTCCCAGTTTGGCCCACTCTCGGAGAACTGCGCCTTCTTGGTGGATGGATATGTCGCAGGGGGCACCGCCGTGACCTGCGCCCGCCGCAACTTCCCCAAGCAGTTCTTGCACTACCACCGAGCCGGACACGGATCCGTGACCAGCCCCCAGACCCAGCGCGGCTACACCGCCTTCGTGCACACGAAGATCTCGCGAGTCATCGGTGCGTCCGGCATCCACACCGGCACCATGAGCTTCGGCAAGATGGAGGGCGATGCCTCCGACAAGAACATCGCCTTCATGCTTCAGGACGATGAGGCCGATGGCCCCTACTACCACCAGGAGTGGGAGGGCATGAAGCAGACCACTCCCATCATCTCCGGCGGTATGAACGCCCTGCGTCTGCCAGCCTTCTTCGAGAACCTGGGCCACTCCAACGTGATCCTGACTGCCGGCGGTGGCTCCTTCGGCCACAAGGACGGGCCCAAGCCGGGTGCCATCTCCTGCCGCCAGGGTGAGGAGGCCTGGAAGGCCTGGAAGGCCGGACAGTATGGCAACATCAGCCTGAGCGATGGCGTCATCGAGTTCGCCAAGACCCACGAGGAGATCAAGGGCGCTTTCCTTACCTTCCAGAAGGATGCCGACCAGATCTACCCGGGCTGGAAGGAGAAGCTGGGCTACACCGGCGAGTCCTCCGTGCAGGCTGCCAGCTTCGACTGGGCCAAGAAGGCCTAAGCGGATCTAGGTCGCTTGGTTTTACATTGCAGCCCTACAGACAGTCTTCTTTCGATGATCTTTCGATGCCCTCAAGTTGGAATCCAAACAGCAATCCCAGACTCGCCTCCCCCTTGCCTGCAAGCCAAAAGGTTGTACCACCAGCTGGATGGATCCAGCGCCCGATGGTGAGAATGCTTGGCTTCAGCGGCTTTTAATAATGAAAGGACGAGTGCAGGTTTTGGTTTCTTCTCACTGAATTTCCTGTCGGTCTCGCCTGTCCATCGTATTCAGAAAGCTTGGCTGGAATTCCAAGCCTAGTTGTTAGCATTGGTCAATTGGGGGGCTTGACCTGTTAATTAGGCGGGAAGCGCTCCCGTAAATTCTCCCTGGTGTCTGCGGTTCTGCGCGCGGCTGCGGCCGCAGACTCCAGACATTTATCCCAGCTAACTCTTTGTAATAGCATTCTCAGATTGCCGGATTAGACGGAGCAGGACTCGAAGAGCCCCTGGAAAATTCGGAACATTAGGCTTCGCCACGAAGCGACAAGCGCGCGGAACGCAAAAGCGAGGAAGATCTTGCTGTCGAGTTCCGTCGTGTTGTGGTCTTCCGCACTGCAGCCGATCGCATGGAGGTGCCTGCATCCCGCAGCCGCTGCACTGGGTCGATACGTATTTCTCCCCTTTTCTGCGTCCTGCAGCGCGTTCTTGGGATGGCTCAGCGTCCATCCAACATTGCCCTTGCTGGGGCAGCCGCAGGCGAGCTGTGAAGCGGCCCCACACCCGAAGCCTCATAAGCCTCTTGCAGAGAGCCCACAGGACCTTACGCTGCAATGCTGCAAGAAGCCTCAACTCAAGTCAGCTCAAGAGGCGGTCTTGCCCTTCTCGGCTCCACCACCGATGCCTTCGTGGCCTCCGCCCCGCAGGAAAATCGGGGGGGACTTCTGTGCGCGGTAGCAACCCACGCTGAGGGATCTTTGCTTGCACAGGCCAGTGGACCGAGCCTGCGCGGTGCTCCCGTTGCCCAGTCTCAGGCCGGATCAGGGCTGTCTCCGGAGAGGTTAGCTTCTTCTCCTTACAGCCGTGACTTGTATGGTTCTCTGCTTCTGATGCTCTTGCTACGGCGGTTTTGGCTACCACTGCTCTGACAAAGACTTGCGAGGCCCAGGCTGCAGCGTCGGGAAGCTCCCTCTCCGCCTCTTGGACTTCAAGCCTTTGCGGCGTAAGTGCGCATGTCTGCGTGCATTTGCCGATGCCGGTCTTGACTAAACATTCCTATCGTATCTTGGGAGGCTCTCGCCGCTGGCGGAGCTCTTGCCGCCGCGGCCGTGGCTGCCAGCCGCCCAGGCGCTCCGTACTTGCAGCATGCTAATGGCAGTCTTCGCACAGCTCCGATCCCAGAGCCCAGAGAAACATGATTAGTTCGAGACGGAGGCAGTTCTGGATAATCGGAACTGGAGTTGAGGGACTGAGAGCCCTCCAGCTAGGATGTTGGGCTCCAAACGTTCTGAGCCATACCGGAAAACTTGCGGCACCTATCGGGACCTGCCAGAATCAGGACGCCAGACACGCAGCACCATCCTGCCTACGACTGTGGTGCCCGTGAAGGCCATTGCCGGCTTGGGATTGGACTCTTCGAAGGGTTTTGGGTCAGCTTCCCCGGTTCAGATTTGGTGCGCCTTCGGAAGGCCTCCCCGTGCAGTCCTCAATCTGAGCAGAGAGATTCCTACTAGTTCCAGCTACGCTCGACCGCGAGCTCCGGACCGCGAGGTTGACATTGAACCTTGAAGCCTTTGCACTCTTCAGTTGCTACTACCACGTCTGCGACGCTTAGCTCTGCTGTTTCAAGTTGCGGTCGTGGCCGTGCCACGGATACGATTATGTTTCGTTCTCATTGTGCAATATTGTGCAGGACAGCCGGGTGGCACGCAGGGCGCTGGACCAGTCCAGCCGATATGCAGACCTGTCTCTTGACGAGGCCACGCTGATCAAGTCACCCGGCATGAATGTTTGCAGTACTCTGAACAGTGCAGCCGCAACGGGGGTCTCTTCGATCTTGGAAGTCAGGGCTACCGAGTGTCATCAACAGCGATTATAGGATTTGTCAACTTTGTGGCGTAAGCTGTCAATTGTTCTGAGGAACGGCAAGCATGTGCTCGTTGCCTACATCATGAAGCCGAAGGCACATTTTGCGCCAGTTTCTTTCCCCCCGAATGCAACTCAGTCTATCCTTGTCTCAGGCAGGTTATGATTACCTGGCCACCGCCGCCCACTTCGCAGCTGAGTCTTCCACCGGCACCAACGTGAACGTGTGCACGACGGATGACTTCACCAAGTCGGTGGATGCCTTGGTCTACTACATCGATCCTGATAGCGAGGAGATGAAGTTGCTGGGTTCTGGAGCATCATACTTTAAAGCTGTTTTTTGGTACCTGTTCCTTAAAGGAGACAGTATGACATGAATGTTCATACTTTTTCTCCTGGGTCACTTCAAAGCCCAGGATCGCGTACCCCACCCTGCTGTTCGACCGCAACATCATCGACGGCCGCGGCATGATGTGCTCCTTCCTGACCTTGGCTATCGGCAACAACCAGGGTCGTGGGCTCAGAATGCCCTGTTGATAAGATGAGCAAAAACGTACCGATGTAATGTTTGGTTGATGTTTCTGTGGTCAGCACTGTGTGTTACGAGTGCATGGTTCAGGTATGGGCGATGTCGAGTACGGCAAGATCTACGACTTCTACCTGCCCCCGTCCTTCCTGCGACTGTATGATGGGCCCGCCGTGAACGTGGAGGACATGTGGCGCATCCTGGGCAAAGGCACCAGCAACGGTGGTCTCGTGGTTGGCACCATCATCAAGCCCAAGCTCGGCCTGCAGCCCAAGCCTTTCGGCGAGGCCTGCTATGCCTTCTGGCAGGGCGGAGATTTCATCAAAAATGATGAGCCGCAGGGCAACCAGGTGTTCTGTCAGATGAACGAGTGCATCCCCGAGGTCGTGAAGGCCATGAGGGCCTGCATCAAGGAGACCGGTGTTGGCAAGCTGTTCTCGGCCAACATCACCGCGGATGATCCCAACGAGATGATTGCCCGCGGCAAGTACTGCCTGTCCCAATTTGGCCCACTCTCGGAGAACTGCGCCTTCTTGGTGGATGGATACGTCGCAGGAGGCACCGCCGTGACCTGCGCCCGCCGCAACTTCCCCAAGCAGTTCTTGCACTACCACCGAGCCGGACACGGATCCGTGACCAGCCCCCAGACCCAGCGCGGCTACACCGCCTTCGTGCACACGAAGATCTCGCGAGTTATCGGTGCGTCCGGCATCCACACCGGCACCATGAGCTTCGGCAAGATGGAGGGCGATGCCTCCGACAAGAACATCGCCTTCATGCTTCAGGACGATGAGGCCGATGGCCCCTACTACCACCAGGAGTGGGAGGGCATGAAGCAGACCACTCCCATCATCTCAGGCGGTATGAACGCCTTGCGTCTGCCAGCCTTCTTCGAGAACCTGGGCCACTCCAACGTGATCCTGACTGCCGGTGGTGGCTCCTTCGGCCACAAGGACGGGCCCAAGCCGGGTGCCATCTCCTGCCGCCAGGGTGAGGAGGCCTGGAAGGCCTGGAAGGCCGGACAGTATGGCAACATCAGCCTGAGCGATGGCGTCATCGAGTTCGCCAAGACCCACGAGGAGATCAAGGGCGCTTTCCTTACCTTCCAGAAGGATGCCGACCAGATCTATCCGGGCTGGAAGGAGAAGCTGGGCTACACCGGCGAGTCCTCCGTGCAGGCTGCCAGCTTCGACTGGGCCAAGAAGGCCTCCGCCGCGGCCTTCGTCGGCACCAGCGTGGCCCCTGCCAAGAAGGAGAGCAACGTATCGCTCAAGGCTCTGGACCAGTCCAGCCGCTACGCAGACCTGTCCCTGGACGAGGCAACCCTGGTCAAGAGACTCGGCTGCAGGTTGGAGTGTCTGGTGCTGACCTCACATGAGAGGTGCCGGTGACTTATTGCAGACCCACGAGCGCACTGGAGATTGATCCCGATCCTGGAGTGGTCGAATAGTCCGTAGATGCACGTTGAGAGAACTCTTCTTAGCTCTTGTGCAAGTCTCGTCAGACCGAGGAACGGCAAGCATGTGCTCGTTGCCTACATCATGAAGCCGAAGGCACATGTTGCGCCAGTCTCTTTCCCCCCGAATGCAACTCAGTCTATCCTTGTCTCAGGCAGGTTATGATTACCTGGCCACCGCCGCCCACTTCGCAGCTGAGTCTTCCACCGGCACCAACGTGAACGTGTGCACGACGGATGACTTCACCAAGTCGGTGGATGCCTTGGTCTACTACATCGATCCTGATAGCGAGGAGATGAAGTTGCTTGGTTCTGGAGCATCATACTTTAAAGCTGTTTTTTGGTACCTGTTCCTTAAAGGAGCCATTATGACACGAATGGTCATGCTTTTTCTCCTGGGTTACTTCAAAGCCCAGGATCGCGTACCCCACCCTGCTGTTCGACCGCAACATCATCGACGGCCGCGGCATGATGTGCTCCTTCCTGACCCTGGCTATCGGCAACAACCAGGGTCGTGGGCTCAGAATGCCTTGTTGATAAGATGAGCAAAAACGTACCGATGTAATGTTTGGTTGATGTTTCTGTGGTCAGCACTGTGTGTTACGAGTGCATGGTTCAGGTATGGGCGATGTCGAGTACGGCAAGATCTACGACTTCTACCTGCCCCCGTCCTTCCTGCGCCTGTATGATGGGCCCGCCGTGAACGTGGAGGACATGTGGCGCATCTTGGGCAAGGGCACCAGCAACGGTGGTCTCGTGGTTGGAACCATCATCAAGCCCAAGCTCGGCCTGCAGCCCAAGCCTTTCGGCGAGGCCTGCTATGCCTTCTGGCAGGGCGGAGATTTCATCAAAAATGATGAGCCGCAGGGCAACCAGGTGTTCTGTCAGATGAACGAGTGCATCCCCGAGGTCGTGAAGGCCATGAGGGCCTGCATCAAGGAGACCGGTGTTGGCAAGCTGTTCTCGGCCAACATCACCGCGGATGATCCCAACGAGATGATCGCCCGCGGCAAGTACTGCCTGTCCCAGTTTGGCCCACTCTCGGAGAACTGCGCCTTCTTGGTGGATGGATACGTTGCAGGGGGCACCGCCGTGACCTGCGCCCGCCGCAACTTCCCCAAGCAGTTCTTGCACTACCACCGAGCCGGACACGGATCCGTGACCAGCCCCCAGACCCAGCGCGGCTACACCGCCTTCGTGCACACGAAGATCTCGCGAGTTATCGGTGCGTCCGGCATCCACACCGGCACCATGAGCTTCGGCAAGATGGAGGGCGATGCCTCCGACAAGAACATCGCCTTCATGCTTCAGGACGATGAGGCCGATGGCCCCTACTACCACCAGGAGTGGGAGGGCATGAAGCAGACCACTCCCATCATTTCCGGTGGCATGAACGCCTTGCGTCTGCCAGCCTTCTTCGAGAACCTGGGCCACTCCAACGTGATCCTGACTGCCGGTGGTGGTTCCTTCGGCCACAAGGACGGACCCAAGCCGGGTGCCATCTCCTGCCGCCAGGGTGAGGAGGCCTGGAAGGCCTGGAAGGCCGGACAGTATGGCAACATCAGCCTGAGCGATGGCGTCATCGAGTTCGCCAAGACCCACGAGGAGATCAAGGGCGCTTTCCTTACCTTCCAGAAGGACGCCGACCAGATCTACCCGGGCTGGAAGGAGAAGCTGGGCTACACCGGCGAGTCCTCCGTGCAGGCTGCCAGCTTCGACTGGGCCAAGAAGGCCTAAGCGGATCTAGGTCGCTTGGTTTTACATTGCAGCCCTACAGACAGTCTTCTTTCGATGCCCTCAAGTTGGAATCCAAATAGCAAGCCCAGACTCGCCTCCTCCTTGCCTGCAAGCCCAAAGGTTGGACCACCAGCTGGATGGATCCAGCGCCCGATGGTGAGAATGCTTGGCTTCAGCGGCTTTTAATAATGAAAGGACGAGTGCAGGTTTTGGTTTCTTTTCACTGAATTTCCTGTCGGTCTCGCCTGTCCATTGTATTGAGAAAGCTTAGCTGGAATTCCAAGCCTAGTTGCTAGCATGGGTCAATTGGGGGGCTTGACCTGTTTGGCGGGAAGCGCTCCCGTAAATTCTCCCTGGTGTCTGCGGTTCTGCGCGCGGCTGCGGCCGCAGACTCCAGACATTTATCCCAGCCAACTCTTTGTAATAGCATTCTCAGATTGCCGGATTAGACGGAGCAGGACTCGAAGAGCCCCTGGAAAATTCGGAACACTAGGCTACGCCACGAAGCGACACGTACGCAGAACGCAAAAGCGAGGAAGATGTCGTGTTGTGGTCTTCTGCACTGCAGCCGACCGCATGGAGGTGCCTGCATCCCGCAGCCGCTGCACTGGGTCGATACGTATTTCTCCCCTTTTCCGCGTCCCGCAGCGCGTTCTTGGGATGGCTCAGCGTCCATCCAACATTGCCCTTGCTGGGGCAGCCGCAGGCGAGCTGTGAAGCGGCCCCTCATAAGCCTCTTGCAGAGAGCCCCCCGGACCTTACGCTGCAATGCTGCAAGAAGCCTCAACTCAAGTCAGCTCAAGAGGCGGTCTTGCCCTTCTCGGCTCCACCACCGATGCCTTCGTGGCCTCCGCCCCGCAGGAAAATCGGGGGGGGGGGGGACTTCTGTGAGCGGTAGCAACGCACGCTGAGGGATCTTTGCTTGCACAGGCCAGTGGACCGAGCCTGCGCGGTGCTCCCGTTGCCCAGTCTCAGGCCGGATCAGGGCTGTCTCCGGAGAGGTTAGCTTCTTCTCCTTACAGCCGTGACTTGTATGGTTCTCTGCTCCTGATGCTCTTGCTACGGCGGTTTTGGCTACCACTGCTCTGACAAAGACATGCGAGGCCCAGGCTGCAGCGTCGGGAAGCTCCCTCTCCGCCTCTTGGACTTCAAGCCTTTGCGGCGTAAGTGCGCATGTCTGCGTGCATTTGCCGATGCCGGTCTTGACTAAACATTCCTATCGTATCTTGGGAGGCTCTCGCCGCTGGCGGAGCTCTTGCCGCCGCGGCCGTGGCTGCCAGCCGCCCAGGCGCTCCGTACTTGCAGCATGCTAATGGCAGTCTTCGCACAGCTCCGATCCCAGAGCCCAGAGAAACATGATTAGTTCGAGACGGAAGCAGTACTGGATAATCGGGACTGGAGTTGAGGGCCTGAGAGCCCTTCAGCTAGGATGTTGGACTCCAATCGTTCTGAGCCATACCGGAAAACTTGCGGCAACTATCGGGACCTGCCAGAATCAGGACGCCAGACACGCAGCACCATCCTGCCTACGACTGTGGTGCCCGTGAAGGCCATTGCCGGCTTGGGATTGGACTCTTCGAAGGGTTTTGGGTCAGCGCCCCCGGTTCAGATTTGGTGCGCCTTCGGAAGGCCTCCCCGTGAAGTCTTCAATCTGAGCAGAGAGATTCCTACTAGTTCCAGCTACGCTCGACCGCGAGCTCCGGACCACGAGGTTGACATTGAACCTTGAAGCCTTTGCACTCTTCAGTTGCTGCTACCGGCTACCACGTCTGCGACGCATAGAGTTACGGTCGTTGCCGTTATGTTTCGTTCTCATTGTGCAATATTGTGCAGGACAGCCGGGTGGCACGCAGGGCGCTGGACCAGTCCAGCCGATATGCAGACCTGTCTCTTGACGAGGCCACGCTGATCAAGTCACCCGGCATGAATGTTTGCAGTACTCTGAACAGTGCAGCCGCAACGGGGGTCTCCTCGATCTTGGAAGTCAGGGCTACCGATTGTCATCAACAGAGATTATGGGATTTGTTAACTTTGTGGCGCAAGCTGTCAACTGTTCTGAGGAACGGCAAGCACGTGCTGGTCGCGTACATCATGAAGCCGAAGGCACATGTTGCGCCAGTCTCTTTCCCCCCCGAATGCAACTCAGTCTATCCTTATCTCAGGCAGGTTATGATTACCTGGCCACCGCCGCCCACTTCGCAGCCGAATCTTCCACCGGCACCAACGTGAACGTGTGCACGACGGATGACTTCACCAAGTCGGTGGATGCCTTGGTCTACTACATCGATCCTGATAGCGAGGAGATGAAGTTGCTGGGTTCTGGAGCATCATACTTTAAAGCTGTTTCTTGGTACCTGTTCCTTGATGGAGCCAGTATGACATGAATGTTCATGCTTTTTCTCCTGGGTCACTTCAGAGCCCAGGATCGCGTACCCCACCCTGCTGTTCGACCGCAACATCATCGACGGCCGCGGCATGATGTGCTCCTTCCTGACCCTGGCCATCGGCAACAACCAGGGTCATGGGCTCAGAATGCCCTGTTGATAAGATGAGCAAAAACGTACCGATGTAATGTTTGGTTGATGTTTCTGTGGTCAGTACTGTGTGTCACGTGAGTGTTTGGTTCAGGTATGGGCGATGTCGAGTACGGCAAGATCTACGACTTCTACCTGCCCCCGTCCTTCCTTCGCCTGTATGATGGGCCCGCTGTGAACGTGGAGGACATGTGGCGCATCTTGGGCAAGGGCACCAGCAACGGTGGTCTCGTGGTTGGAACCATCATCAAGCCCAAGCTCGGCCTGCAGCCCAAGCCTTTCGGCGAGGCCTGCTATGCCTTCTGGCAGGGCGGAGATTTCATCAAAAATGATGAGCCGCAGGGCAACCAGGTGTTCTGTCAGATGAACGAGTGCATCCCCGAGGTCGTGAAGGCCATGAGGGCCTGCATCAAGGAGACCGGTGTTGGCAAGCTGTTCTCGGCCAACATCACCGCGGATGATCCCAACGAGATGATCGCCCGCGGCAAGTACTGCCTGTCCCAGTTTGGCCCACTCTCGGAGAACTGCGCCTTCTTGGTGGATGGATACGTCGCAGGAGGCACCGCCGTGACCTGCGCCCGCCGCAACTTCCCCAAGCAGTTCTTGCACTACCACCGAGCCGGACACGGATCCGTGACCAGCCCCCAGACCCAGCGCGGCTACACCGCCTTCGTGCACACGAAGATCTCGCGAGTCATCGGTGCGTCCGGCATCCACACCGGCACCATGAGCTTCGGCAAGATGGAGGGCGATGCCTCCGACAAGAACATCGCCTTCATGCTTCAGGACGATGAGGCCGATGGCCCCTACTACCACCAGGAGTGGGAGGGCATGAAGCAGACCACTCCCATCATTTCCGGCGGTATGAACGCCCTGCGTCTGCCGGCCTTCTTCGAGAACCTGGGCCACTCCAACGTGATCCTGACTGCCGGTGGTGGCTCCTTCGGCCACAAGGACGGACCCAAGCCGGGTGCCATCTCCTGCCGCCAGGGTGAGGAGGCCTGGAAGGCTTGGAAGGCCGGACAGTATGGCAACATCAGCCTGAGCGATGGCGTCATCGAGTTCGCCAAGACCCACGAGGAGATCAAGGGCGCTTTCCTTACCTTCCAGAAGGATGCCGACCAGATCTACCCGGGCTGGAAGGAGAAGCTGGGCTACACCGGCGAGTCCTCGGTGCAGGCTGCCAGCTTCGACTGGGCCAAGAAGGCCTCCGCCGCGGCCTTCGTCGGCGCCAGCGTGGCCCCTGCCAAGAAGGAGAGCAACGTATCGCTCAAGGCCCTGGATCAGTCCAGCCGCTACGCAGACCTGTCCCTGGACGAGGCCACCCTGGTCAAGAGACTCGGCTGCAGGTTGGAGTGGCTGGTGCTGATCTCACATGAGAGGTGCCGGTGACTTATTGCAGGCCCACGAGCGCACTGGAGATTGATCCCGAATAGTTTTCTGGAGTGAATGTGGTCCTGGAGTGGTCGAATAGTCCGTAGATGCACGTTGAGAGAACTCTGCTTAGCTCTTGTGCAAGTTTTGTTAGACCGAGGAACGGCAAGCATGTGCTCGTTGCCTACATCATGAAGCCGAAGGCACATGTTGTGCCAGTCTCTTTCCCCCGAATGCAACTCAGTCTATCCTTGTCTCAGGCAGGTTATGATTACCTGGCCACCGCCGCCCACTTCGCAGCTGAGTCTTCCACCGGCACCAACGTGAACGTGTGCACGACGGATGACTTCACCAAGTCGGTGGATGCCTTGGTCTACTACATCGATCCTGATAGCGAGGAGATGAAGTTGCTGGGTTCTGGAGCATCATACTTTAAAGCTGTTTTTTGGTGCCTGTTCCTTGAAGGAGCCAGTATGACATGAATGTTCATGCTTTTTCTCCTGGGTCACTTCAAAGCCCAGGATCGCGTACCCCACCCTGCTGTTCGACCGCAACATCATCGACGGCCGCGGCATGATGTGCTCCTTCCTGACCCTGGCTATCGGCAACAACCAGGGTCGTGGGCTCAGAATGCCCTGTTGATAAGATGAGCAAAAACGTACCGATGTAATGTTTGGTTGATGTTTCTGTGGTCAGCACTGTGTGTTACGAGTGCATGGTTCAGGTATGGGCGATGTCGAGTACGGCAAGATCTACGACTTCTACCTGCCCCCGTCCTTCCTGCGCCTGTATGATGGGCCCGCCGTGAACGTGGAGGACATGTGGCGCATCTTGGGCAAGGGCACCAGCAACGGTGGTCTCGTGGTTGGAACCATCATCAAGCCCAAGCTCGGCCTGCAGCCCAAGCCTTTCGGCGAGGCCTGCTATGCCTTCTGGCAGGGCGGAGATTTCATCAAAAATGATGAGCCGCAGGGCAACCAGGTGTTCTGTCAGATGAACGAGTGCATCCCCGAGGTCGTGAAGGCCATGAGGGCCTGCATCAAGGAGACCGGTGTTGGCAAGCTGTTCTCGGCCAACATCACCGCGGATGATCCCAACGAGATGATTGCCCGCGGCAAGTACTGCCTGTCCCAATTTGGCCCACTCTCGGAGAACTGCGCCTTCTTGGTGGATGGATACGTCGCAGGAGGCACCGCCGTGACCTGCGCCCGCCGCAACTTCCCCAAGCAGTTCTTGCACTACCACCGAGCCGGACACGGATCCGTGACCAGCCCCCAGACCCAGCGCGGCTACACCGCCTTCGTGCACACGAAGATCTCGCGAGTCATCGGTGCGTCCGGCATTCACACCGGCACCATGAGCTTCGGCAAGATGGAGGGCGATGCCTCCGACAAGAACATCGCCTTCATGCTTCAGGACGATGAGGCCGATGGCCCGTACTACCACCAGGAGTGGGAGGGCATGAAGCAGACCACTCCCATCATTTCCGGCGGTATGAACGCCCTGCGTCTGCCGGCCTTCTTCGAGAACCTGGGCCACTCCAACGTGATCCTGACTGCCGGTGGTGGCTCCTTCGGCCACAAGGACGGACCCAAGCCGGGTGCCATCTCCTGCCGCCAGGGTGAGGAGGCCTGGAAGGCTTGGAAGGCCGGACAGTATGGCAACATCAGCCTGAGCGATGGCGTCATCGAGTTCGCCAAGACCCACGAGGAGATCAAGGGCGCTTTCCTTACCTTCCAGAAGGATGCCGACCAGATCTACCCGGGCTGGAAGGAGAAGCTGGGCTACACCGGCGAGTCCTCGGTGCAGGCTGCCAGCTTCGACTGGGCCAAGAAGGCCTCCGCCGCGGCCTTCGTCGGCGCCAGCGTGGCCCCTGCCAAGAAGGAGAGCAACGTATCGCTCAAGGCCCTGGATCAGTCCAGCCGCTACGCAGACCTGTCCCTGGACGAGGCCACCCTGGTCAAGAGACTCGGCTGCAGGTTGGAGTGGCTGGTGCTGATCTCACATGAGAGGTGCCGGTGACTTATTGCAGGCCCACGAGCGCACTGGAGATTGATCCCGAATAGTTTTCTGGAGTGAATGTGGTCCTGGATTGGTCGAATAGTCCGTAGATGCACGTTGAGAGAACTCTGCTTAGCTCTTGTGCAAGTTTTGTTAGACCGAGGAACGGCAAGCATGTGCTCGTTGCCTACATCATGAAGCCGAAGGCACATGTTGCGCCAGTCTCTTTCCCCCGAATGCAACTCAGTCTATCCTTGTCTCAGGCAGGTTATGATTACCTGGCCACCGCCGCCCACTTCGCAGCTGAGTCTTCCACCGGCACCAACGTGAACGTGTGCACGACGGATGACTTCACCAAGTCGGTGGATGCCTTGGTCTACTACATCGATCCTGATAGCGAGGAGATGAAGTTGCTGGGTTCTGGAGCATCATACTTTAAAGCTGTTTTTTGGTGCCTGTTCCTTAAAGGAGCCAGTATGACATGAATGTTCATGCTTTTTCTCCTGGGTCACTTCAAAGCCCAGGATCGCGTACCCCACCCTGCTGTTCGACCGCAACATCATCGACGGCCGCGGCATGATGTGCTCCTTCCTGACCCTGGCTATCGGCAACAACCAGGGTCGTGGGCTCAGAATGCCCTGTTGATAAGATGAGCAAAAACGTACCGATGTAATGTTTGGTTGATGTTTCTGTGGTCAGCACTGTGTGTTACGAGTGCATGGTTCAGGTATGGGCGATGTCGAGTACGGCAAGATCTACGACTTCTACCTGCCCCCGTCCTTCCTGCGCCTGTATGATGGGCCCGCCGTGAACGTGGAGGACATGTGGCGCATCTTGGGCAAGGGCACCAGCAACGGTGGTCTCGTGGTTGGAACCATCATCAAGCCCAAGCTCGGCCTGCAGCCCAAGCCTTTCGGCGAGGCCTGCTATGCCTTCTGGCAGGGCGGAGATTTCATCAAAAATGCACCTAGACTGCACTGGAACAAAAGCCTTAGCTACATTGTAGTGTTAGCATCGTATTTTCCACTAACTAACAGGGAGCAACGAAATGGGTTGTTGAAGAGCCTCCGTGCAGCCCAGGATGAGCCGCAGGGCAACCAGGTGTTCTGTCAGATGAACGAGTGCATCCCCGAGGTCGTGAAGGCCATGAGGGCCTGCATCAAGGAGACCGGTGTTGGCAAGCTGTTCTCGGCCAACATCACCGCGGATGATCCCAACGAGATGATTGCCCGCGGCAAGTACTGCCTGTCCCAATTTGGCCCACTCTCGGAGAACTGCGCCTTCTTGGTGGATGGATACGTCGCAGGAGGCACCGCCGTGACCTGCGCCCGCCGCAACTTCCCCAAGCAGTTCTTGCACTACCACCGAGCCGGACACGGATCCGTGACCAGCCCCCAGACCCAGCGCGGCTACACCGCCTTCGTGCACACGAAGATCTCGCGAGTCATCGGTGCGTCCGGCATCCACACCGGCACCATGAGCTTCGGCAAGATGGAGGGCGATGCCTCCGACAAGAACATCGCCTTCATGCTTCAGGACGATGAGGCCGATGGCCCCTACTACCACCAGGAGTGGGAGGGCATGAAGCAGACCACTCCCATCATTTCCGGTGGCATGAACGCCCTGCGTCTGCCGGCCTTCTTCGAGAACCTGGGCCACTCCAACGTGATCCTGACTGCCGGTGGTGGTTCCTTCGGCCACAAGGACGGACCCAAGCCGGGTGCCATCTCCTGCCGCCAGGGTGAGGAGGCCTGGAAGGCTTGGAAGGCCGGACAGTATGGCAACATCAGCCTGAGCGATGGCGTCATCGAGTTCGCCAAGACCCACGAGGAGATCAAGGGCGCTTTCCTTACCTTCCAGAAGGATGCCGACCAGATCTACCCGGGCTGGAAGGAGAAGCTGGGCTACACCGGCGAGTCCTCCGTGCAGGCTGCCAGCTTCGACTGGGCCAAGAAGGCCTAAGCGGATGTAGGTCGCTTGGTTTTGCATTGCAGCCCTACAGACAGTCTTCTTTCGATGCCCTATTTTCGGGAACTTTCAAATCGCAAGCCCAGACTCGCCTCCTCCTTGCCTGCAAGCCCAAAGGTTGGACCACCAGCTGGATGGATCCAGCGCCCGATGGTGAGAATGCTTGGCTTCAGCGGCTTTTAATAATGAAAGTGACGAGTGCAGGTTTTGGTTTCTTCTCACTGAATTTCCTGTCGGTCTCGCCTGTCCATCGTATTCAGAAAGCTTGGCTGGAATTCCAAGCCTAGTTGTTAGCATTGGTCAATTGGGGGGCTTGACCTGTTAATTAGGCGGGAAGCGCTCCCGTAAATTCTCCCTGGTGTCTGCGGTTCTGCGCGCGGCTGCGGCCGCAGACTCCAGACAGTTATCCCAGCTAACTCTTTGTAATAGCATTTTCAGATTGCCGGATTAGACGGAGCAGGACTCGAAGAGCACCTGGAAAATTCGGAACATTAGGCTACGCCACGAAGCGACAAGCGCGCGGAACGCAAAAGCGAGGAAGATCTTGCTGTCGAGTTCTGTCGTGTTGTGGTCTTCTGCACTGCAGCCGACCGCATGGAGGTGCTTGCATCCCGCAGCCGCTGCAGTGGGTCGATACGCATTTCTCCCCTTTTCCGCGTCCCGCAGCGCGTTCTTGGGATGGCTCAGCGTCCATCCAACATTGCCCTTGCTGGGGCAGCCGCAGGCGAGCTGTGAAGCGGCCCCTCATAAGCCTCTTGCAGAGAGCCCCCAGGACCTTAAGCTGCAATGCTGCAAGAAGCCTCAACTCAAGTCAGCTCAAGAGGCGGTCTTGCCCTTCTCGGCTCCACCACCGATGCCTTCGTGGCCTCCGCCCCGCAGGAAAATCGGGGGGGACTTCTGTGAGCGGTAGCAACGCACGCTGAGGGATCTTTGCTTGCACAGGCCAGTGGACCGAGCCTGCGCGGTGCTCCCGTTGCCCAGTCTCAGGCCGGATCAGGGCTGTCTCCGGAGAGGTTAGCTTCTTCTCCTTACAGCCGTGACTTGTATGGTTCTCTGCTTCTGATGCTCTTGCTACGGCGGTTTTGGCTACCACTGCTCTGACAAAGACTTGCGAGGCCCAGGCTGCAGCGTCGGGAAGCTCCCTCTCCGCCTCTTGGACTTCAAGCCTTTGCGGCGTAAGTGCGCATGTCTGCGTGCATTTGCCGATGCCGGTCTTGACTAAACATTCCTATCGTATCTTGGGAGGCTCTCGCCGCTGGCGGAGCTCTTGCCGCCGCGGCCGTGGCTGCCAGCCGCCCAGGCGCTCCGTACTTGCAGCATGCTAATGGCAGTCTTCGCACAGCTCCGATCCCAGAGCCCAGAGAAACATGATTAGTTCGAGACGGAGGCAGTTCTGGATAATCGGAACTGGAGTTGAGGGACTGAGAGCCCTCCAGCTAGGATGTTGGGCTCCAAACGTTCTGAGCCATACCGGAAAACTTGCGGCACCTATCGGGACCTGCCAGAATCAGGACGCCAGACACGCAGCACCATCCTGCCTACGACTGTGGTGCCCGTGAAGGCCATTGCCGGCTTGGGATTGGACTCTTCGAAGGGTTTTGGGTCAGCGCCCCCGGTTCAGATTTGGTGCGCCTTCGGAAGGCCTCCCCGTGCAGTCCTCAATCTGAGCAGAGAGATTCCTACTAGTTCCAGCTACGCTCGACCGCGAGCTCCGGACCGCGAGGTTGACATTGAACCTTGAAGCCTTTGCACTCTTCAGTTGCTACTACCACGTCTGCGACGCTTAGCTCTGCTGTTTCAAGTTGCGGTCGTGGCCGTGCCACGGATACGATTATGTTTCGTTCTCATTGTGCAATATTGTGCAGGACAGCCGGGTGGCACGCAGGGCGCTGGACCAGTCCAGCCGATATGCAGACCTGTCTCTTGACGAGGCCACGCTGATCAAGTCACCCGGCATGAATGTTTGCAGTACTCTGAACAGTGCAGCCGCAACGGGGGTCTCCTCGATCTTGGAAGTCAGGGCTACCGATTGTCATCAACAGAGATTATGGGATTTGTTAACTTTGTGGCGCAAGCTGTCAACTGTTCTGAGGAACGGCAAGCACGTGCTGGTCGCGTACATCATGAAGCCGAAGGCACATGTTGCGCCAGTCTCTTTCCCCCCAAAATGCAACTCAGTCTATCCTTGTCTCAGGCAGGTTATGATTACCTGGCCACCGCCGCCCACTTCGCCGCCGAGTCCTCCACCGGCACCAACGTGAACGTGTGCACGACGGATGACTTCACCAAGTCCGTGGATGCCCTGGTCTACTACATCGACCCTGACAGCGAGGAGATGAAGTTGCTGGGTTCTGGAGCATCATACTTTAAAGCTGTTTTTTGGTGCCTGTTCCTTGAAGGAGCCAGTATGACATGAATGTTCATGCTTTTTCTCCTGGGTCACTTCAAAGCCCAGGATCGCGTACCCCACCCTGCTGTTCGACCGCAACATCATCGACGGCCGCGGCATGATGTGCTCCTTCCTGACCCTGGCTATCGGCAACAACCAGGGTCGTGGGCTCAGAATGCCCTGTTGATAAGATGAGCAAAAACGTAACGATGTAACGTTTGGTTGATGTTTCTGTGGTCAGTACTGTGTGTTACGAGTGTATGGTTCAGGTATGGGCGATGTCGAGTACGGCAAGATCTACGACTTCTACTTGCCCCCGTCCTTCCTGCGCCTGTATGATGGGCCCGCCGTGAACGTGGAGGACATGTGGCGCATCTTGGGCAAGGGCACCAGCAACGGTGGTCTCGTGGTTGGAACCATCATCAAGCCCAAGCTCGGCCTGCAGCCCAAGCCTTTCGGCGAGGCCTGCTATGCCTTCTGGCAGGGCGGAGATTTCATCAAAAATGATGAGCCGCAGGGCAACCAGGTGTTCTGTCAGATGAACGAGTGCATCCCCGAGGTCGTGAAGGCCATGAGGGCCTGCATCAAGGAGACCGGTGTTGGCAAGCTGTTCTCGGCCAACATCACCGCGGATGATCCCAACGAGATGATCGCCCGCGGCAAGTACTGCCTGTCCCAGTTTGGCCCACTCTCGGAGAACTGCGCCTTCTTGGTGGATGGATACGTCGCAGGAGGCACTGCTGTGACCTGCGCCCGCCGCAACTTCCCCAAGCAGTTCTTGCACTACCACCGAGCCGGACACGGATCCGTGACCAGCCCCCAGACCCAGCGCGGCTACACCGCCTTCGTGCACACGAAGATCTCGCGAGTCATCGGTGCGTCCGGCATCCACACCGGCACCATGAGCTTCGGCAAGATGGAGGGCGATGCCTCCGACAAGAACATCGCCTTCATGCTTCAGGACGATGAGGCCGATGGCCCCTACTACCACCAGGAGTGGGAGGGCATGAAGCAGACCACTCCCATCATCTCCGGCGGTATGAACGCCTTGCGTCTGCCAGCCTTCTTCGAGAACCTGGGCCACTCCAACGTGATCCTCACCGCCGGCGGTGGCTCCTTCGGCCACAAGGACGGGCCCAAGCCGGGTGCTATCTCCTGCCGCCAGGGTGAGGAGGCCTGGAAGGCCTGGAAGGCCGGACAGTATGGCAACATCAGCCTGAGCGATGGCGTCATCGAGTTCGCCAAGACCCACGAGGAGATCAAGGGCGCTTTCCTTACCTTCCAGAAGGATGCCGACCAGATCTACCCTGGCTGGAAGGAGAAGCTCGGCTACACGGGCGAGTCCTCCGTGCAGGCTGCCAGCTTCGACTGGGCCAAGAAGGCCTCCGCCGCGGCCTTCGTCGGCGCCAGCGTGGCCCCTGCCAAGAAGGAGAGCAACGTCTCGCTCAAGGCCCTGGACCAGTCCAGCCGCTACGCAGACCTGTCCCTGGACGAGGCCACCCTGGTCAAGAGACTCGGCTGCAGGTTGGAGTGGCTGGTGCTGATCTCACATGAGAGGTGCCGGTGACTTATTGCAGGCCCACGAGCGCACTGGAGATTGATCTCGATTAGTTTTCTGAAGTGAATGTGGTCCTGGAGTGGTCGAATAGTCCGTAGATGCACGTTGAGAGAACTCTGCTTAGCTCTTGTGCAAGTCTCGTTAGACCGAGGAACGGCAAGCATGTGCTCGTTGCCTACATCATGAAGCCGAAGGCACATGTTGCGCCAGTCTCTTTCCCCCCGAATGCAACTCAGTCTATCCTTGTCTCAGGCAGGTTATGATTACCTGGCCACCGCCGCCCACTTCGCAGCTGAGTCTTCCACCGGCACCAACGTGAACGTGTGCACGACGGATGACTTCACCAAGTCGGTGGATGCCTTGGTCTACTACATCGATCCTGATAGCGAGGAGATGAAGTTGCTGGGTTCTGGAGCATCATACTTAATGCTGTTTTTGTTGGTACGTGTTCCTCGAAGGAGCCATTATGACATGAATGTTCATGCTTTTTCTCCTGGGTCACTTCAAAGCCCAGGATCGCGTACCCCACCCTGCTGTTCGACCGCAACATCATCGACGGCCGCGGCATGATGTGCTCCTTCTTGACCCTGGCTATCGGCAACAACCAGGGTCGTGGGCTCAGAATGCCCTGTTGATAAGATGAGCAAAAACGTACCGATGTAATGTTTGGTTGATGTTTCTGTGGTCAGTACTGTGTGTCACGTGAGTGTTTGGTTCAGGTATGGGCGATGTCGAGTACGGCAAGATCTACGACTTCTACCTGCCCCCGTCCTTCCTTCGCCTGTATGATGGGCCCGCTGTGAACGTGGAGGACATGTGGCGCATCTTGGGCAAGGGCACCAGCAACGGTGGTCTCGTGGTTGGAACCATCATCAAGCCCAAGCTCGGCCTGCAGCCCAAGCCTTTCGGCGAGGCCTGCTATGCCTTCTGGCAGGGCGGAGATTTCATCAAAAATGATGAGCCGCAGGGCAACCAGGTGTTCTGTCAGATGAACGAGTGCATCCCCGAGGTCGTGAAGGCCATGAGGGCCTGCATCAAGGAGACCGGTGTTGGCAAGCTGTTCTCGGCCAACATCACCGCGGATGATCCCAACGAGATGATTGCCCGCGGCAAGTACTGCCTGTCCCAATTTGGCCCACTCTCGGAGAACTGCGCCTTCTTGGTGGATGGATACGTCGCAGGAGGCACCGCCGTGACCTGCGCCCGCCGCAACTTCCCCAAGCAGTTCTTGCACTACCACCGAGCCGGACACGGATCCGTGACCAGCCCCCAGACCCAGCGCGGCTACACCGCCTTCGTGCACACGAAGATCTCGCGAGTCATCGGTGCGTCCGGCATCCACACCGGCACCATGAGCTTCGGCAAGATGGAGGGCGATGCCTCCGACAAGAACATCGCCTTCATGCTTCAGGACGATGAGGCCGATGGCCCCTACTACCACCAGGAGTGGGAGGGCATGAAGCAGACCACTCCCATCATCTCCGGCGGTATGAACGCCCTGCGTCTGCCGGCCTTCTTCGAGAACCTGGGCCACTCCAACGTGATCCTGACTGCCGGTGGTGGCTCCTTCGGCCACAAGGACGGACCCAAGCCGGGTGCCATCTCCTGCCGCCAGGGTGAGGAGGCCTGGAAGGCTTGGAAGGCCGGACAGTATGGCAACATCAGCCTGAGCGATGGCGTCATCGAGTTCGCCAAGACCCACGAGGAGATCAAGGGCGCTTTCCTTACCTTCCAGAAGGATGCCGACCAGATCTACCCGGGCTGGAAGGAGAAGCTGGGCTACACCGGCGAGTCCTCGGTGCAGGCTGCCAGCTTCGACTGGGCCAAGAAGGCCTCCGCCGCGGCCTTCGTCGGCGCCAGCGTGGCCCCTGCCAAGAAGGAGAGCAAAGTATCGCTCAAGGCCCTGGATCAGTCCAGCCGCTACGCAGACCTGTCCCTGGACGAGGCCACCCTGGTCAAGAGACTCGGCTGCAGGTTGGAGTGGCTGGTGCTGATCTCACATGAGAGGTGCCGGTGACTTATTGCAGGCCCACGAGCGCACTGGAGATTGATCTCGATTAGTTTTCTGAAGTGAATGTGGTCCTGGAGTGGTCGAATAGTCCGTAGATGCACGTTGAGAGAACTCTGCTTAGCTCTTGTGCAAGTTTTGTTAGACCGAGGAACGGCAAGCATGTGCTCGTTGCCTACATCATGAAGCCGAAGGCACATGTTGCGCCAGTCTCTTTCCCCCCGAATGCAACTCAGTCTATCCTTGTCTCAGGCAGGTTATGATTACCTGGCCACCGCCGCCCACTTCGCAGCTGAGTCTTCCACCGGCACCAACGTGAACGTGTGCACGACGGATGACTTCACCAAGTCGGTGGATGCCTTGGTCTACTACATCGATCCTGATAGCGAGGAGATGAAGTTGCTGGGTTCTGGAGCATCATACTTTAAAGATCTTTAAAGCTGTTTTTTGGTGCCTGTTCCTTAAAGGAGCCAGTATGACATGAATGTTCATGCTTTTTCTCCTGGGTCACTTCAAAGCCCAGGATCGCGTACCCCACCCTGCTGTTCGACCGCAACATCATCGACGGCCGCGGCATGATGTGCTCCTTCCTGACCCTGGCCATCGGCAACAACCAGGGTCGTGGGCTCAGAATGCCCTGTTGATAAGATGAGCAAAAACGTACCGATGTAACGTTTGGTTGATGTTTCTGTGGTCAGCACTGTGTGTTACGAGTGCATGGTTCAGGTATGGGCGATGTCGAGTACGGCAAGATCTACGACTTCTACCTGCCCCCGTCCTTCCTGCGCCTGTATGATGGGCCCGCCGTGAACGTGGAGGACATGTGGCGCATCTTGGGCAAGGGCACCAGCAACGGTGGTCTCGTGGTTGGAACCATCATCAAGCCCAAGCTCGGCCTGCAGCCCAAGCCTTTCGGCGAGGCCTGCTATGCCTTCTGGCAGGGCGGAGATTTCATCAAAAATGCACCTAGACTGCACTGGAACAAAAGCCTTAGCTACATTGTAGTGTTAGCATCGTATTTTCCACTAACTAACAGGGAGCAACGAAATGGGTTGTTGAAGAGCCTCCGTGCAGCCCAGGATGAGCCGCAGGGCAACCAGGTGTTCTGTCAGATGAACGAGTGCATCCCCGAGGTCGTGAAGGCCATGAGGGCCTGCATCAAGGAGACCGGTGTTGGCAAGCTGTTCTCGGCCAACATCACCGCGGATGATCCGAACGAGATGATCGCCCGCGGCAAGTACTGCCTGTCCCAGTTTGGCCCACTCTCGGAGAACTGCGCCTTCTTGGTGGATGGATACGTCGCAGGAGGCACCGCCGTGACCTGCGCCCGCCGCAACTTCCCCAAGCAGTTCTTGCACTACCACCGAGCCGGACACGGATCCGTGACCAGCCCCCAGACCCAGCGCGGCTACACCGCCTTCGTGCACACGAAGATCTCGCGAGTCATCGGTGCGTCCGGCATCCACACCGGCACCATGAGCTTCGGCAAGATGGAGGGCGATGCCTCCGACAAGAACATCGCCTTCATGCTTCAGGACGATGAGGCCGATGGCCCCTATTACCACCAGGAGTGGGAGGGCATGAAGCAGACCACTCCCATCATCTCCGGTGGCATGAACGCCCTGCGTCTGCCGGCCTTCTTCGAGAACCTGGGCCACTCCAACGTGATCCTGACTGCCGGTGGTGGCTCCTTCGGCCACAAGGACGGACCCAAGCCGGGTGCCATCTCCTGCCGCCAGGGTGAGGAGGCCTGGAAGGCTTGGAAGGCCGGACAGTATGGCAACATCAGCCTGAGCGATGGCGTCATCGAGTTCGCCAAGACCCACGAGGAGATCAAGGGCGCTTTCCTTACCTTCCAGAAGGATGCCGACCAGATCTACCCGGGCTGGAAGGAGAAGCTGGGCTACACCGGCGAGTCCTCCGTGCAGGCTGCCAGCTTCGACTGGGCCAAGAAGGCCTAAGCGGATCCAGGTCGCTTGGTTTTACATTGCAGCCCTACAGACAGTCTTCTTTCGATGATCCCTCAAGTTGGAATCCAAACAGCAAGCCCAGACTCGCCTCCCCCTTGCCTGCAAGCCCAAAGGTTGGACCACCAGCTGGATGGATCCAGCGCCCGATGGTGAGAATGCTTGGCTTCAGCGGCTTTTAATAATGAAAGGACGAGTGCAGGTTTTGGTTTCTTCTCACTGAATTTCCTGTCGGTCTCGCCTGTCCATCGTATTCAGAAAGCTTGGCTGGAATTCCAAGCCTAGTTGTTAGCATTGGTCAATTTTGGGGCTTGACCTGTTAGGCGGGAAGCGCTCCCGTAAATTCTCCCTGGTGTCTGCGGTTCTGCGCGCGGCTGCGGCCGCAGACTCCAGACAGTTATCCCAGCTAACTCTTTGTAATAGCATTTTCAGATTGCCGGATTAGACGGAGCAGGACTCGAAGAGCACCTGGAAAATTCGGAACATTAGGCTACGCCACGAAGCGACAAGCGCGCGGAACGCAAAAGCGAGGAAGATCTTGCTGTCGAGTTCTGTCGTGTTGTGGTCTTCTGCACTGCAGCCCTCCGCATGGAGGTGCTTGCATCCCGCAGCCGCTGCACTGGGTCGATACGTATTTCTCCCCTTTTCCGCGTCCCGCAGCGCGTTCTTGGGATGGCTCAGCGTCCATCCAACATTGCCCTTGCTGGGGCAGCCGCAGGCGAGCTGTGAAGCGGCCCCACACCCGAAGCCTCATAAGCCTCTTGCAGAGAGCCCCCAGGACCTTACGCTGCAATGCTGCAAGAAGCCTCAACTCAAGTCAGCTCAAGAGGCGGTCTTGCCCTTCTCGGCTCCACCACCGATGCCTTCGTGGCCTCCGCCCCGCAGGAAAATCGGGGGGGGGGGGGACTTCTGTGAGCGGTAGCAACGCACGGTGAGGGATCTTTGCTTGCACAGGCCAGTGGACCGAGCCTGCGCGGTGCTCCCGTTGCCCAGTCTCAGGCCGGATCAGGGCTGTCTCCGGAGAGGTTAGCTTCTTCTCCTTACAGCCGTGACTTGTATGGTTCTCTGCTCCTGATGCTCTTGCTACGGCGGTTTTGGCTACCACTGCTCTGACAAAGACATGCGAGGCCCAGGCTGCAGCGTCGGGAAGCTCCCTCTCCGCCTCTTGGACTTCAAGCCTTTGCGGCGCAAGTGCGCGCGTCTGCGTGCATTTGCCGATGCCGGTCTTGACTAAACATTCCTATCGTATCTTGGGAGGCTCTCGCCGCTGGCGGAGCTCTTGCCGCCGCGGCCGTGGCTGCCAGCCGCCCAGGCGCTCCGTACTTGCAGCATGCTAATGGCAGTCTTCGCACAGCTCCGATCCCAGAGCCCAGAGAAACATGATTAGTTCGAGACGGAAGCAGTACTGGATAATCGGGACTGGAGTTGAGGGCCTGAGAGCCCTTCAGCTAGGATGTTGGGCTCCAATCGTTCTGAGCCATACCGGAAAACTTGCGGCAACTATCGGGACCTGCCAGAATCAGGACGCCAGACACGCAGCACCATCCTGCCTACGACTGTGGTGCCCGTGAAGGCCATTGCCGGCTTGGGATTGGACTCTTCGAAGGGTTTTGGGTCAGCGCCCCCGGTTCAGGCCTCCCCGTGCAGTCCTCAATCTGAGCAGAGAGATTCCTACTAGTTCCAGCTACGCTCGCCCGCGAGCTCCGGACCACGAGGTTGACATTGAACCTTGAAACCTTTGCACTGTTCAGTTGCTGCTACCACGTCTGCGACGCTTAGCTCTGCTGTTTCAAGTTGCGGTCGTGGCCGTGCCACGGATACGACTATGTTTCGTTCTCGTTGTGCAATATTGTGCAGGACAGCCGGGTGGCACGCAGGGCGCTGGACCAGTCCAGCCGATATGCAGACCTGTCTCTTGACGAGGCCACGCTGATCAAGTCACCCGGCATGAATGTTTGCAGTACTCTGAACAGTGCAGCCGCAACGGGGGTCTCTTCGATCTTGGAAGTCAGGGCTACCGAGTGTCATCAACAGCGATTATAGGATTTGTTAACTTTGTGGCGTAAGCTGTCAATTGTTCTGAGGAACGGCAAGCACGTGCTGGTCGCGTACATCATGAAGCCGAAGGCACATGTTGCGCCAGTCTCTTTCCCCCCCGAATGCAACTCAGTCTATCCTTGTCTCAGGCAGGTTATGATTACCTGGCCACCGCCGCCCACTTCGCAGCCGAGTCTTCCACCGGCACCAACGTGAACGTGTGCACGACGGATGACTTCACCAAGTCCGTGGATGCCCTGGTCTACTACATCGACCCTGACAGCGAGGAGATGAAGTTGCTTGGTTCTGGGGGATCATACTTAATGCTGTTTTTGTTGGTACGTGTTCCTCGAAGGAGCCGTTATGACATGAATGGTCATACTTTTTCTCCTGGGTTACTTCAAAGCCGAGGATCGCGTACCCCACCCTGCTGTTCGACCGCAACATCATCGACGGCCGCGGCATGATGTGCTCCTTCCTGACCCTGGCTATCGGCAACAACCAGGGTCGTGGGCTCAGAATGCCCTGTTGATAAGATGAGCAAAAACGTTCCGATGTAACGATTGATTGATGTTTCTGTGGTCAGTACTGTGTGTCACGAGTGTATGGTTCAGGTATGGGCGATGTCGAGTACGGCAAGATCTACGACTTCTACCTGCCCCCGTCCTTCCTGCGCCTGTATGATGGGCCCGCTGTGAACGTGGAGGACATGTGGCGCATCCTGGGCAAGGGCACCAGCAACGGTGGTCTCGTGGTTGGAACCATCATCAAGCCCAAGCTCGGCCTGCAGCCCAAGCCTTTCGGCGAGGCGTGCTACGCCTTCTGGCAGGGCGGAGATTTCATCAAAAATGCATCTAGACTGCGCTGGAACAAAAGCCTTAGCTACATTGTAGTGTTAGCATCGTATGTTCCACTAACTAACAGGGAGCAACGAAATGGGTTGTTGAAGAGCCTCCCTGCAGCCCAGGATGAGCCGCAGGGCAATCAGGTGTTCTGTCAGATGAACGAGTGCATCCCCGAGGTCGTGAAGGCCATGAGGGCCTGCATCAAGGAGACCGGTGTTGGCAAGCTGTTCTCGGCCAACATCACCGCGGATGATCCCAACGAGATGATCGCCCGCGGCAAGTACTGCCTGTCCCAGTTTGGCCCACTCTCGGAGAACTGCGCCTTCTTGGTGGATGGATACGTCGCAGGAGGCACCGCCGTGACCTGCGCCCGCCGCAACTTCCCCAAGCAGTTCTTGCACTACCACCGAGCCGGACACGGATCCGTGACCAGCCCCCAGACCCAGCGCGGCTACACCGCCTTCGTGCACACGAAGATCTCGCGAGTCATCGGTGCGTCCGGCATCCACACCGGCACCATGAGCTTCGGCAAGATGGAGGGCGATGCCTCCGACAAGAACATCGCCTTCATGCTTCAGGACGATGAGGCCGATGGCCCCTACTACCACCAGGAGTGGGAGGGCATGAAGCAGACCACTCCCATCATCTCCGGCGGTATGAACGCCCTGCGTCTGCCAGCCTTCTTCGAGAACCTGGGCCACTCCAACGTGATCCTCACCGCCGGCGGTGGCTCCTTCGGCCACAAGGACGGGCCCAAGCCGGGTGCTATCTCCTGCCGCCAGGGTGAGGAGGCCTGGAAGGCCTGGAAAGCCGGACAGTATGGCAACATCAGCCTGAGCGATGGCGTCATCGAGTTCGCCAAGACCACGAGGAGATCAAGGGCGCTTTCCTTACCTTCCAGAAGGATGCCGACCAGATCTACCCGGGCTGGAAGGAGAAGCTGGGCTACACCGGCGAGTCCTCCGTGCAGGCTGCCAGCTTCGACTGGGCCAAGAAGTCCGCCGCCGCGTCTGTTCGTCGGCGCCATCGTGGCCCCCTGCCATACGAGAGCACGTATCGCTCATGCCCTGGAATCAGTCCAGCCTCGCTTACGCAGACCTGTCCCTGTCCGGGCACCCTGGTCAAGAGACTCGGCTGCAGGTTGGAGTGGCTGGTGCTGATCTCACATGAGAGGTGCCGGTTACTTATTGCAGGCCCACGAGCGCACTGGAGATTGATCCCGATTAGTTTTCTGAAGTGAATGTGGTCCTGGAGTGGTCGAATAGTCCGTAGATGCACGTTGAGAGAACTCAGCTTAGCTCTTGTGCAAGTTTTGTTAGACCGAGGAACGGCAAGCATGTGCTCGTTGCCTACATCATGAAGCCGAAGGCACATGTTGTGCCAGTCTCTTTCCCCCGAATGCAACTCAGTCTATCCTTGTCTCAGGCAGGTTATGATTACCTGGCCACCGCCGCCCACTTCGCAGCTGAGTCTTCCACCGGCACCAACGTGAACGTGTGCACGACGGATGACTTCACCAAGTCGGTGGATGCCTTGGTCTACTACATCGATCCTGATAGCGAGGAGATGAAGTTGCTGGGTTCTGGAGCATCATACTTTAAAGCTGTTTTTTGGTGCCTGTTCCTTGAAGGAGCCAGTATGACATGAATGTTCATGCTTTTTCTCCTGGGTCACTTCAAAGCCCAGGATCGCCTACCCCACCCTGCTGTTCGACCGCAACATCATCGACGGCCGCGGCATGATGTGCTCCTTCCTGACCCTGGCTATCGGCAACAACCAGGGTCGTGGGCTCAGAATGCCCTGTTGATAAGATGAGCAAAAACGTACCGATGTAATGTTTGGTTGATGTTTCTGTGGTCAGCACTGTGTGTTACGAGTGCATGGTTCAGGTATGGGCGATGTCGAGTACGGCAAGATCTACGACTTCTACCTGCCCCCGTCCTTCCTGCGCCTGTATGATGGGCCCGCCGTGAACGTGGAGGACATGTGGCGCATCTTGGGCAAGGGCACCAGCAACGGTGGTCTCGTGGTTGGAACCATCATCAAGCCCAAGCTCGGCCTGCAGCCCAAGCCTTTCGGCGAGGCCTGCTATGCCTTCTGGCAGGGCGGAGATTTCATCAAAAATGCACCTAGACTGCACTGGAACAAAAGCCTTAGCTTCATTGTAGTGTTAGCATCGTATTTTCCACTAACTAACAGGGAGCAACGAAATGGGTTGTTGAAGAGCCTCCGTGCAGCCCAGGATGAGCCGCAGGGCAACCAGGTGTTCTGTCAGATGAACGAGTGCATCCCCGAGGTCGTGAAGGCCATGAGGGCCTGCATCAAGGAGACCGGTGTTGGCAAGCTGTTCTCGGCCAACATCACCGCGGATGATCCCAACGAGATGATTGCCCGCGGCAAGTACTGCCTGTCCCAATTTGGCCCACTCTCGGAGAACTGCGCCTTCTTGGTGGATGGATACGTCGCAGGAGGCACCGCCGTGACCTGCGCCCGCCGCAACTTCCCCAAGCAGTTCTTGCACTACCACCGAGCCGGACACGGATCCGTGACCAGCCCCCAGACCCAGCGCGGCTACACCGCCTTCGTGCACACGAAGATCTCGCGAGTCATCGGTGCGTCCGGCATTCACACCGGCACCATGAGCTTCGGCAAGATGGAGGGCGATGCCTCCGACAAGAACATCGCCTTCATGCTTCAGGACGATGAGGCCGATGGCCCGTACTACCACCAGGAGTGGGAGGGCATGAAGCAGACCACTCCCATCATCTCCGGCGGTATGAACGCCCTGCGTCTGCCGGCCTTCTTCGAGAACCTGGGCCACTCCAACGTGATCCTGACTGCCGGTGGTGGCTCCTTCGGCCACAAGGACGGACCCAAGCCGGGTGCCATCTCCTGCCGCCAGGGTGAGGAGGCCTGGAAGGCTTGGAAGGCCGGACAGTATGGCAACATCAGCCTGAGCGATGGCGTCATCGAGTTCGCCAAGACCCACGAGGAGATCAAGGGCGCTTTCCTTACCTTCCAGAAGGATGCCGACCAGATCTACCCGGGCTGGAAGGAGAAGCTGGGCTACACCGGCGAGTCCTCGGTGCAGGCTGCCAGCTTCGACTGGGCCAAGAAGGCCTCCGCCGCGGCCTTCGTCGGCGCCAGCGTGGCCCCTGCCAAGAAGGAGAGCAACGTCTCGCTCAAGGCCCTGGATCAGTCCAGCCGCTACGCAGACCTGTCCCTGGACGAGGCCACCCTGGTCAAGAGACTCGGCTGCAGGTTGGAGTGGCTGGTGCTGATCTCACATGAGAGGTGCCGGTGACTTATTGCAGGCCCACGAGCGCACTGGAGATTGATCCCGATTAGTTTTCTGAAGTGAATGTGGTCCTGGAGTGGTCGAATAGTCCGTAGATGCACGTTGAGAGAACTCTGCTTAGCTCTTGTGCAAGTCTCGTTAGACCGAGGAACGGCAAGCATGTGCTCGTTGCCTACATCATGAAGCCGAAGGCACATGTTGCGCCAGTCTCTTTCCCCCCGAATGCAACTCAGTCTATCCTTGTCTCAGGCAGGTTATGATTACCTGGCCACCGCCGCCCACTTCGCAGCTGAGTCTTCCACCGGCACCAACGTGAACGTGTGCACGACGGATGACTTCACCAAGTCGGTGGATGCCTTGGTCTACTACATCGATCCTGATAGCGAGGAGATGAAGTTGCTGGGTTCTGGAGCATCATACTTTAAAGCTGTTTTTTGGTGCCTGTTCCTTGAAGGAGCCAGTATGACATGAATGTTCATGCTTTTTCTCCTGGGTCACTTCAAAGCCCAGGATCGCGTACCCCACCCTGCTGTTCGACCGCAACATCATCGACGGCCGCGGCATGATGTGCTCCTTCCTGACCCTGGCTATCGGCAACAACCAGGGTCGTGGGCTCAGAATGCCCTGTTGATAAGATGAGCAAAAACGTACCGATGTAATGTTTGGTTGATGTTTCTGTGGTCAGCACTGTGTGTTACGAGTGCATGGTTCAGGTATGGGCGATGTCGAGTACGGCAAGATCTACGACTTCTACCTGCCCCCGTCCTTCCTGCGCCTGTATGATGGGCCCGCCGTGAACGTGGAGGACATGTGGCGCATCTTGGGCAAGGGCACCAGCAACGGTGGTCTCGTGGTTGGAACCATCATCAAGCCCAAGCTCGGCCTGCAGCCCAAGCCTTTCGGCGAGGCCTGCTATGCCTTCTGGCAGGGCGGAGATTTCATCAAAAATGATGAGCCGCAGGGCAACCAGGTGTTCTGTCAGATGAACGAGTGCATCCCCGAGGTCGTGAAGGCCATGAGGGCCTGCATCAAGGAGACCGGTGTTGGCAAGCTGTTCTCGGCCAACATCACCGCGGATGATCCCAACGAGATGATCGCCCGCGGCAAGTACTGCCTGTCCCAGTTTGGCCCACTCTCGGAGAACTGCGCCTTCTTGGTGGATGGATACGTCGCAGGAGGCACCGCCGTGACCTGCGCCCGCCGCAACTTCCCCAAGCAGTTCTTGCACTACCACCGAGCCGGACACGGATCCGTGACCAGCCCCCAGACCCAGCGCGGCTACACCGCCTTCGTGCACACGAAGATCTCGCGAGTCATCGGTGCGTCCGGCATCCACACCGGCACCATGAGCTTCGGCAAGATGGAGGGCGATGCCTCCGACAAGAACATCGCCTTCATGCTTCAGGACGATGAGGCCGATGGCCCCTACTACCACCAGGAGTGGGAGGGCATGAAGCAGACCACTCCCATCATCTCCGGTGGCATGAACGCCCTGCGTCTGCCGGCCTTCTTCGAGAACCTGGGCCACTCCAACGTGATCCTGACTGCCGGTGGTGGCCTCCTTCGGCCACAAGGACGGACCCAAGCCGGGTGCCATCTCCTGCCGCCAGGGTGAGGAGGCCTGGAAGGCTTGGAAGGCCGGACAGTATGGCAACATCAGCCTGAGCGATGGCGTCATCGAGTTCGCCAAGACCCACGAGGAGATCAAGGGCGCTTTCCTTACCTTCCAGAAGGATGCCGACCAGATCTACCCGGGCTGGAAGGAGAAGCTGGGCTACACCGGCGAGTCCTCCGTGCAGGCTGCCAGCTTCGACTGGGCCAAGAAGGCCTAAGCGGATGTAGGTCGCTTGGTTTTGCATTGCAGCCCTACAGACAGTCTTCTTTCGATGCCCTATTTTCGGAATTTCAAATCGCAAGCCCAGACTCGCCTCCCCCTTGCCTGCAAGCCCAAAGGTTGGACCACCAGCTGGATGGATCCAGCGCCCGATGGTGAGAATGCTTGGCTTCAGCGGCTTTTAATAATGAAAGGACGAGTGCAGGTTTTGGTTTCTTCTCACTGAATTTCCTGTCGGTCTCGCCTGTCCATCGTATTCAGAAAGCTTGGCTGGAATTCCAAGCCTAGTTGTTAGCATTGGTCAATTGGGGGGCTTGACCTGTTAATTAGGCGGGAAGCGCTCCCGTAAATTCTCCCTGGTGTCTGCGGTTCTGCGCGCGGCTGCGGCCGCAGACTCCAGACAGTTATCCCAGCTAACTCTTTGTAATAGCATTTTCAGATTGCCGGATTAGACGGAGCAGGACTCGAAGAGCACCTGGAAAATTCGGAACATTAGGCTACGCCACGAAGCTACAAGCGCGCGGAACGCAAAAGCGAGGAAGATCTTGCTGTCGAGTTCTGTCGTGTTGTGGTCTTCTGCACTGCAGCCGACCGCATGGAGGTGCTTGCATCCCGCAGCCGCTGCACTGGGTCGATACGTATTTCTCCCCTTTTCCGCGTCCCGCAGCGCGTTCTTGGGATGGCTCAGCGTCCATCCAACATTGCCCTTGCTGGGGCAGCCGCAGGCGAGCTGTGAAGCGGCCCCTCATAAGCCTCTTGCAGAGAGCCCCCAGGACCTTACGCTGCAATGCTGCAAGAAGCCTCAACTCAAGTCAGCTCAAGAGGCGGTCTTGCCCTTCTCGGCTCCACCACCGATGCCTTCGTGGCCTCCGCCCCGCAGGAAAATCGGGGGGGGGGGGGACTTCTGTGAGCGGTAGCAACGCACGGTGAGGGATCTTTGCTTGCACAGGCCAGTGGACCGAGCCTGCGCGGTGCTCCCGTTGCCCAGTCTCAGGCCGGATCAGGGCTGTCTCCGGAGAGGTTAGCTTCTTCTCCTTACAGCCGTGACTTGTATGGTTCTCTGCTTCTGATGCTCTTGCTACGGCGGTTTTGGCTACCACTGCTCTGACAAAGACATGCGAGGCCCAGGCTGCAGCGTCGGGAAGCTCCCTCTCCGCCTCTTGGACTTCAAGCCTTTGCGGCGCAAGTGCGCGCGTCTGCGTGCATTTGCCGATGCCGGTCTTGACTAAACATTCCTATCGTATCTTGGGAGGCTCTCGCCGCCGGCGGAGCTCTTGCCGCCGCGGCCGTGGCTGCCAGCCGCCCAGGCGCTCCGTACTTGCAGCATGCTAATGGCAGTCTTCGCACAGCTCCGATCCCAGAGCCCAGAGAAACATGATTAGTTCGAGACGGAAGCAGTACTGGATAATCGGGACTGGAGTTGAGGGCCTGAGAGCCCTTCAGCTAGGATGTTGGGCTCCAAACGTTCTGAGCCATACCGGAAAACTTGCGGCAACTATCGGGACCTGCCAGAATCAGGACGCCAGACACGCAGCACCATCCTGCCTACGACTGTGGTGCCCGTGAAGGCCATTGCCGGCTTGGGATTGGACTCTTCGAAGGGTTTTGGGTCAGCGCCCCCGGTTCAGATTTGGTGCGCCTTCGGAAGGCCTCCCCGTGAAGTCTTCAATCTGAGCCGAGAGATTCCTACTAGTTCCAGCTACGCTCGACCGCATTCGACCGCGAGCTCCGGACCACGAGGTTGACATTGAACCTTGAAGCCTTTGCACTCTTCAGTTGCTACTACCACGTCTGCGACGCTTAGCTCTGCTGTTTCAAGTTGCGGTCGTGGCCGTGCCACGGATACGATTATGTTTCGTTCTCATTGTGCAATATTGTGCAGGACAGCCGGGTGGCACGCAGGGCGCTGGACCAGTCCAGCCGATATGCAGACCTGTCTCTTGACGAGGCCACGCTGATCAAGTCACCCGGCATGAATGTTTGCAGTACTCTGAACAGTGCAGCCGCAACGGGGGTCTCCTCGATCTTGGAAGTCAGGGCTACCGATTGTCATCAACAGAGATTATGGGATTTGTTAACTTTGTGGCGTAAGCTGTCAACTGTTCTGAGGAACGGCAAGCACGTGCTGGTCGCGTACATCATGAAGCCGAAGGCACATGTTGCGCCAGTCTCTTTCCCCCCAAAATGCAACTCAGTCTATCCTTGTCTCAGGCAGGTTATGATTACCTGGCCACCGCCGCCCACTTCGCCGCCGAGTCCTCCACCGGCACCAACGTGAACGTGTGTACGACGGATGACTTCACCAAGTCGGTGGATGCCTTGGTCTACTACATCGATCCTGATAGCGAGGAGATGAAGTTGCTTGGTTCTGGAGGATCATACTTTAAAGCTGTTTCTGTTGGTACGTGTTCCTTGAAGGAGCCAGTATGACGTGAATGTTCATACTTTTTCTCCTGGGTTGCTTCAAAGCCCAGGATCGCGTACCCCACCCTGCTGTTCGATCGCAACATCATCGACGGCCGCGGCATGATGTGCTCCTTCCTGACCCTGGCTATCGGCAACAACCAGGGTCATGGGCTCAGAATGCCCTGTTGATCAAATGAGCAAAAACGTACCCATGTAACGTTTGGTTAATGTTTCTGTGGTCAGCACTGGCTGTTACGAGTGTTTGGTTCAGGTATGGGCGATGTCGAGTACGGCAAGATCTACGACTTCTACCTGCCCCCGTCCTTCCTGCGCCTGTATGATGGGCCCGCTGTGAACGTGGAGGACATGTGGCGCATCCTGGGCAAAGGCACCAGCAACGGTGGTCTCGTGGTTGGAACCATCATCAAGCCCAAGCTCGGCCTGCAGCCCAAGCCTTTCGGCGAGGCCTGCTATGCATTCTGGCAGGGCGGAGATTTCATCAAAAATGATGAGCCGCAGGGCAACCAGGTGTTCTGTCAGATGAACGAGTGCATCCCCGAGGTCGTGAAGGCCATGAGGGCCTGCATCAAGGAGACCGGTGTTGGCAAGCTGTTCTCGGCCAACATCACCGCGGATGATCCCAACGAGATGATCGCCCGCGGCAAGTACTGCCTGTCCCAGTTTGGCCCACTCTCGGAGAACTGCGCCTTCTTGGTGGATGGATACGTCGCAGGAGGCACCGCCGTGACCTGCGCCCGCCGCAACTTCCCCAAGCAGTTCTTGCACTACCACCGAGCCGGACACGGATCCGTGACCAGCCCCCAGACCCAGCGCGGCTACACCGCCTTCGTGCACACGAAGATCTCGCGAGTCATCGGTGCGTCCGGCATCCACACCGGCACCATGAGCTTCGGCAAGATGGAGGGCGATGCCTCCGACAAGAACATCGCCTTCATGCTTCAGGACGATGAGGCCGATGGCCCCTACTACCACCAGGAGTGGGAGGGCATGAAGCAGACCACTCCCATCATCTCCGGCGGTATGAACGCCCTGCGTCTGCCGGCCTTCTTCGAGAACCTGGGCCACTCCAACGTGATCCTGACTGCCGGTGGTGGCTCCTTCGGCCACAAGGACGGACCCAAGCCGGGTGCCATCTCCTGCCGCCAGGGTGAGGAGGCCTGGAAGGCTTGGAAGGCCGGACAGTATGGCAACATCAGCCTGAGCGATGGCGTCATCGAGTTCGCCAAGACCCACGAGGAGATCAAGGGCGCTTTCCTTACCTTCCAGAAGGACGCCGACCAGATCTACCCTGGCTGGAAGGAGAAGCTCGGCTACACGGGCGAGTCTTCCGTGCAGGCGGCCAGCTTCGACTGGGCCAAGAAGGCATCCGCCGCGGCCTTTGTCGGCGCCAGCGTGGCCCCTGCCAAGAAGGAGAGCAACGTATCGCTCAAGGCCCTGGACCAGTCCAGCCGCTACGCAGACCTGTCCCTGGACGAGGCCACCCTGGTCAAGAGACTCGGCTGCAGCTTGAAGTGGCTGGTGCTGATCTCACATGAGAGGTGCCGGTGACTTATTGCAGGCCCACGAGCGCACTAGAGATTGATCCCGAGTAGTTTGTTGAAGTGAATGTGGTATTGAGTGGTCGAATGGTCCGTAGATGCACGTTGAGAGAACTTTGCTTAGCTCTTGTGCAAGTCTCGTTAGACCGAGGAACGGCAAGCATGTGCTCGTTGCCTACATCATGAAGCCGAAGGCACATGTTGCGCCAGTCTCTTTCCCCCCCGAATGCAACTCAGTCTATCCTTGTCTCAGGCAGGTTATGATTACCTGGCCACCGCCGCCCACTTCGCAGCTGAGTCTTCCACCGGCACCAACGTGAACGTGTGCACGACGGATGACTTCACCAAGTCGGTGGATGCCTTGGTCTACTACATCGATCCTGATAGCGAGGAGATGAAGTTGCTTGGTTCTGGAGGATCATACTTAATGCTGTTTTGTTGGTACGTGTTCCTCGAAAGAGCCATTATGACATGAATGGTCATACTTTTTCTCCTGGGTCACTTCAAAGCCCAGGATCGCGTACCCCACCCTGCTGTTCGACCGCAACATCATCGACGGCCGCGGCATGATGTGCTCCTTCCTGACCCTGGCTATCGGCAACAACCAGGGTCGTGGGCTCAGAATGCCCTGTTGATAAGATGAGCAAAAACGTACCGATGTAATGTTTGGTTGATGTTTCTGTGGTCAGTACTGTGTGTCACGTGAGTGTTTGGTTCAGGTATGGGCGATGTCGAGTACGGCAAGATCTACGACTTCTACCTGCCCCCGTCCTTCCTGCGCCTGTATGATGGGCCCGCCGTGAACGTGGAGGACATGTGGCGCATCCTGGGCAAAGGCACCAGCAACGGTGGTCTCGTGGTTGGCACCATCATCAAGCCCAAGCTCGGCCTGCAGCCCAAGCCTTTCGGCGAGGCCTGCTATGCATTCTGGCAGGGCGGAGATTTCATCAAAAATGATGAGCCGCAGGGCAACCAGGTGTTCTGTCAGATGAACGAGTGCATCCCCGAGGTCGTGAAGGCCATGAGGGCCTGCATCAAGGAGACCGGTGTTGGCAAGCTGTTCTCGGCCAACATCACCGCGGATGATCCCAACGAGATGATCGCCCGCGGCAAGTACTGCCTGTCCCAGTTTGGCCCACTCTCGGAGAACTGCGCCTTCTTGGTGGATGGATACGTCGCAGGAGGCACCGCCGTGACCTGCGCCCGCCGCAACTTCCCCAAGCAGTTCTTGCACTACCACCGAGCCGGACACGGATCCGTGACCAGCCCCCAGACCCAGCGCGGCTACACCGCCTTCGTGCACACGAAGATCTCGCGAGTCATCGGTGCGTCCGGCATCCACACCGGCACCATGAGCTTCGGCAAGATGGAGGGCGATGCCTCCGACAAGAACATCGCCTTCATGCTTCAGGACGATGAGGCCGATGGCCCCTACTACCACCAGGAGTGGGAGGGCATGAAGCAGACCACTCCCATCATCTCCGGCGGTATGAACGCCCTGCGTCTGCCGGCCTTCTTCGAGAACCTGGGCCACTCCAACGTGATCCTGACTGCCGGTGGTGGCTCCTTCGGCCACAAGGACGGACCCAAGCCGGGTGCCATCTCCTGCCGCCAGGGTGAGGAGGCCTGGAAGGCTTGGAAGGCCGGACAGTATGGCAACATCAGCCTGAGCGATGGCGTCATCGAGTTCGCCAAGACCCACGAGGAGATCAAGGGCGCTTTCCTTACCTTCCAGAAGGATGCCGACCAGATCTACCCGGGCTGGAAGGAGAAGCTGGGCTACACCGGCGAGTCCTCGGTGCAGGCTGCCAGCTTCGACTGGGCCAAGAAGGCCTCCGCCGCGGCCTTCGTCGGCGCCAGCGTGGCCCCTGCCAAGAAGGAGAGCAAAGTATCGCTCAAGGCCCTGGATCAGTCCAGCCGCTACGCAGACCTGTCCCTGGACGAGGCCACCCTGGTCAAGAGACTCGGCTGCAGGTTGGAGTGGCTGGTGCTGATCTCACATGAGAGGTGCCGGTGACTTATTGCAGGCCCACGAGCGCACTGGAGATTGATCTCGATTAGTTTTCTGGAGTGAATGTGGTCCTGGAGTGGTCGAATAGTCCGTAGATGCAGGTTGAGAGAACTCTGCTTAGCTCTTGTGCAAGTTTTGTTAGACCGAGGAACGGCAAGCATGTGCTCGTTGCCTACATCATGAAGCCGAAGGCACATGTTGCGCCAGTCTCTTTCCCCCCGAATGCAACTCAGTCCATCCTTGTCTCAGGCAGGTTATGATTACCTGGCCACCGCCGCCCACTTCGCAGCTGAGTCTTCCACCGGCACCAACGTGAACGTGTGCACGACGGATGACTTCACCAAGTCGGTGGATGCCTTGGTCTACTACATCGATCCTGATAGCGAGGAGATGAAGTTGCTGGGTTCTGGAGCATCATACTTTAAAGCTGTTTTTTGGTGCCTGTTCCTTAAAGGAGCCAGTATGACATGAATGTTCATGCTTTTTCTCCTGGGTCACTTCAAAGCCCAGGATCGCGTACCCCACCCTGCTGTTCGACCGCAACATCATCGACGGCCGCGGCATGATGTGCTCCTTCCTGACCCTGGCTATCGGCAACAACCAGGGTCGTGGGCTCAGAATGCCCTGTTGATAAGATGAGCAAAAACGTACCGATGTAATGTTTGGTTGATGTTTCTGTGGTCAGCACTGTGTGTTACGAGTGCATGGTTCAGGTATGGGCGATGTCGAGTACGGCAAGATCTACGACTTCTACCTGCCCCCGTCCTTCCTGCGCCTGTATGATGGGCCCGCCGTGAACGTGGAGGACATGTGGCGCATCTTGGGCAAGGGCACCAGCAACGGTGGTCTCGTGGTTGGAACCATCATCAAGCCCAAGCTCGGCCTGCAGCCCAAGCCTTTCGGCGAGGCCTGCTATGCCTTCTGGCAGGGCGGAGATTTCATCAAAAATGCACCTAGACTGCACTGGAACAAAAGCCTTAGCTACATTGTAGTGTTAGCATCGTATTTTCCACTAACTAACAGGGAGCAACGAAATGGGTTGTTGAAGAGCCTCCGTGCAGCCCAGGATGAGCCGCAGGGCAACCAGGTGTTCTGTCAGATGAACGAGTGCATCCCCGAGGTCGTGAAGGCCATGAGGGCCTGCATCAAGGAGACCGGTGTTGGCAAGCTGTTCTCGGCCAACATCACCGCGGATGATCCGAACGAGATGATCGCCCGCGGCAAGTACTGCCTGTCCCAGTTTGGCCCACTCTCGGAGAACTGCGCCTTCTTGGTGGATGGATACGTCGCAGGAGGCACCGCCGTGACCTGCGCCCGCCGCAACTTCCCCAAGCAGTTCTTGCACTACCACCGAGCCGGACACGGATCCGTGACCAGCCCCCAGACCCAGCGCGGCTACACCGCCTTCGTGCACACGAAGATCTCGCGAGTCATCGGTGCGTCCGGCATCCACACCGGCACCATGAGCTTCGGCAAGATGGAGGGCGATGCCTCCGACAAGAACATCGCCTTCATGCTTCAGGACGATGAGGCCGATGGCCCCTACTACCACCAGGAGTGGGAGGGCATGAAGCAGACCACTCCCATCATTTCCGGTGGCATGAACGCCCTGCGTCTGCCGGCCTTCTTCGAGAACCTGGGCCACTCCAACGTGATCCTGACTGCCGGTGGTGGCTCCTTCGGCCACAAGGACGGACCCAAGCCGGGTGCCATCTCCTGCCGCCAGGGTGAGGAGGCCTGGAAGGCTTGGAAGGCCGGACAGTATGGCAACATCAGCCTGAGCGATGGCGTCATCGAGTTCGCCAAGACCCACGAGGAGATCAAGGGCGCTTTCCTTACCTTCCAGAAGGATGCCGACCAGATCTACCCGGGCTGGAAGGAGAAGCTGGGCTACACCGGCGAGTCCTCCGTGCAGGCTGCCAGCTTCGACTGGGCCAAGAAGGCCTAAGCGGATCCAGGGTCGCTTGGTTTTACATTGCAGCCCTACAGACAGTCTTCTTTCGATGATCTTTCGATGCCCTCAAGTTGGAATCCAAACAGCAAGCCCAGACTCGCCTCCCCCTTGCCTGCAAGCCAAAAGGTTGTACCACCAGCTGGATGGATCCAGCGCCCGATGGTGAGAATGCTTGGCTTCAGCGGCTTTTAATAATGAAAGGACGAGTGCAGGTTTTGGTTTCTTCTCACTGAATTTCCTGTCGGTCTCGCCTGTCCATCGTATTCAGAAAGCTTGGCTGGAACTCCAAGCCTAGTTGTTAGCATTGGTCAATTTTGGGGCTTGACCTGTTAGGCGGGAAGCGCTCCCGTAAATTCTCCCTGGTGTCTGCGGTTCTGCGCGCGGCTGCGGCCGCAGACTCCAGACAGTTATCCCAGCTAACTCTTTGTAATAGCATTTTCAGATTGCCGGATTAGACGGAGCAGGACTCGAAGAGCACCTGGAAAATTCGGAACATTAGGCTACGCCACGAAGCGACAAGCGCGCGGAACGCAAAAGCGAGGAAGATCTTGCTGTCGAGTTCTGTCGTGTTGTGGTCTTCTGCACTGCAGCCGACCGCATGGAGGTGCTTGCATCCCGCAGCCGCTGCACTGGGTCGATACGTATTTCTCCCCTTTTCCGCGTCCCGCAGCGCGTTCTTGGGATGGCTCAGCGTCCATCCAACATTGCCCTTGCTGGGGCAGCCGCAGGCGAGCTGTGAAGCGGCCCCTCATAAGCCTCTTGCAGAGAGCCCCCAGGACCTTACGCTGCAATGCTGCAAGAAGCCTCAACTCAAGTCAGCTCAAGAGGCGGTCTTGCCCTTCTCGGCTCCACCACCGATGCCTTCGTGGCCTCCGCCCCGCAGGAAAATCGGGGGGGACTTCTGTGAGCGGTAGCAACGCACGCTGAGGGATCTTTGCTTGCACAGGCCAGTGGACCGAGCCTGCGCGGTGCTCCCGTTGCCCAGTCTCAGGCCGGATCAGGGCTGTCTCCGGAGAGGTTAGCTTCTTCTCCTTACAGCCGTGACTTGTATGGTTCTCTGCTCCTGATGCTCTTGCTACGGCGGTTTTGGCTACCACTGCTCTGACAAAGACATGCGAGGCCCAGGCTGCAGCGTCGGGAAGCTCCCTCTCCGCCTCTTGGACTTCAAGCCTTTGCGGCGTAAGTGCGCATGTCTGCGTGCATTTGCCGATGCCGGTCTTGACTAAACATTCCTATCGTATCTTGGGAGGCTCTCGCCGCTGGCGGAGCTCTTGCCGCCGCGGCCGTGGCTGCCAGCCGCCCAGGCGCTCCGTACTTGCAGCATGCTAATGGCAGTCTTCGCACAGCTCCGATCCCAGAGCCCAGAGAAACATGATTAGTTCGAGACGGAAGCAGTACTGGATAATCGGGACTGGAGTTGAGGGCCTGAGAGCCCTTCAGCTAGGATGTTGGGCTCCAATCGTTCTGAGCCATACCGGAAAACTTGCGGCAACTATCGGGACCTGCCAGAATCAGGACGCCAGACACGCAGCACCATCCTGCCTACGACTGTGGTGCCCGTGAAGGCCATTGCCGGCTTGGGATTGGACTCTTCGAAGGGTTTTGGGTCAGCGCCCCCGGTTCAGATTTGGTGCGCCTTCGGAAGGCCTCCCCGTGAAGTCTTCAATCTGAGCAGAGAGATTCCTACTAGTTCCAGCTACGCTCGACCGCGAGCTCCGGACCACGAGGTTGACATTGAACCTTGAAACCTTTGCACTGTTCAGTTGCTGCTACCACGTCTGCGACGCATAGAGTTACGGTCGTTGCCGTTATGTTTCGTTCTCGTTGTGCAATATTGTGCAGGACAGCCGGGTGGCACGCAGGGCGCTGGACCAGTCCAGCCGATATGCAGACCTGTCTCTTGACGAGGCCACGCTGATCAAGTCACCCGGCATGAATGTTTGCAGTACTCTGAACAGTGCAGCCGCAACGGGGGTCTCTTCGATCTTGGAAGTCAGGGCTACCGAGTGTCATCAACAGCGATTATAGGATTTGTTAACTTTGTGGCGTAAGCTGTCAATTGTTCTGAGGAACGGCAAGCACGTGCTGGTCGCGTACATCATGAAGCCGAAGGCACATGTTGCGCCAGTCTCTTTCCCCCCCGAATGCAACTCAGTCTATCCTTGTCTCAGGCAGGTTATGATTACCTGGCCACCGCCGCCCACTTCGCAGCCGAATCTTCCACCGGCACCAACGTGAACGTGTGCACGACGGATGACTTCACCAAGTCGGTGGATGCCTTGGTCTACTACATCGATCCTGATAGCGAGGAGATGAAGTTGCTGGGTTCTGGAGCATCATACTTTAAAGCTGTTTCTTGGTACCTGTTCCTTGAAAGGAGCCAGTATGACATGAATGTTCATGCTTTTTCTCCTGGGTCACTTCAAAGCCCAGGATCGCGTACCCCACCCTGCTGTTCGACCGCAACATCATCGACGGCCGCGGCATGATGTGCTCCTTCCTGACCCTGGCTATCGGCAACAACCAGGGTCGTGGGCTCAGAATGCCCTGTTGATAAGATGAGCAAAAACGTACCGATGTAATGTTTGGTTGATGTTTCTGTGGTCAGCACTGTGTGTCACGTGAGTGTTTGGTTCAGGTATGGGCGATGTCGAGTACGGCAAGATCTACGACTTCTACCTGCCCCCGTCCTTCCTGCGCCTGTATGATGGGCCCGCTGTGAACGTGGAGGACATGTGGCGCATCTTGGGCAAGGGCACCAGCAACGGTGGTCTCGTGGTTGGAACCATCATCAAGCCCAAGCTCGGCCTGCAGCCCAAGCCTTTCGGCGAGGCCTGCTATGCCTTCTGGCAGGGCGGAGATTTCATCAAAAATGATGAGCCGCAGGGCAACCAGGTGTTCTGTCAGATGAACGAGTGCATCCCCGAGGTCGTGAAGGCCATGAGGGCCTGCATCAAGGAGACCGGTGTTGGCAAGCTGTTCTCGGCCAACATCACCGCGGATGATCCCAACGAGATGATCGCCCGCGGCAAGTACTGCCTGTCCCAGTTTGGCCCACTCTCGGAGAACTGCGCCTTCTTGGTGGATGGATACGTCGCAGGAGGCACCGCCGTGACCTGCGCCCGCCGCAACTTCCCCAAGCAGTTCTTGCACTACCACCGAGCCGGACACGGATCCGTGACCAGCCCCCAGACCCAGCGCGGCTACACCGCCTTCGTGCACACGAAGATCTCGCGAGTCATCGGTGCGTCCGGCATCCACACCGGCACCATGAGCTTCGGCAAGATGGAGGGCGATGCCTCCGACAAGAACATCGCCTTCATGCTTCAGGACGATGAGGCCGATGGCCCCTACTACCACCAGGAGTGGGAGGGCATGAAGCAGACCACTCCCATCATCTCCGGCGGTATGAACGCCCTGCGTCTGCCGGCCTTCTTCGAGAACCTGGGCCACTCCAACGTGATCCTGACTGCCGGTGGTGGCTCCTTCGGCCACAAGGACGGACCCAAGCCGGGTGCCATCTCCTGCCGCCAGGGTGAGGAGGCCTGGAAGGCTTGGAAGGCCGGACAGTATGGCAACATCAGCCTGAGCGATGGCGTCATCGAGTTCGCCAAGACCCACGAGGAGATCAAGGGCGCTTTCCTTACCTTCCAGAAGGATGCCGACCAGATCTACCCGGGCTGGAAGGAGAAGCTGGGCTACACCGGCGAGTCCTCGGTGCAGGCTGCCAGCTTCGACTGGGCCAAGAAGGCCTCCGCCGCGGCCTTCGTCGGCGCCAGCGTGGCCCCTGCCAAGAAGGAGAGCAACGTATCGCTCAAGGCCCTGGATCAGTCCAGCCGCTACGCAGACCTGTCCCTGGACGAGGCCACCCTGGTCAAGAGACTCGGCTGCAGGTTGGAGTGGCTGGTGCTGATCTCACATGAGAGGTGCCGGTGACTTATTGCAGGCCCACGAGCGCACTGGAGATTGATCCCGAATAGTTTTCTGGAGTGAATGTGGTCCTGGAGTGGTCGAATAGTCCGTAGATGCACGTTGAGAGAACTCTGCTTAGCTCTTGTGCAAGTTTTGTTAGACCGAGGAACGGCAAGCATGTGCTCGTTGCCTACATCATGAAGCCGAAGGCACATGTTGTGCCAGTCTCTTTCCCCCGAATGCAACTCAGTCTATCCTTGTCTCAGGCAGGTTATGATTACCTGGCCACCGCCGCCCACTTCGCAGCTGAGTCTTCCACCGGCACCAACGTGAACGTGTGCACGACGGATGACTTCACCAAGTCGGTGGATGCCTTGGTCTACTACATCGATCCTGATAGCGAGGAGATGAAGTTGCTGGGTTCTGGAGCATCATACTTTAAAGCTGTTTTTTGGTGCCTGTTCCTTGAAGGAGCCAGTATGACATGAATGTTCATGCTTTTTCTCCTGGGTCACTTCAAAGCCCAGGATCGCGTACCCCACCCTGCTGTTCGACCGCAACATCATCGACGGCCGCGGCATGATGTGCTCCTTCCTGACCCTGGCTATCGGCAACAACCAGGGTCGTGGGCTCAGAATGCCCTGTTGATAAGATGAGCAAAAACGTACCGATGTAATGTTTGGTTGATGTTTCTGTGGTCAGCACTGTGTGTTACGAGTGCATGGTTCAGGTATGGGCGATGTCGAGTACGGCAAGATCTACGACTTCTACCTGCCCCCGTCCTTCCTGCGCCTGTATGATGGGCCCGCCGTGAACGTGGAGGACATGTGGCGCATCTTGGGCAAGGGCACCAGCAACGGTGGTCTCGTGGTTGGAACCATCATCAAGCCCAAGCTCGGCCTGCAGCCCAAGCCTTTCGGCGAGGCCTGCTATGCCTTCTGGCAGGGCGGAGATTTCATCAAAAATGCACCTAGACTGCACTGGAACAAAAGCCTTAGCTACATTGTAGTGTTAGCATCGTATTTTCCACTAACTAACAGGGAGCAACGAAATGGGTTGTTGAAGAGCCTCCGTGCAGCCCAGGATGAGCCGCAGGGCAACCAGGTGTTCTGTCAGATGAACGAGTGCATCCCCGAGGTCGTGAAGGCCATGAGGGCCTGCATCAAGGAGACCGGTGTTGGCAAGCTGTTCTCGGCCAACATCACCGCGGATGATCCCAACGAGATGATTGCCCGCGGCAAGTACTGCCTGTCCCAATTTGGCCCACTCTCGGAGAACTGCGCCTTCTTGGTGGATGGATACGTCGCAGGAGGCACCGCCGTGACCTGCGCCCGCCGCAACTTCCCCAAGCAGTTCTTGCACTACCACCGAGCCGGACACGGATCCGTGACCAGCCCCCAGACCCAGCGCGGCTACACCGCCTTCGTGCACACGAAGATCTCGCGAGTCATCGGTGCGTCCGGCATTCACACCGGCACCATGAGCTTCGGCAAGATGGAGGGCGATGCCTCCGACAAGAACATCGCCTTCATGCTTCAGGACGATGAGGCCGATGGCCCGTACTACCACCAGGAGTGGGAGGGCATGAAGCAGACCACTCCCATCATTTCCGGCGGTATGAACGCCCTGCGTCTGCCGGCCTTCTTCGAGAACCTGGGCCACTCCAACGTGATCCTGACTGCCGGTGGTGGCTCCTTCGGCCACAAGGACGGACCCAAGCCGGGTGCCATCTCCTGCCGCCAGGGTGAGGAGGCCTGGAAGGCTTGGAAGGCCGGACAGTATGGCAACATCAGCCTGAGCGATGGCGTCATCGAGTTCGCCAAGACCCACGAGGAGATCAAGGGCGCTTTCCTTACCTTCCAGAAGGATGCCGACCAGATCTACCCGGGCTGGAAGGAGAAGCTGGGCTACACCGGCGAGTCCTCGGTGCAGGCTGCCAGCTTCGACTGGGCCAAGAAGGCCTCCGCCGCGGCCTTCGTCGGCGCCAGCGTGGCCCCTGCCAAGAAGGAGAGCAACGTATCGCTCAAGGCCCTGGATCAGTCCAGCCGCTACGCAGACCTGTCCCTGGACGAGGCCACCCTGGTCAAGAGACTCGGCTGCAGGTTGGAGTGGCTGGTGCTGATCTCACATGAGAGGTGCCGGTGACTTATTGCAGGCCCACGAGCGCACTGGAGATTGATCCCGAATAGTTTTCTGGAGTGAATGTGGTCCTGGAGTGGTCGAATAGTCCGTAGATGCACGTTGAGAGAACTCTGCTTAGCTCTTGTGCAAGTTTTGTTAGACCGAGGAACGGCAAGCATGTGCTCGTTGCCTACATCATGAAGCCGAAGGCACATGTTGCGCCAGTCTCTTTCCCCCCGAATGCAACTCAGTCTATCCTTGTCTCAGGCAGGTTATGATTACCTGGCCACCGCCGCCCACTTCGCAGCTGAGTCTTCCACCGGCACCAACGTGAACGTGTGCACGACGGATGACTTCACCAAGTCGGTGGATGCCTTGGTCTACTACATCGATCCTGATAGCGAGGAGATGAAGTTGCTGGGTTCTGGAGCATCATACTTTAAAGCTGTTTTTTGGTGCCTGTTCCTTGAAGGAGCCAGTATGACATGAATGTTCATGCTTTTTCTCCTGGGTCACTTCAAAGCCCAGGATCGCGTACCCCACCCTGCTGTTCGACCGCAACATCATCGACGGCCGCGGCATGATGTGCTCCTTCCTGACCCTGGCTATCGGCAACAACCAGGGTCGTGGGCTCAGAATGCCCTGTTGATAAGATGAGCAAAAACGTACCGATGTAATGTTTGGTTGATGTTTCTGTGGTCAGCACTGTGTGTTACGAGTGCATGGTTCAGGTATGGGCGATGTCGAGTACGGCAAGATCTACGACTTCTACCTGCCCCCGTCCTTCCTGCGCCTGTATGATGGGCCCGCCGTGAACGTGGAGGACATGTGGCGCATCTTGGGCAAGGGCACCAGCAACGGTGGTCTCGTGGTTGGAACCATCATCAAGCCCAAGCTCGGCCTGCAGCCCAAGCCTTTCGGCGAGGCCTGCTATGCCTTCTGGCAGGGCGGAGATTTCATCAAAAATGATGAGCCGCAGGGCAACCAGGTGTTCTGTCAGATGAACGAGTGCATCCCCGAGGTCGTGAAGGCCATGAGGGCCTGCATCAAGGAGACCGGTGTTGGCAAGCTGTTCTCGGCCAACATCACCGCGGATGATCCCAACGAGATGATTGCCCGCGGCAAGTACTGCCTGTCCCAATTTGGCCCACTCTCGGAGAACTGCGCCTTCTTGGTGGATGGATACGTCGCAGGAGGCACCGCCGTGACCTGCGCCCGCCGCAACTTCCCCAAGCAGTTCTTGCACTACCACCGAGCCGGACACGGATCCGTGACCAGCCCCCAGACCCAGCGCGGCTACACCGCCTTCGTGCACACGAAGATCTCGCGAGTCATCGGTGCGTCCGGCATCCACACCGGCACCATGAGCTTCGGCAAGATGGAGGGCGATGCCTCCGACAAGAACATCGCCTTCATGCTTCAGGACGATGAGGCCGATGGCCCCTACTACCACCAGGAGTGGGAGGGCATGAAGCAGACCACTCCCATCATTTCCGGTGGCATGAACGCCCTGCGTCTGCCGGCCTTCTTCGAGAACCTGGGCCACTCCAACGTGATCCTGACTGCCGGTGGTGGTTCCTTCGGCCACAAGGACGGACCCAAGCCGGGTGCCATCTCCTGCCGCCAGGGTGAGGAGGCCTGGAAGGCTTGGAAGGCCGGACAGTATGGCAACATCAGCCTGAGCGATGGCGTCATCGAGTTCGCCAAGACCCACGAGGAGATCAAGGGCGCTTTCCTTACCTTCCAGAAGGATGCCGACCAGATCTACCCGGGCTGGAAGGAGAAGCTGGGCTACACCGGCGAGTCCTCCGTGCAGGCTGCCAGCTTCGACTGGGCCAAGAAGGCCTAAGCGGATGTAGGTCGCTTGGTTTTGCATTGCAGCCCTACAGACAGTCTTCTTTCGATGCCCTATTTTCGGAAACTTTCAAATCGCAAGCCCAGACTCGCCTCCCCCTTGCCTGCAAGCCCAAAGGTTGGACCACCAGCTGGATGGATCCAGCGCCCGATGGTGAGAATGCTTGGCTTCAGCGGCTTTTAATAATGAAAGGACGAGTGCAGGTTTTGGTTTCTTCTCACTGAATTTCCTGTCGGTCTCGCCTGTCCATCGTATTCAGAAAGCTTGGCTGGAATTCCAAGCCTAGTTGTTAGCATGGGTCAATTGTGGGGCTTGACCTGTTAGGCGGGAAGCGCTCCCGTAAATTCTCCCTGGTGTCTGCGGTTCTGCGCGCGGCTGCGGCCGCAGACTCCAGACAGTTATCCCAGCTAACTCTTTGTAATAGCATTTTCAGATTGCCGGATTAGACGGAGCAGGACTCGAAGAGCACCTGGAAAATTCGGAACATTAGGCTACGCCACGAAGCGACAAGCGCGCGGAACGCAAAAGCGAGGAAGATCTTGCTGTCGAGTTCTGTCGTGTTGTGGTCTTCTGCACTGCAGCCGACCGCATGCATCCCGCAGCCGCTGCAGTGGGTCGATACGTATTTCTCCCCTTTTCCGCGTCCCGCAGCGCGTTCTTGGGATGGCTCAGCGTCCATCCAACATTGCCCTTGCTGGGGCAGCCGCAGGCGAGCTGTGAAGCGGCCCCACACCCGAAGCCTCATAAGCCTCTTGCAGAGAGCCCACAGGACCTTACGCTGCAATGCTGCAAGAAGCCTCAACTCAAGTCAGCTCAAGAGGCGGTCTTGCCCTTCTCGGCTCCACCACCGATGCCTTCGTGGCCTCCGCCCCGCAGGAAAATCGGGGGGGGGGGGACTTCTGTGAGCGGTAGCAACGCACGGTGAGGGATCTTTGCTTGCACAGGCCAGTGGACCGAGCCTGCGCGGTGCTCCCGTTGCCCAGTCTCAGGCCGGATCAGGGCTGTCTCCGGAGAGGTTAGCTTCTTCTCCTTACAGCCGTGACTTGTATGGTTCTCTGCTCCTGATGCTCTTGCTACGGCGGTTTTGGCTACCACTGCTCTGACAAAGACATGCGAGGCCCAGGCTGCAGCGTCGGGAAGCTCCCTCTCCGCCTCTTGGACTTCAAGCCTTTGCGGCGTAAGTGCGCATGTCTGCGTGCATTTGCCGATGCCGGTCTTGACTAAACATTCCTATCGTATCTTGGGAGGCTCTCGCCGCTGGCGGAGCTCTTGCCGCCGCGGCCGTGGCTGCCAGCCGCCCAGGCACTCCGTACTTGCAGCATGCTAATGGCAGTCTTCGCACAGCTCCGATCCCAGAGCCCAGAGAAACATGATTAGTTCGAGACGGAAGCAGTTCTGGATAATCGGAACTGGAGTTGAGGGCCTGAGAGCCCTCCAGCTAGGATGTTGGGCTCCAAACGTTCTGGGCCATACCGGAAAACTTGCGGCACCTATCGGGACCTGCCAGAATCAGGACGCCAGACACGCAGCACCATCCTGCCTACGACTGTGGTGCCCGTGAAGGCCATTGCCGGCTTGGGATTGGACTCTTCGAAGGGTTTTGGGTCAGCGCCCCCGGTTCAGGCCTCCCCGTGCAGTCCTCAATCTGAGCAGAGAGATTCCTACTAGTTCCAGCTACGCTCGCCCGCGAGCTCCGGACCACGAGGTTGACATTGAACCTTGAAACCTTTGCACTGTTCAGTTGCTGCTACCACGTCTGCGACGCTTAGCTCTGCTGTTTCAAGTTGCGGTCGTGGCCGTGCCACGGATACGACTATGTTTCGTTCTCGTTGTGCAATATTGTGCAGGACAGCCGGGTGGCACGCAGGGCGCTGGACCAGTCCAGCCGATATGCAGACCTGTCTCTTGACGAGGCCACGCTGATCAAGTCACCCGGCATGAATGTTTGCAGTACTCTGAACAGTGCAGCCGCAACGGGGGTCTCCTCGGTCTTGGAAGTCAGGGCTACCGATTGTCATCAACAGAGATTATGGGATTTGTTAACTTTGTGGCGTAAGCTGTCAACTGTTCTGAGGAACGGCAAGCACGTGCTGGTCGCGTACATCATGAAGCCGAAGGCACATGTTGCGCCAGTCTCTTTCCCCCCAAAATGCAACTCAGTCTATCCTTGTCTCAGGCAGGTTATGATTACCTGGCCACCGCCGCCCACTTCGCCGCCGAGTCCTCCACCGGCACCAACGTGAACGTGTGCACGACGGATGACTTCACCAAGTCCGTGGATGCCCTGGTCTACTACATCGACCCTGACAGCGAGGAGATGAAGTTGCTTGGTTCTGGGGGATCATACTTAATGCTGTTTTTGTTGGTACGTGTTCCTCGAAGGAGCCGTTATGACATGAATGGTCATACTTTTTCTCCTGGGTTACTTCAAAGCCGAGGATCGCGTACCCCACCCTGCTGTTCGACCGCAACATCATCGACGGCCGCGGCATGATGTGCTCCTTCCTGACCCTGGCTATCGGCAACAACCAGGGTCGTGGGCTCAGAATGCCCTGTTGATAAGATGAGCAAAAACGTTCCGATGTAACGATTGATTGATGTTTCTGTGGTCAGTACTGTGTGTCACGAGTGTATGGTTCAGGTATGGGCGATGTCGAGTACGGCAAGATCTACGACTTCTACCTGCCCCCGTCCTTCCTGCGCCTGTATGATGGGCCCGCTGTGAACGTGGAGGACATGTGGCGCATCCTGGGCAAGGGCACCAGCAACGGTGGTCTCGTGGTTGGAACCATCATCAAGCCCAAGCTCGGCCTGCAGCCCAAGCCTTTCGGCGAGGCGTGCTACGCCTTCTGGCAGGGCGGAGATTTCATCAAAAATGCATCTAGACTGCGCTGGAACAAAAGCCTTAGCTACATTGTAGTGTTAGCATCGTATGTTCCACTAACTAACAGGGAGCAACGAAATGGGTTGTTGAAGAGCCTCCCTGCAGCCCAGGATGAGCCGCAGGGCAATCAGGTGTTCTGTCAGATGAACGAGTGCATCCCCGAGGTCGTGAAGGCCATGAGGGCCTGCATCAAGGAGACCGGTGTTGGCAAGCTGTTCTCGGCCAACATCACCGCGGATGATCCCAACGAGATGATCGCCCGCGGCAAGTACTGCCTGTCCCAGTTTGGCCCACTCTCGGAGAACTGCGCCTTCTTGGTGGATGGATACGTCGCAGGAGGCACCGCCGTGACCTGCGCCCGCCGCAACTTCCCCAAGCAGTTCTTGCACTACCACCGAGCCGGACACGGATCCGTGACCAGCCCCCAGACCCAGCGCGGCTACACCGCCTTCGTGCACACGAAGATCTCGCGAGTCATCGGTGCGTCCGGCATCCACACCGGCACCATGAGCTTCGGCAAGATGGAGGGCGATGCCTCCGACAAGAACATCGCCTTCATGCTTCAGGACGATGAGGCCGATGGCCCCTACTACCACCAGGAGTGGGAGGGCATGAAGCAGACCACTCCCATCATCTCCGGCGGTATGAACGCCCTGCGTCTGCCAGCCTTCTTCGAGAACCTGGGCCACTCCAACGTGATCCTCACCGCCGGCGGTGGCTCCTTCGGCCACAAGGACGGGCCCAAGCCGGGTGCTATCTCCTGCCGCCAGGGTGAGGAGGCCTGGAAGGCCTGGAAAGCCGGACAGTATGGCAACATCAGCCTGAGCGATGGCGTCATCGAGTTCGCCAAGACCCACGAGGAGATCAAGGGCGCTTTCCTTACCTTCCAGAAGGATGCCGACCAGATCTACCCGGGCTGGAAGGAGAAGCTGGGCTACACCGGCGAGTCCTCCGTACAGGCTGCCAGCTTCGACTGGGCCAAGAAGGCCTCCGCCGCGGCCTTCGTCGGCGCCAGCGTGGCCCCTGCCAAGAAGGAGAGCAACGTATCGCTCAAGGCCCTGGACCAGTCCAGCCGCTACGCAGACCTGTCCCTGGACGAGGCCACCCTGGTCAAGAGACTCGGCTGCAGGTTGGAGTGGCTGGTGCTGATCTCACATGAGAGGTGCCGGTTACTTATTGCAGGCCCACGAGCGCACTGGAGATTGATCCCGATTAGTTTTCTGAAGTGAATGTGGTCCTGGAGTGGTCGAATAGTCCGTAGATGCACGTTGAGAGAACTCAGCTTAGCTCTTGTGCAAGTTTTGTTAGACCGAGGAACGGCAAGCATGTGCTCGTTGCCTACATCATGAAGCCGAAGGCACATGTTGTGCCAGTCTCTTTCCCCCGAATGCAACTCAGTCTATCCTTGTCTCAGGCAGGTTATGATTACCTGGCCACCGCCGCCCACTTCGCAGCTGAGTCTTCCACCGGCACCAACGTGAACGTGTGCACGACGGATGACTTCACCAAGTCGGTGGATGCCTTGGTCTACTACATCGATCCTGATAGCGAGGAGATGAAGTTGCTGGGTTCTGGAGCATCATACTTTAAAGCTGTTTTTTGGTGCCTGTTCCTTGAAGGAGCCAGTATGACATGAATGTTCATGCTTTTTCTCCTGGGTCACTTCAAAGCCCAGGATCGCGTACCCCACCCTGCTGTTCGACCGCAACATCATCGACGGCCGCGGCATGATGTGCTCCTTCCTGACCCTGGCTATCGGCAACAACCAGGGTCGTGGGCTCAGAATGCCCTGTTGATAAGATGAGCAAAAACGTACCGATGTAATGTTTGGTTGATGTTTCTGTGGTCAGCACTGTGTGTTACGAGTGCATGGTTCAGGTATGGGCGATGTCGAGTACGGCAAGATCTACGACTTCTACCTGCCCCCGTCCTTCCTGCGCCTGTATGATGGGCCCGCCGTGAACGTGGAGGACATGTGGCGCATCTTGGGCAAGGGCACCAGCAACGGTGGTCTCGTGGTTGGAACCATCATCAAGCCCAAGCTCGGCCTGCAGCCCAAGCCTTTCGGCGAGGCCTGCTATGCCTTCTGGCAGGGCGGAGATTTCATCAAAAATGATGAGCCGCAGGGCAACCAGGTGTTCTGTCAGATGAACGAGTGTATCCCCGAGGTCGTGAAGGCCATGAGGGCCTGCATCAAGGAGACCGGTGTTGGCAAGCTGTTCTCGGCCAACATCACCGCGGATGATCCGAACGAGATGATCGCCCGCGGCAAGTACTGCCTGTCCCAGTTTGGCCCACTCTCGGAGAACTGCGCCTTCTTGGTGGATGGATACGTCGCAGGAGGCACCGCCGTGACCTGCGCCCGCCGCAACTTCCCCAAGCAGTTCTTGCACTACCACCGAGCCGGACACGGATCCGTGACCAGCCCCCAGACCCAGCGCGGCTACACCGCCTTCGTGCACACGAAGATCTCGCGAGTCATCGGTGCGTCCGGCATCCACACCGGCACCATGAGCTTCGGCAAGATGGAGGGCGATGCTTCCGACAAGAACATCGCCTTCATGCTTCAGGACGATGAGGCCGATGGCCCCTACTACCACCAGGAGTGGGAGGGCATGAAGCAGACCACTCCCATCATTTCCGGTGGCATGAACGCCCTGCGTCTGCCGGCCTTCTTCGAGAACCTGGGCCACTCCAACGTGATCCTCACCGCCGGCGGTGGCTCCTTCGGCCACAAGGACGGGCCCAAGCCGGGTGCCATCTCCTGCCGCCAGGGTGAGGAGGCCTGGAAGGCCTGGAAGGCCGGACAGTATGGCAACATCAGTCTGAGCGATGGCGTCATCGAGTTCGCCAAGACCCACGAGGAGATCAAGGGCGCTTTCCTTACCTTCCAGAAGGATGCCGACCAGATTTATCCGGGTTGGAAGGAGAAGCTGGGCTACACCGGCGAGTCCTCCGTGCAGGCTGCCAGCTTCGACTGGGCCAAGAAGGCCTCTGCCGCGGCCTTTGTCGGCTCCAGCGTGACGGAGCGCGCTCCCCACGTTGCCCGTGCGGTGACTCCTTATGAGTTGAACGGGAACGTCCTGGCCGACTTGGAGTTCAGCAACGACATCGGCTACCTGCCGGACGGCACACCCCTGAACAGGGCTGGCAACGCCATCAACCACCCAGAGAACATTGGTCCTGACAGCCATGCCCCTGGCTCGCCTCTGCCCCGTGCCAACTTTGTGAACTCCGTGGGCTACCTTCCTGATGGCACCCCACTCAACAGGGCGGGCAACGCCATCAACCACCCGGAGAACATTGGCCCCGACATGCACACGCCGGGCTCGCCCCTGCCTGCCTCCAGCTACAAGGCCGACATCGGATACTTAGTGGATGGCACTGATTTGGCCACTGCCGGCAACCTCTCCGTCCAGGGTGGTGCTGCGCCTGCTGCACCAGCAGCGGCACCGGCCCCTGTGGTTGCAGCAGCTTTCGTCGGCTCCTCCGCAGCTACCCCTTCGAAGGTCAGGCATGCCGGGAACTTCGCATATGGGTTTCAGAAAGATTCCTGGGCGGACTTGGAATTCAGCAACGACATCGGCTACCTGCCGGACGGCACGCCCCTGAACAGGGCCGGCAACGCCATCAACCATCCGGAGAACATTCAGCCGGACAGCCATGCTCCGGGATCTCCCTTGCCTTCCGCCATCTTCGTGAACGATGTTGGCTACCTGCCGGATGGCACTCCGCTCAACAGGGCTGGCAACGCCATCAACCACCCGGAGAACATTGGCCCCGACATGCACGCGCCGGGCTCGCCCCTGCCTGCCTCCACCTACGCGCAGGACGTGGGCTACCTGGTGGACGGAACTCCTATGGAGAATGCCGGCAACCTCTCCGTCCAGTGAGTGTCAGTTTTCGCATGAGCACCTGCTCAAGTTTTCTTTTAAGCCCCCAGCCTCTGCACGCAGCTGGGCTCCGCAAAGCGGCAAGGCCTGACTCAATTTTGTTGCGTTGCCCGAAATTCTGAAATTCTTCAAGTTGGCTCTGGGCCCCAAGAGGGTCCATGAGTCCAGCTGCTGAAGATCTTGCCCCCCACGAGGGCTCTCAGCAGACGCCGAAGCGAGCCCAAAACAGTTTGCATGGTTGTGAAGAACAAAGCGGGCCTAACTCAGTCAGTCAACATTGACTTATACAGGCCTGTCATAGGATCATGAACGAAAAAGATGGGTGTCTTGACATACAGAGGAAATAGACCTGCCAGAAAGCCTCCAATACTTGGCAATAGTTTCCCTGCATAGTCCCTATGTGATCCTGTTGAAACTTACTCGGGCCCCTGGATTCTCTCAATTCCTGAGCTTCGGCCGAGCCAGGGTACAGTGCTCGGAACTAGTCGTACACAATCTCAGAGATTATGGATGTGAACTTTTTGCGGCCTCGACAAAAGCTCACCCTGACTTCAAAATGGAACCTTACATACCCTTGCAAGGCCCTTCATATTAGTTCTATCCGACTCTATCCTTTATGCAACCCTTCGCAAACTAAAGCCCCATAATAAGTACACCCTCAGTAGATAAGTCCCAGAACAGGTGTTGCGGAGTGACGCCTTCCACTTACTGCGGCGGCGCTTAGATCGTGGCCTCCGACAGCTCGTTGAGGCATTCCTGTTTTTTTGTTTATTTAGGGTTCCTTTAAGGGGTATCGCAAGGATGCCTTTACAAGTTCGGTTGTAATTGGGCTCTTTGTTGCAGTGCGCCGTATGTTCAACGCGGCGGCAGTTCAGGGGTGTTGGCAGGGGTTAGTTTCAATGCCCAACACAGCCTCCAGCCACCTGTAGCAGCAACGAGTTCGATCGATCACAGTGAGACCAATCGGTTCTTCTTGACCGATGTGCGCTGACAGCCGCATTGTCGAAGTCGATGTTCTGTTTTTGATAGCAGAAGGCCGTATTACCATGTCATTTTTTGCTCTAAACCCATTCCCTCAACCCAAAACCCTACACTCTATCCTAAACTACAGGATTGTCTGGGCTGCCTTAGTCTCGCAGTCAAGCAAGCCGTGGTCCCTAAACCTTCCTAAACAGGTCGTGGCTCTCCAGCGGACTCAACGTTGCCTGAACCCCACAGAACTCACCTTTCGTATATACTATAGTATGTAGGTCCTTAAACATTTTTATTGGTGTTGAACGTTGAACTATGGTGAGTATTAAGATAACGTCTCAATCTCGCAGTACCTTTGAGACCTCCAGCCGGAGTTCATACAAGTTTGCCTGCGGTCCGTAGTGCACTCCAAGCGTTCCCCCCTCCTCTTGTCACTCCGTCAAAAGCCTTTCGGGAGGCGGGGTATCTGCAGGTCAAACCATGTAGGACCATCATATACCCTTTTTTTGCCATTATAAACCCATTAGATAGCCCATTATAGGGTAGGGGCCCCCATTATATACCCATTATATAGGGATCCAGGGGACAAACCCAAGCCGTAACTTGCCAATGGAAGAAGAGGCCACCTATGCCCTGCTCCTGTCTGGGGCCTGTGGCGAGGAGCTGAAGGCACAGCACTTGCCTGGGGTCTTTTCTCTATGAAGGTGTCAGACAGGGCCCATCATGAGAATCTTACTGCGTGCTGGTGAGGTCTATTGTCTTTTTGGGGTTTATGTTTTGGACACTTCTGTGTGTTTTCGTAGGCCTAGGCTGGGCATGCAAGAATCCCTATACTCTGTACGAACCCTTCAAGTCTCGAAAGAGGCACGTGGTATTTACGTGGGACGAACAAATACTTGCAGCTTGGAGCTATGCTGCTGCTTCGAATGCGATATCGAAAGCTCAAACATTGAGATGTGTGGCCACTGTATAGTCTTGTGTCGCGTTCCAATTTGAGGGCCCCTCCTTCAACTCAAGCCCGTTCCACGAAACCGAATCCAACATCCCCCAAGACACTCTTCAAGCCTTAGGCCTAAGTTGAGCTTTGTGGTGTTGTCAAGCGCCAGCTGGCAATGGCACGGGCACCTCCTGAAGAGGATGCGAGTTGTTTGTGCTTTTCATCCCGTAGCTTTGCTACTGTAGGCCTCGCCCGACCTCATCGACTGTGAGAGCCCCCCCCAAGAAAGCCCTCAAAGATGTAATTCCTCTACGATACTATACTATACCAAACTGTACGATACCATACTCTACCCAGAGGCTCCATGGTAGTTCCTTTTTGGGTTTACTTCATAGGATTTTAGATATGAGCCCGGAAGAGCCCCGAGGCCTTCAACTCGAAAGAAGAAATCTTTTTTGCACAGGCTTGGGTGAATCCCGCCTGGATCTAAACCCTAAACCCTAGTTATTTCCTTCAACTCCTGGACCCTAAATCCCTCTGAAGCCATGCCTGCCTTGTGCGAGTGTGTGAGTCGAAACCCCTAAAATTAAACCCTAAATCGGAGGATGCATGCTTGGAGCTCTTGGTCGCGGAGCTTTGCTACGAGGCGGGGTCGCAGGCTTCAGGAGAGCAGGGGCTTCGAAGCTCTCTGGTGTTTCTGGTTTAGGCTTCTGCTGCTTTTTTCAATTTTTGGAGACCTCAGTCCGTGTTTATGAGCTTGAGCAAGGATCCTGGACTCCGGTGGTGAGTGGTTGAAGGTGCTTGGTGTCAAGATTCTACATGCGCAGCCTTTGAACTCTTCCAGGCTTGGGGACTTCCGTGGAAGGGCTTGCACTTGCACCTGCTTGCTGAAGCCACCCACCTCACGCCACAATTTGAGAAACCCCATCAGAGATTCCAGCTTGGTGAACTCTAAATCCCTTTCAACATTCAATTCCTCCCCAAACCCTCAACGGTCAAACTAGGCCGTTTGCCTCACGGGCGCTCTCAGCCTCAACCCAGAATTGTCGAAAAAGCGGCTTGCCCTAGCCTGTGAGTTCGGTACAGAAAACGGTTGGGGCATATTTATCACACTAAACCTGAAACCCCCAAAGTGTGAGTGCCAAAACCCAAACCCCCCAAAGCCGAAAGCACCACGATTGATGCACAGGCGAGCCGACTGAAGTCTGTTATCGGGAGTGACAAGTACGACTTAGTCGTTAAGCGGCCGTACTCGCCTCGAGCTAATGCATTTCGCAGTTGCCCTTTGCCAGTTGTGGATCCACAAGTTGCGTTCAGTTTGTACTGCCAACGCCACAGACAGCGAAGTCCATGATGGAGTTTGCTGGAATCAATTAGGTAACTTAGCTGCTTCCTTGAGGATCTCCTGCGTCCTTCTCGCATGGGACGTCCGATGACATCTTGCATAAACCCCCGGAAACCCGAAGCCCAGGGCCCCTCTTCCCAAAACCCGGAGCCCCGGGGCCCCTCAACCGCAAGGTGGGACCGGCCCTCTTGGAGCGAAGTCGAGGCTTCCGACGTCCGGGATGTGAGGGGATTCCGGTTTTGTGTGTAGCTTGGGGGTTTCCAGAAGGGGTGCTCAGGCTTTGGGGTTGAGAGTTTGTTTCCGCAGGGTTCATATGGGGCTTCTAGAGGCTGTCTCAGAGGGCTTCAAAGAGCTTCTGCAGGGCTTCTGGTTCAGTTGCGATAGGGTTTCCTGGACGTTTTCGTAGATTCTGCATGGCGTCTGTAGGTTTTCTAAAGGGAGGGCTTGGGGTTCAGGCCTCAGTTGATATAACGGTTTCCTTCTCTCGGCGAGGTCGTGTACAAGTGCAGATGCTTCATAGTTTGTTCTCGAGTTTCCGGTTCAGGGCATCTGGGTTTAATGTTGAGGGTTTAGGGTTCAATGTTTTCTTTAGAAGACTTGCCGAAAGGGAAGGCTTTCGGTGGCTCATTGGATTTGGAGATGAAATTCGTGCTGAGGCTTTAGGTTCGTTTTCGAGTGTTTGGCTTGAATCCCTACGCTCTTTGTCTTTCTCGGGGCAAGTGGGCACAGTTCCGAGCGGAGTTCAAGTTTTCGCATTTTGGGCTCATGGAGGTGGGATTCTGGGCAGTGTTCTATCCTTAATGTAAAACGGATCGAGCTCCGGATTCTAAATCAAGAAATAACGGTTGGCTCCAAATTTCGCTGTGTTGAGCATCTGAAGCTGGGGTTGCCAGGACCGCGCACTCCACCCTCTAGGGAAGCCAGACCGCCCTCTCAACTACCACAACAGCACTTTAAGAAACATATTAGTTTTATACTTATGACATATGACTAAGATTGTTGTTATTACTGTTGTCATGACTATGCTTGTTATGTTCAGCAGCAGAATCCCGCCACTGCCACCACCTTCACCACTGCGGTGATAATCTAACTCGTGGTTCAATGCGGCCGCATTGCCTGGCTGTAGGCAGCAACTTTAGGAAGATAGAGATTGGAGCCTCAATAATTTGCTATGGTATTTCTTAGGTTTCTCGGCTTCCCGAAAAACTAGCTCTGAGCATAGTACAAGGCAACACAAACTTTTGTCCATTGATCAAGGGCCATAACTTATGCACTAACATGGAAGGACGGATCAGCCCTAGAGTGGAACGAATCACCTCGCGCAAGCAGGAGAGACTGTAGCCAAGAAGCGCTGCAGCGAGGAGGTTTACCTCGCTCTCTGTGCTTCGGCTTATATGCATTTGCACATGTACACACACACACACATATATATATATATATAATACGTATATATGTCCTTACATATACATATGTACATAACAAACACATGTGTACATATTTATAGGTGTATGTATGTATGTATATATATATATATATATACATATGTATATATATATATATGTATAATATATATATATATATATATATATATGTATATGTATATGTATATGTATATGTATATAAGTTTCAATTTTGTGTAGGATTTGGATGAAGGGTTTAAAGCTTCGGGTTTGGGTCTTTGGGTTTGGGGAGGAATGTATTCTACAATGCGCACTTGCTAGTTGGGGTAGTGACGTTTTTAGAGTTGGTGGTGTTGAGATCATTATCAGTCGGATCTGTTTTAGTGTGGGGTATAAGGGCCAGCACTATCGCCCTAAGCTTCAGATCGGCTGGTGGAATGTATGCTTGCGTGTAACAACCGGATGGTGTAAATTCGGGTGTATGTGGAGGTCGCTGACCCAGCCTGCCATAGACACCTGTGTGCTCGACACTGATGATTGAAAGTCGTCGCAGCTGAACGAACCCTCACGAGAAGCAAGCACGACAACAGTTCGAGGGCAGCTCAGGAAAAGCAGCATTCTGATTTGTCGTGGCGACTCATGCAGTGGTTGCCTTAACTGAGCTCGATATGTGAACAGTAAGGATCATAGTACGCAGGTGATAGGTAGGGAGTTGTAAGTAGGCTGATTCCAATTTTCCGGCATGTTCAGCTCTCACAGCTAGCCTACTTTTCGTAGTTAGTGTGCTCTGAGCCACCTGAGGAACTTAGTGCCGAGTGGGCGGGGGTTACGGCTACGGTTCTAGCCACACGAAGGCTCTCATGGGGGCACTTACCATCCCAGCAGCAGGATCCCCAAGCTGAAATTGCTGTTACGGGTCTCAAAGGTGACGTCTCCTTGATTCAGAGCCACATCGGCGAGCTGGCGCCGGAGAGACAGGTGACGGTTACAGGGTTTCCCCGTCAACGTACGAAGAGAAGCATTCAAGTCGTAACTCAGTCGTTGCTACACGCAGCAGAGAAGCTCTACTCTGCAGCTCACGACAACAAACTTTACATCTCCAGCCAAAAGCGACCACACGAAACCTACCAACAGCCTCGAAGCGAACCATGACACCTGCAACATAGTACACCCGAGGCCTGGACCCCCTAGACCCTGAGAAAAAAACGGCCCTAAACCCGGAAATACTTCTCAGCACCGAAACCCTTCGCCCCAAGCCTCGAACCCCGAGATGGGCAAAGCTCCCCAAGGAAGTGAAGGATTAGATTCGTGACCCGAGGGATTGGGCGCGGGCCCGAAAAGGTTGTGGCGCTTTCCACTGTCTCCCTTTAGCTTGGTATCCCAACACCCTATGCAACGTATTCAGGCCACTATGGTACTTAACGGATCAGGGAACGTAGCAAGCAGGTTCTGGACGGAGTTGTAGGTACGCCAATTGGATTCTCTACTTACGACATATTCTGGCGAAGCCCTTCATAAATCACAAGTAGGTCCAGGTGCTAAGACTCCTCCGTCTAAAGTTTACATATACCTAAAGTTCTAAGAAATCCCTAGCTCCTTAAAATCCTAGGACCCTTAACCCTAAACCCCTTGTTGGGGATGGTGACTCTGTCTTTCCATTGAGGCTGCTAGGTCGCTCAGGTCCGGCAGGTTCGTGAACTCTGACAGTCTATGGTTGACAGTTGCTGCTTGGCGTGTCGGTTCCGAGTTCACGGGCTTTCTGGGATCTATCTGTCTTCTGTAGAGTTCAATCGAGTTCCCTGCATTGCGACTTAGTTCAGCTGGGCGGGTGGCAAAAGAACCCCTCAAAACTCGAACGTAAGCCTCCGAATGCAGGAGCGGTTCGACGAAATGCTGGGTCCGATCTGCAGCCCGGCTGTTTTCCAGCCAAGCAGTCTACCGTAGGGTTCAGGGTTTGGGGAGGGTTTAGTGGCAAGAAGGGAGGCTTTAGTTTCACGCGGATACGGGAGCTGCGTGGTCTTCGGTCGTGTAGTTATAGTTCCCACCGATGGCGGCGACTGCCTAGGAGGCTTTCGTGGCTTTCGGCTGGTTGCGGAATTCTATGATGGGCTTTGAGGTTTCGGAGGCTTTCTGTAAGTAGAAGTGTTGTTGCAGGGGGGTTCGCATTTAATTTGCAGCTCTGTTTGGCTGAGGTTGGAGGGTTCAGGGTGACTTCGAGCCGCAACCCGGCTAGGATGGCTGCAAGCTACTTAGTTTGGGGGTTTGGGAAGGTCAGTTGAAGGCTTGGTGAGAGCTCTTGCAGGTCTCTCGCTCGAATCCCAATCTTTGAGGACTTTCAAGGTGCGGACTTCATGAACCGGGGTTCTACATATCTCAATATCTGATGCGACCTTCAGGTGATGCTGCCCTATCCTTGGAGACTCCCCGACGATGTCCGGGCGGTGTGCGGGAGGGGCGTCTGTCCCTGGTGGTGCCCTGGCCGAGAACCTGCGTTAGTGTCCCATGCATAAACCGGCACCCTCCCTAAACCCTAAACCCTAAACCCTGATTTCCCTTGGGGTACCCGTAGAGGAGTGGGGATCCTGTAAGACCAGGGAGGTGGCAGCCGAGAGAAGTCTGCCGAGCCGCAAGGGATGATGCAAGGGCCCCAAATCCGGGTATAACGTTGTTAAATAGGGGACCCTAGTACAGTGCCCTAAAATAGTAGGATCCTTATTATAAGGACCCCAAAATAATGTTGATGAGATAGTGACAGTTCCTCCTGGCGAAGTCTCACTCAGCAAACTCCGAACCATATGCCTCGCCTGGATTGTCCGAGTGTGAGCGCCGAAATCCGGGCGAAGGCTGTTCCAAGTCTTGACAACCCCTGAAGCCGTAAATAGTAGGATCCCTATTATAAGGACCCCATAATAAGGTACCCCAAATAGTAGGATCCCTATTAACAGTGGTTTAGGGTTTGGAGTTCTGGGGACTTGGACTTTCAGCTCCCTCCAATTCCATCAAACTCCATTCGGCCACGGCTCTTGCACGAGGACTTCGTCGCAGCGTCCCCAGCGTGTGCCAGAAGATGATTGCCTTTTTGCAAAACCCATCTGAACCCTTCTTTAACCCCAAAGCCCTCAACCCACAGCCCTGAACCCTTGTCCGAGCGTGAGATTGCAAACCCTAATGCGTGAGCCTAAGCCAGTTAAGACAAGCCCACGGACCCTAAACCCTAAACCCTAGACCCTAAACCTCAAAGCCTAAACCCGCAGGTGCGCTTGTTGCAAAGCCTCAGCGAGATTGGCGACCGCCGGGCCTTCCTTGGCGGATTTCTGGATTCTTGTGCCGGGCGTTGAGGGCTTACTTACCTTTGGTTTAGTAGGGAATGGAGGAATGGGGTAGAATTTTAACTACTATTACTACCATTCTTCCATTCCCGACCAACCAAAGGTAAGTTGAGGGCTCAGGGTTCGGGGGTTGAAGGTTCCCGGCAACACCCTGAGGAGGCCTGGATGCAAAACGGTTCAGGTTCCAGGGTTCAGGGTGTCCTCGTTCAAAAGGGGGTTTGTTGATAGGGGCTTGATGATAATGAGAGGGGTTTGCTGGGTCTTCTTGAGGTTGTAGGTTTTGCAAGGGCTTTCGTGGTGAAGGGCTCTCAGGGCTTTCTTGGGGCTCTGTTAGACTGTTAGACAGGTGATTAGGAACCTTACTTGGGGGCTACATGTAGATACAGGTTCAGTGAACGGGCCTGGCATCCAAATTTAGTGTCGAAGGCTTTCGTGGTCCTTCCGGTCTTCCTGTCCTGCCGTTCCAATAGCCTCTACGGCTTTAAAGCCTAAAGCCCCAAAGCCCTAAAGCCTCGCCTTGGAAAAGCTCTCAACCTCCAAGCCGTTGGGAAGATAGAAGAAGTTGCCTTCAAGGGACAAGGGAAGGGGGTGGGCGAGTAGAAGAGAAACCGACAGCACCTACGACTCCCACAAAGCCCCGTTCTGAAAGGATAAACCCGAAGCCAAGAACTGTGAAGCACCTGACCTGTCATGCTCTCAAAAGCTCGACCCTACAGAAAAGCATATGGAGCGCCCCAACATCCAACCACTACCCTCCAGGCCCACCCCAAAACACCAAAACCACCCCACAGAGCCCCAAGCCGATCCTCGCGCTTGCCAGCCAGGCGGCGCTGGAGTGGGCCACGCAGCAGCTGAGGGCGACAATGCCGCCTTCCTCCCAGGAGGGCCAGGCGAGCAAGCTCGGGCTTTGTTTGTTTTCAAGCAAACCTTTGTCTTTAATCTGCAAACACAATCATAGAGCTCAGGGTATATTGGGATTAGTGCATCTGGGTGCGAGCTCTTCACTAGGACCCGAAATCCTAAATTTCACAAGTCGTCCAAGCCTGCGGATCTAATTGAACTGCTTGCAAGATGCATGAAGATGCATCCTGAACTTGAGCTGGGGGTCTGGGAGTCCAGAGACTTTGGGGCCAACAAGACTTTGGTGGATACTTCGCAGTTTGCATCAGCTAGAACATCGACGAAAGGAGCATGAGTGTGGAGCAGATGTCAGGTCATCGTGCGCTCGCTTTCGCAGACGCCCGAAGCTTTCTGGCAATGCTCCCCGGCGGGCTTGATGCGACAGCTTTGAAGCAGGCAGTCAGGCAAGCAGGCGAGCAGGTGGGCAGGCGGGCACTCGAGCACGACGGCAGTATGAGTTTTGCGATTGTGAGGACCTTGGGCACTAAACTCCACTGGCTGAAGCCGTGCAGGCCCTTATGACCCTGAGCCCGCGAGCTGCACAGCCCTGAGCCCAAGTATATACCCCAAACCTTAACACTTCAAACCCCAAAACAAAACGTGCTCCAAAACCTAACGCAGTAAGCTTGAAAGCAGACATCCATGTGAACCGCGACGAAGTCTATATCATATCCCTGAATCTACCTGCATAGTACGAGTAGAGTCGCTTCGCTTGTTTCACGCCGGCTACGCCCGATAGACCTCGTCTGGGTTGTCCGAGTTGTGAGAATGTAAATCCCTGAATCCCAACCATTCATCATAATACTAGTAATGTTGATAATAGTATATAGTGTTACTAATTGTAATAATAATCATAATGCTACTAGTCCCAGAGATCCAGAAGAAGCTCCCAAACAGGCAAAAAGCACAAGCCATCAAACCATGAGCCTGCGACCGAAACAGTTAGAGTATACCTTGCCTATTTGGGCTAATAATGCCACCGCCAACCCATTAGATGATCATTCCTATACTCCCCCCTGCACTTCACCGATATATCACTACTACTACCCCATTATCTGATACAATTCTAGGAATAACCATTACCCCATCTATTATCTCTAAGGTGGCATCATTAGCCTAAATAGGCAAGGGGGTTCTCGTAGGATTTGGTTCAGGGTTTAGGGTTAAGGGTAAAGCATTCGCTTTATCTTCTCGGATTATCCGATCATGTTGTAACTACATTGTAATTATAATATATAACTACTTATGTATTATAATTACACTATACCTATGTTGGTGATGAGACTATCTACTTTGAATTTTGAACTATCATCTCATCTAAGAACTCTGTGGTTGCTTCTAAATAATCATAATGTAATTGTTTGTCTATGTTTATGCGATATTGTAAATAATGTGTTACACTAATGAAAACATGATATACTCTTTGATAATAACTAGCATAACCACATAAAATATCTTTGTGATAGTTCATTTTCTCCTGATGCCATTCATAGAAGTCAAATGTATCTAGGTTCTCATACATTGTTTTCATTTCAATATGTAACTCAAGTGTACAATCCTTCTTTTGAACATCATCTCGCATTATTTCATGAACTTCATGATATTCTGGGTATTTGTTTAACTTAGTAAAGGGGAAGATGAGTGTGGAAAGTAGCCCCCTACCATAGGCGTCCACAGACCCCTATACAGACCCCTATGCTGCGCCCGACCCCTCCCGCGGCCACAAACCCCTACAGATAGACCCTATGCATTTTCCGATAGGCCCCCACTGGTAGGCCCCTACGGGAATTCGCTAGAATTGTATTAATAATGGGGTAGTAGTAGTGATATATCGGTGAAATGTAGGGGGGAGCATAGGAATGATCATCTAATGGGTTGGCGGTGGCATTATTAGCCTAAATAGGCAAGGTATACTCTAACTGACACTGCCCAAACTCCAAGATCTGCGAGCTATTCCCAAACCAATGTGCAACCCTGCAATGCAGGCCAGAGTCCAGGCTAGACGCTAGACGGGAGGCAAAGAACGCAAACACCCTGAAACCCTTGTAGTACCCTTCTGGCACCCCTCTAAACCCTGAAACCTTCACCTTTCAAACAGCAGCCACAAGAAGCAGGCCCCCCGAAAAGCACATAAGCAAAAATTAGGGTAGGGATATCCCATATAAATCCCCTTATAATGAAGCCCAATAAGGTAGGGATTTGGGCCCCTAAGAAGCTCCCTGGGATCTGGAGCCCGAAGGCTTTGCCAAGGAGGACCTGCCGGTGCTCTGGAGGCCTCCTACCGAAGATTTGAGAGCTTACAGCTCAAGGGGCTATATGGGAATTTCCGATAATTAGGGGTACCTTCTTTGGGGGTCCTTTTTGTAAGGATCCTACTATTTAGGGTATTATGTTGGGTCCCCTATTTTCGGAAACTCCCATATAGTAAGGGCTGAGGAAGTTTCTAAACGCGAAGCCCTACGTAAGCGAAGTAAGATTTCGTGGCTTCAAGTCTGCTCGGGCTTCAGGGTTTTTGGGCCTTGAACACGAAACCTCCAGAGCGCCTGCACGCCAGGATCATGGCTCAAGATCCGCCGCGGCTGGCAGATGCCGTTCCCAGCCTCGTTGGTGTTGAGTTCTGGTACATAGGCTTTTGGGAGTCCGGGGCGCGCTGGGCCCCAAGCCCCTGGGTTGCCGAAGGCAAGGCTTGTCCTCAGAAGTCGCGACCCACGGCATGCACCGAGCCTCAAACCCTAAGCCACTGAAGCTGCAATGCGAACACGGAGACCCTCGACTCTAGACGCGATGGAGATCCAGAACCTCAAAGTCTGGAGACCAAACCTACATCGAGTGATGGAACAAGAGCCGATCCTTTCGAGGTCTTGGCACTGTGGCCTCCCGCGGGCACATCTCTTGGTCCAGGTGGGCTACGAAGCACGGAACTTCTTTGGGTTTACTGGCGTTTTATGGCTTTTCCGTAAACAAAAAGAGCTTGGGAGGAGCCTTTTTTGAGTATGCTGAGTGTGCAGTAGTTTTGGTTGAGGGCTGGTAGGTTTGGGTTTCGGTTTGGCTTGGGTAGGGTTGAAGCGAGTCGATCTTCACCTGAGGGTTTTCAGGTTGCTTGCAGGGGTTTGACTGTGAGGTTGTCGACGCAGCCTTGGAGGTTCACGTTAAGGGATTAGGGTATGCATTAGAAGCTGCCCCCACCCTGTAATAGTGACTGTAAGGATTATATTAGGGCCCTATAATATTCCTATTATACCACTGTTACAGGGTGGGGGCCCCTTCTAAGGTATGCATATTGGGAGTTTCGGGCGGGGATTTTGGCCGTGTTTTCCCGAGACAAAAAAGCCAAGCCCGATCGTCCGCGAGTGCTCCCAAAACACATGGGCCCGGCGGCAACTGCGACTGAAATAAGTGGCCTAAACCCTAAACCCTAAACCCCTAAACCCTAAACCAGGTAGGAGGGAAAAAACCCTAAACCCCAAAGACCTAAAATTCGCTCGAAACCGTACTACCCCCAAAAGCCCTCAGGCCCAAAACCTTTAGGATTTCCGGTCTCCAGGCCCGGACTGCATGGACTTCGCCGAGTCCGTGCTGCCGCACTTAGACTCTCGGACGAGGGTTTAGGGTTTAGGGTTTAGGGCAGCCCTTTTCGGAGAAGAGGTTTGAAAAAGTAGAAACAAAGTGTTCCCTCAGAGCCCCTGCACGTTAGTATCAGGTAGTTGCCAACATTATTCCCTGGCCTTCCTTGTTAATCAAACGCGTAGTATAGCACACCCCGAAATTGGTGATACTCCGCCCTCGAGTTGCCGACTATTTTTATAGCATGCCATGTCTCGAACACGGTACAATGGACGGAAACGGTTCTGCGGTCTTGCGCTTTCACGTTTAAGGCTTAAGGTGGCGTGTGTTTATTTTTTTTTTGGATTTTTGGGGTGTAGGTCCGTATTGGCGTTGAGAGAGTACAGTCTTTGGCTGTGGAGTTTAGCGGTTGGGGGTGAGGGTTTAGGCCCGCAATCTGTTTCAGCATGCTTTCGCCAGTCCGTTGATTCTTCTTATCTCGAGCACCACCAGCTCTTGGGAGTTTGAGATATGTACTCATGGGGTTTAGTGTTTGGCTTATTGGAGTGGGTCTCGCGGGGTGTTATATTGTGAGGTTTCACGGGAGCATTCTAGGTGGGTCCTGCTGTCGTTCACATCGTGGAGAACAGCGTCGAAAGCAGACGGAAACGGTACTCATCAGTCAAACCGTGCCGAAAAGGATGGAACTGATCGTGCATCTTAGGCAGGTTGTCCCAGTGCATAGCAGTCCTTGGTTATGTAGGTGACACTGAGTGTGCATCCCCTCCGAAGATGTGAAGTTGCGATCTGAGGCGGATCTCATGGATATCACCTCAGCGCCGCCTCATCCGCATGAGGCGGGGCGGAAACCTCCCAGTGAAAAGGCTCTTCCGTTGGTGATGATGCTATAGGGGCTTTCATAATTACCTATGCTATACTATTTTTTGGGATGTTTATAGTATAATTGCCTATACAATACGGATTTGGGGGGATAACTGTAGTATACTTGGCCCCCAAAGCCCTCCTAATTCAGGCCCCCATGTTAGGTGATGCTAGGCATGATGGCGACCCTCGGCTCTGAGTCCCTCATCCCCAAACCTTGGGTACGGCCCCCACCCAGTATTAGTTGAGAAATCGAGCCCCGCCCAAAAAGGGCTTAATAAGGCTTGAATGCAGCTTTATAAGGGCTTAACAAGGTCTCACTGACAGCTTTGGAGGGCTTTGGAGGCTTTGAATAATATTCATAATATAGATATATTGGGAGCTTAAAAGTAGCCCTATTCTAGACTCTTACTGTATGGGTGCCGTACCTAACCCAAACCCGAAACCCTAGCGACCGTCGCAGCGGGGAAGATGATCCTAAGATTCTGAAGCCTTCCAGTGCTCAAGTCTTTCGGCTTCATTCTTGCGGCGACATTGACGACCCTACCAAACCCTATCCAAACCCTCTCAAACGGTAAAGCCCCCAACCCAGAGTCCGGAAGCCGCCCCGACCGCCAAAGAAAAGGGCAGTAAGAAGCACAAAGAACCGAACAAAAAGAGCTCTGAAGCGCTAGAGCATGATGTCCCGAACAGCCATATCAAAACCACATGCCTCCTGCCCCCCCCCCTTCCAAGCAAAGAAAACATGGAAGACAACAGATAAGCGATTTCATAAAGCCCAACGAAGCCCCTAAACCCGAAACGCTAAGCCCCAGCCCCCTAAACCCGAAACCTGAAACCCTACACCCTAGCCCCTAACCCCAAAACCCTAAACCCTTGATCAGGTGGTTTCGGCCTCCAGGGGGCTGCTGCGGGCCAAGGCGGGGGCTTGGGATTCCAGACTTTGTAGGTGTTTATTGAGGGAAAGAGTGCTATAAAAGGCTCCGTTAGAGGAGCCCTTAAAGGAACCCCCCGTTCAAGATCCTTTAAAGCAGGGGCTATTAATTAAGGATTTGCTAGGAGCGCTGTGACGAGCACAGTCCTAACTGGCGGAAGAGCGGGAAACTACCAGGCGTCCTTGCATGCAAGCCTGCAGCAAAAAAAGCTTCCAGTGAATCTGATTTCGCGGCAGATGACGAGGCATTTGGCTACCTTAAGAGAGTCATAGTTACTCCCGCCGTTTACCCTCAGCCTCGATCCTTCCAAGCAGGTGTCGCTGTTCGTTCACAGTGCGAAGCCTGAGGCGCCGGGCCAGAGTCCCATCCTGGACAGGGTCAATAATTAGAAAGGGTTCCTGTAAAGGGGTCTATAAGGAATACAAGAAAGGATACTATAAGGGTACGATAAGATGGGTGAAGGTTTACGGTTCCTTGCAGTGGGCTATACAAGAGCTTCTTAGAGGGCTGCAGAAGTGTACCAAAAAGCAATAAGGGTGTTATGTCATGGAGGGTTTAGGGCGAGCGAGCGTTAGGGTTTCAGGGCTTAGGGTATTTGGGGGCTCGCGGCTTCGACGCTAGTATGGAGACTCAAACCTAGTTCAGTTCTGCTATGTTCATTACTCGGACGGTAGTTTTAATACTGGCAAACTCCGTGTTAAGGTCGAGGGCTGGGTCCCAAGTGCTTAGAGTTTGTGGCCCTACATGGTCAGCTGCGTGATGAGAGGGCTCTGCAATCGGGCACAGCCGCATAGCCTGAAGGAGCATGCACATAAATGGGCCTGGAGACTAGAATGCTTGGATGCTGCTCCGAATTGGGCATGCTAAGATGGAGACTGCTCGTGATGACCGTGTTGACCTCGAAGCCGTAAGTCCTACGCAGATGATGCTTGAAATCCCTAAGCCGGAAAGTCCGTAAGGAGCGCACCCAAGCCTCCCCCCCCAGACTATACTTTGAAGGCCTGTCACTTTTCAGCCCGAAAAGTCGCGGCGGGGCATCCTTGCGTCATGTAACTCCCCGGCCTCCCCTGGCAAGCCCCCAAACCCGAAAGCCTCAATTGCCCAGCGTCAGGTGAATGCCGGCCCCCCGCTGTCCGTGGCCGCGGCCTACCTCCGAAGGCGGCTCTCCAAAGGGCTTCAAGTTTAGAGTTGGGCACACACCCAAAGCCCCTGCTGAAAAGGGTGTGAATTTGGGGCTTGCAAGGTCTGGGATGCAGACATGCAGGGCACCGGAGGCCGCAGTGAGTGGTACTGTGTTATCGCAAGCCCGTCCCCCACTAAAGCCCTAAAGTGCCCCAAAGCCGCAAGCCGTAAGACCCTCTTGCGAGAGTCTAAAGCCATAAGTTCTAAACCCGAGCATCCTGAGCCACTTAACTTAACCCTTACGCCGTAAACCCTCCCAAGCCGAAGGCGGCTGACGTTGAGCCCTGAAATGACCGGCGAGACCCTCACGGGATTGCTGATGGCGCTGAGGAAGCTCAGTCTTCAAACATCAAGCTTTTAGGGTTTTTTTGGCTTCTTGCACGCCAAGTATCCATTGTTCTGAAAGTTTGGACTTTGACTTTGGTTCCTTTGGGGTATGAAGGTTCGAGGTAGTATGAGGGATACCCCTTAAAGGGGACACTTCTCAACCACACTTCTGGCTCTCTTAAAAGGGACCTTGTTGAGAGGGTCTATATCCCCAAGGTTCCCTAATTCTGGCTCCCGTAAGGAAGACAAGGAAGGGAGCGGTTTTGTCAGAGATCGGGGCCGCATGGAGCACCAGAATTTTCAAAACGCTCCATATTTGTTCTTTGTAGCGGCCTGAGAAAGGGCCACTCTCTTTCATTATAGGGCGCCTCGATATGTACTTGTATACTTTAATTTGCCACCAAATCCTATGTTTGTTCCGAGAGCTTCTGGATTGGACCCGATGCCCCCCATCCCTGGCTTGATGCCTCAGGCCCATCGGGGCCTGACCAATGCTTAGTATATGGTCATCACACGGATGACTCTTCGGACTCTTCGGGCTTGTAGAAGGGTTCCTGCAAAGCTGGCCTTATTCAAGAGGGACATGCAGATCTATGCAGGGGTTCATATACTGGCCCTTATTGAGGTCACGTTTAAGGAGCCATGCAGGTAGCTTGACAGGGTCTTGCATGGGTAGTTGTTCGTTTTCTGCTTGAGGGTCACAGTTAAACTAAGGCCCTATAGGAGCCAGCCGACCCTTTATAGGAACCCTAGTCACAACCCTGAAGCGAAGCCTTGTAGGAGCCCTTATAGCACCGCACCCTTCTAGCAGCCCTGAGAGCAACCCTTATCGGAAGCCTTAACATGACCCCCCCCCCCCCATCATCCCAAAGCCTAAACCCTCAGATCCTAGCCCAGGCTTGTCCGAGGGTTAGTGCTGAAACCCTCTGTGGCTCAGGGCCCGACACGTCTGACGAGGTTCCAGTTGACTGTCAACTGTGAAGCTAACCATACTTATCCCTCGCACTTCAGACCGCGATCGAAGGTTTTGTTTTCGAGGCGTGTGCAGCTAGCATCCTGCAAGAGTTTCCGACGAGAGTTTCAGCTTTTACTGTCGACAGAGCAAATCCTTCAATTTGAACATGGCGCGGCTACATGCAGGACCGATGGAACATGTCGTGTCCTCACTCGTCGCAACCACGCCAGGTTACTATGGCGGCCACGGGTCTGGCTACGACGCGTATGGAGGCGGGGGCCACGGCTATGATTATGGACCTGGTCCCAGCCACGGTTATGGTAGTGGCTACGGCTACGGCTACGGCTACGATCAAGGTTATGGTTCTGCCCCTAGCTACGATCCGTATGGCCAGGGCGGGTACGGGGGATATCCGCCACAGGAAAGCTATGCTGGAGGTGAGTACCGCGACGAGCCATCTTGGCAAGAGCGTGGCTACGGTGGTGGCGAGGGCAGTGCCGTTGAGGGAGAAGAGGCGGAACAGGAAGCGGACTATGGGGAGATCGATCCTCGGCTGGGGCAAGGCAAAGATCCGGCCCTGGGTCCCGACATCGTGGATGGACTGAGAGACGTTCACGACAAGATCAAAGATGTGCGCGAGGCACTGAACATGTACCGGATCGTGAAGGCGGACGGCGCCAGAGCCATGCAGCAGCTGGAAAAGATACCGCGCCAGATGCCGGGAGGCGTGCCCTGGGCATCGGCTTTGGATCTGGAGCATGTGGTCGAGAAGACAAAGTACATTCCGGCAGCCGATTTCGACAACCTCATCAATGGAATGCATGTTATGCAGTTGAGCCTGGCGGACACGCTGCGGAACTACCTGATGAAGAAAGCTGCGGCACACGAGGCGGCTCGCGAGTCCATGTCCGAGGCAGCAGAGGCTGCACGTGAAGCTGCGGATCTCATCCGTGGTGCCAATCCGGATGCAACTCCCCCACCCGTTGAAGACCTTGCCGTCGACGAGCCGATGTATCCAGAGGACTACGGCTACGACTATGACTACGCTGCTGGCGCAGCCCCGGCTGAGGGAGTGGACGAAATCCCTCCTGGGTCGAAGTTGGAGGATCTTCCAGCCTTGAACGACGTGGCCGAGCTCAACAACGAAGGAGTCGACCTCGAGAAAGAGAGGGAACTGATGTACGACGACAACATGGAGAATCAAATGTCGAAAATCTCTTCAGCACCATGGCTCTTGTCGACTTTTTCGTGGCAGATGCCGAATGCGCTGCGGTCCCAGCAGCGGCGGCGGAGCCACGACAGGTTTCTGGCTGCAGTGATGTGCTCGGCTGATGCTTTGGTGAAGTCAAAGCACCGGTCCGCTTCTGATCCGATGACGTGTAGTCATGGCCCATGATTGGGCAATGACCCTGGAGCTGCGAGGTTAAAGAGTGCTGAGTACTGGATTCGGAGCTCTCCCTTGATCTTTGTTACTGGTTGGTAAGCTTAGTATCATATGCTCGGGCTGATTTGAGGGAAAGTGCTTTTGAAACAGGCAGCCCTGACTTTGAGCAATCTTCGGGAACACATGTACTTGCTGACAAATCGCGCTTCGTGCCACTGTGACTGAACATTGTGACTCGAGTAGTGGAGATCCTGCGGACTGCGTGGAGCCTTGCCCGCCTTGTACGAGTGTGTGTGTGCATCGAAACCCTAAACCCTTTATAGCAACCGATAGGAACCCTTAACGCGAAAACCCTAAACCTTTATGGCAGTTACCCTGCAATGCGGGCTTTGTCCTTGTTAGGTCGGAGGGAAAAAAAGCTTTCATAGCAACCGACAGGAACCCTTAACGCGAAAACCCTAAACACTTATGGCTCAGTCAACCCAGTGCCTGAAGCCATGCCTGCCTTGCGCGAGTGTGTGAGTCGAAACACTTATGGCAACCGATGGGAACCCTTAAACTACCAAACCCTACTTTTTTGTAGGTTCTTATGATAAACCCTAATATGGAATTTATAGGGACCCTACAAAAAAGTAGGTTTTGGTAGGTTAAGGTAACATCACCCCCATACAAACCAAGACCGTCCTGAGCCCCGAGGATGCTGGGCTCCGGTCTCCCCGGCTCGGGGCTTCTTGCGCAGCTTCGGGGGCTACTCGGCATCCCAGGCCATGCTTCCTTTTGCCAGCAGCTTTTCGCCATGTTTTCTTGCATTAAGTGGTTTACGGCCTGGTTTCAGGGCTTTAGGGTTTTAGGCTAGCGGGTTTCAGTGCTTTGTTTTTTTTGGGTTCCAGGGTGTCAGGATTCAGGGTATAGCCATGTTTAGCCTACTGCATGATCGTGGCTATCCTTGTTGCTATCAGTGGTGGTCCTCCTGAAATAGTAGGCGTGCGCAGTGTTAGAGCTTCTGCCCCGTGCAGTACCTCTTCTCATTCTGTCCCTCTTACATATTTGGGCCCCAACAAGTTTTAAGTGGGTACTTATTATGAATTATGAACGCCACTTGTTATAAAAACTTTTTGGTGTTTTAGGTGGCTCCGCTTTTTCTGAGTTTCGGGCGGTAGGGTGGTCCGGAGTTGCTTGGCCCCAAGCAGATGCAACAGGGAAGCTGGAGTCCGAAAGCCTCTACCCTACTCTGGTCTGGGGGTCGGAAAACTTAGGCTTCAGGGTTTAAGGTTTAGGGTTTAGGGATGTTTAGGGTTTGATATTAACGATGCGCTACGGTAAGTAAGTCCACTATAGTATACCAGAATTTCCAAAGCCTCTCCCGAGCATCTCCCACCTCTCCCGAGCTTTCTTGATTCTCTCCCGGAGTCTCTCCCGAGCCTTTCTCGGCTCCCATATGAATATAATCTCCTCGCGGCTCCGGTAACAACCAACCCAAGTGGCTTCCGGACAGGGGCGCGCGACCCACTTCCGAAGAATCTGGGGGTGATGTGGCTCCTTCTTCAGGCTCCGCCCAAGGGTTGGATGCTGGGATCCTAGTTGGTTTGGCATCGGGTTCAGCCACTCTGGGCAGCTTTGAGCTTTGGTGGAGTTCTTCGGGTTGCGAGGCTGCCCTGCCAACTGTTGCGTGACTTAGAGTCATAGAGTCCGTACGCCTTAAACTTGGGGGCTTCTGCTTTGAAGTTGCGATTGCAATTTGGTGTGACGTTGCAGTCTCCACGTGTGGAGCGAATTAGCCCGGCAGATGTATGCATAGATCTATAATCTAGGGGCCTAAAACTACCTATACTTTTTGGGGTATCCTTTTGATATTTATAGTACAGTGCGCACAAAAACCTAGTCATTAAGGCCCGTATAGTAGATCTATAAATCACTGTAGGCCTGGGTGATGGGTCACGGCATCCTCGGCTGCACCCCGAGGCTGCCGCCTACTTCGTGTCCCACCGGCTGAAGTCGCCCTTCGGCTCGGCGACCTCAAGCACCTCGGTGGGCACGGAACTGTTATGATTGCAAGTAACTAGGTTCCTGAGTAGTGCCCTTTTGCCCTTTTTAGTTTAGGGTCCCCTTATTAAAACCGAATAGTAGGAAAAAGGGTAGCCTTATTATAAAGGGGTTACTCAGAAACCTAGGTAATCTTCTATGATTATCAGTCTTGCCATGAGTTTGTTCTTATTATCTTGGTGTCAGCTTCTGTTGATTCCCAGTGTTCAGATGAGGATCGTTTTCAAGGGGATTTCTTTACAGGGTTCGGTCTTCAGGGGCTCCTTTCCAGGGGCTCCTTTGAAGGGTTCGTTTGAGGGTTCCTTCAAAAAAGTGGTTCCTTCGAGGGTGCCCTTAGGCCTCAAGCCCTAAACCCGAAACCCATACTGTTCCGTCCCCTGGTGTACAAGTAGCAAGCTCAGTGGACTTAGTGCCTGAAGCCACGCCTGCCTTGTGCGAGTGTGTGAGTCGAAACCCGAAACCCTTTTAAACCCCTGCTAACGAAGCATCCGAACCTACTTCTGCAGATCTCGCCAGGCTTGCCCGAGAGTGCGTGTCAAAAAACCCTAAACCCTAAACCCCTAAACCCTAAACCCTGAACCCCTAAACCCTAAAACCCTAAACCACCCTAAACCCTAAAGCCTAAGCCCTAAACCCTTCAATAAGGGGCTCCTTCGCACAGGGGCGGCCTTGGGCCTCTTCATAGGGGTCTGGACAGGTACTAGTAGCAAGTGCGGCCGGACCCAATTTCGAGAAACCTCCGGCCGCTTCTTCTGCTACGGTTTCTGTTGGGGGGTTAAGAAAGCAGCAAATTCCGAATCAGTTTCCGACGTTGCCACTCGAATGGCAGAGGGTTGCTTCTTTTCTTGGTTTGGGGTTCAGGGCCGGAGGTTTAACCCTAAACCCTAAGCCCGACGCCCTGGATTGTCCGAGTGGCAGCGCGGAAACCCGAAACCCTTGTCCGTTTTGGGGCTTGACTTTTGGTCTGGGATTCTGAGAGTCGCCGGCAGTTTTTCTGGAAACTGAGGCTTGCAGCTCCTCGAGACCATCATCAACGAGTCCTCTGCCAAGGCCGTAGCAGTTAGGGGATTTAGATCCACACAGTCACATAGACACAGAGTCATCTAGGGATATGTAAATGCAGATGTATATTTGCACGTACCAGTACAACCCTTTGCATATGCGTATGTACATGTACGCGTTGTTATGCATGACCACCGGGCTTTCGGATCTGAGCAGGGAGCGTGGAGTCGGGGGTTTTGCGAGTTCAGGGTTTTGGGTGTAGAGTTAGACGGCTGTCCATGTTGGAGGTAAAGAAACCCTGACAAGAGGTGGCGCAGAAGATCTCGGAGAATTTGGCCCGGTCCACTCCCACGACAGGTGTGCTGCCAGGCACGGGAATGCGTGGATCATCACGATTCGGCAGGCCCTTTGCACACAATACTTTCTATGGCACAAATCGACACTGCCTATCCTCCACCCCGAATCCTAAGCTCCGAATCTTAGGTAGCGGGCCCGCTAATACAAAGCACTCAACCCTACAGCCCTGAACCTCAACTCCTCTTCTAAACTAAACCTTATACCCTATATCCTACATCCCTCAATACCTCGCAAGCCCTGGGACCTCGATTCTTCGACACAGTCGGAAGCCCATCTTTTCGCGCTCGGGGGCCTCCAAAGCCCTTTATAAACCCTCAAGTTTAAAGGCTCTCGGGGGCTTCAGCTCAAAAGCCCTAAAGCCCCTGGACTCCTAAAGTCGTTTTCAGTGTTAGACCCCCCCCGGGGGCGCCTGAAAGCGCCGAAGCCCTGTGGCCTCAGACCTCGACCCTGGCTTGGCCGAGTGCAGCTTCTGCCCACTGGCCTGCGTGCAGATCGTGTGCCTTGGTCGGACTAACATGGACTCACTACTAACCGTCTATTGTACTGTAATCTGTCTACAAATTAGTCAGTTCAACATGTACTCTTCTTACAAAAGGACATAACATATTCCAACACAGCCCTGTTCCAATTATATAGCAAGGCCCCTCTATCAAAACCCAGAGTCCCCAAGCCCTAGCTCTGGCTTCGGGGTCCCGACTGCAGGGCTCGAGTTGTGTAGGCTTTGGGACTTCATGTTAGGCATGCAGCGAGCTTTCAGTTCCGGGGGTTGGGGCCGGAAGGTTTCCGTAAGCAGAAGGCGAGAGAATCCCTTATGAGAGCCGGCAGACTTCAACGCCTCGAGTCCGAGCCTGAGCAGTACAAGCTGCTCGATCCTCCTACCCTGCTCATGTTCATTGACGCCTAACTCCCTAAAACCCAAATCCTGACTTTGAGGCTTCGGGTTTAGGGGAGTCTGGGGCTCAGGGGTTTGGCGTTGGCTTTTCTTTCTCGCCCCGCCAACCCAGACAGGGGTGTGGAGAAGCAATGGCACGCACCGTGTCCTTCCGCAGATTTCCATAAACTAAACCCCGACCCTCAACGGATAAGCAGTTCAAGATCGCATTTCAAAACGCACGAGGGTTTGCAAGACGGCAGAGTTGCGTCGTTTCACCTCCCTCATGTCTTCGCCAGAGGGGCCTCGCTGCGAAGAGTTGGCTTATCGTTTTGCCTTGAATTTGACTTAGGATGCAGTCCTTGCTAAGTATGATTTTGGGGCCTTCAGCCACGAAGCGTGAATGTGAGGCGGCCAGGCGGGCATATGCAGTGCCAAGCATGACAAGTCTACCCGCACCTTTGAGCACCAATACCTTGAACCCTAAGACACCTTATCTTCGGAAAGGGGGTGCAGATCAACTTAAAAGAAAACCAAACCTTCAATCCTAAGACCTAAAATGCAGGCCTCGTCCTTGGCAAGTAGGAGGGAAAAAGACCGCAAACCCCCGACGGACGTTGACCTTTGTACCGGGAGCTCACAGGTTCATGCTCGAGCAGCTGATCCTTCTGGCACAGGCCATCTCGGGTTCAGGGCCTTGGGGTTCGGGCTCAGAATCGGATTCAGGGCTTCTGGAATTCTTTTGGGGGATATAGGGCTTTTTTCTCGTGGGGCTCTGGGTGGGGACCCGCTTCTAGTATATGAGAGTAAATAGTAAAATCGTAGTATAGCACAGTACATTATGGTATATCATAGTATATATAAGTAAAGGTACAGCATCGTATATCATGGTACACACATGTACAGCAGAGTGTATCATATTATATTCTTGTAATGAAGGCCTCCCACTTCTTTAAGGCGAGGCCCCAGCAAGAGCTCCCTCAACCCAGGAGCCAGTCCACTTGCAGGAGCCGCCCAAGGAGCCGAGGGGAGCTCCAAACTATTCTTTGTTTGGAAGATTCTTTTGGGTTTAGGACTTAGTCTTAGGGTTTTCAGAGAGGCCTCGTTGAAAAGGATTTTGGGTCTAGGGTTTTAGGAAACGGGTGTGTGCGTGCGGCTTCAGGGCAGGATTTGACGAGTGCGACTTGGGACATGTCGAGCATCTCGCCCCATGTCAATGTGCTCGGTCGATTGAGGCTGGCCTGTAGAATCAGCGAACACGTTCCTACCTCCGAACACCCGCCCACAACATCTTGAGCCAAACTAGTCGAGCAGGGGTGATCCCTGCACTGCCAACGTATGCCCTGCTTGTTGTTGTTGTTGTTGCTGTTGTGATGATTGCTACTGCCTTTCTTGGCCTGTGGTATCCACGGTACTGTTACTTTTGGTGTGCAGTTCCTCCGCCCAAACCCTGAGTGTGAGCATCGAAACCCTAAGCCGTAAACCCCAAAACAGGGATTCATGAGGGGCCCGGGCAACCGAGGAGCCGGCACAGTCGGCGAACCAGTTCTTCGATAGCAAGCGGAAGGCATCCTGCAGTTCTCATAGAGCCCGGCATCCTTTGGGGTCTGAAAGGATTCCTGTCAGGGTTCCTTTTCGGGGTTCCTTTCAGAGTTGCTAGAAGGGTGCAGGAGTCCGAGATGTCCGAACAGGCTCCAAAAGATGTAGTCTCATTGTTCGGGCTCCTGTATAATTATCTGCCCGTGTTGTGTAGCTTTGGATATGTTGTGTTTGTCGCGCTGTTCATGTTGTATTAATTACATCAGCATTGCAAGGCTGCCGGACGGGTCGAGTTTAATAGGGCGTGCGGATGAGGAATGGGCACGGGGTTGCGGGATGATGTGGGCATTTTCTGCTTGACCATGCAAGGCAGAATTGGGGGTACCGACATGTTCATGACACCTCAGGGGAGAACCCACGCCCTGCTTTCCTGTAGCCAATCGCTTCTTTGCAAATGCCTGGCTAAACCCTGAACCCCGGAGGCAAAAAGAACCTGAACCCAAAAGCCGTTAGATGGGAAGAGCCCCTTCAACTCCCAGGCCGCGAAGCGCTGGAAAGCAACCTTTCCACCTAGGGTTTACGGCGTGGGGTTAATGGTTCGGTGGTCGCCAGAATCGGATCTTAGCTTTGCTGAGTAATCCGTAAGCAGCCGCCCGAGTACATCCCCAATATCCGACCAACACCGGTCACCCCCCTCGAAACCCTACAGTGAACGTCAGAACGTTGGAACATGGATTTAGGGCGATTAGTGCTGGGATGGATAATGATGTTCCAACTTTCTGGCTTCTATTGTATGCCCTTTGGAGAAAAGGGAAAACTTGATCCCCGGAACTTGCACCACGCCACCCGAGTATGCAGCTTCCCTGCAGTGCGACCTAGTTGGCGAAGCGGGTAAAAAACAAAAACTACTGTTCAGGTTTGCGGTGACTGGTTTCAGCACGTCCGTGGGGCTTTGCAGCATACGCTGAGCCTGGGCAGAATTGGTGCTGAAGGGCTAGGGCAAGCCCGATGCAAAAAGGGTTTTCTGGTGTTTGTCGGGGTGCGAGCTTCAGCTTCTCTCTTATTTTGGAAGTTTGGATCTCCTTAATTTTGGAAGTTTGGATTTCCTCCTTATTTTGGAAGTTTGGATCTCCTTATGTTCTTAATCAAGGCTCGTACAACCATGCGTGCAATCCTCACAAGGACCCATGAACTTTCAAAGCCTGGAGAGATATGACACATGATTCTTGAGTTCACAAGGCAACTCCAGGGACCACGGTCCAGGGTTTGGAGTCTTTAGGGTTTAGGGTTTAGGGTTTAGGGTTTAGGGTTTAGGGTTTAGGGTTTAGGGTTTAGGGTTTAGGGTTTAGGGTTTAGGGTCCAGGGTTGGGAGTCAAGGGCTTGGGGGATGGATCCCGAAGCCCTACACTTCAAGACCCTAAGCCCTTCGCAGAAATCGAGAAGGGTACCACATGACGGTGGGTTTCGGCTTGGACCAATGAAACTCGCTGCGCCCCAAGCCCCAAGCCCAAAGCCTTAAATTCGATTATCGCGGCCTTACTGTTTATAACGCGTGTTGGGCCAACATTTGGCTTAAGACTGCCTTAATGAATCCCTGCGACTACTGTGCTGTAAGACTATAAGTATATCAGGACGTTAATTATGAGAACAGGGTTTGGGGATCTACTATGCTAGATGCATAAGTATACCGAACCCTATGGCAAAATATTAAAGGCGTTTGTATTTGGAGTTTGGGGTTTAGTGTAGGCTTTCATCATGAGCCCTGGTGTCCTCAGCCGGTCACGAAGGCACCGAGCCATGTGTAAATTATACAAACTGCAGCTCACGAGGCTTCAGTTGGGATTCCACGGTGACCCGCGGTGCCCTACCTCAGCTCGAAGCCGCCCAAAAAATCCATGAGGAGCCGCTTCGGCACGCAGCCAGCGATCTTCGCCCCTCGCCCGGTGGGATGTTGGGACTTGGGCGCTGAACTCTCTTCAGTTGGGCTGGGGCGCGGCTTCGGAGTTGGGACATTTGTGAGAAGCGCTATCGCTGGTTTGGTTTTGGGCTCCCAAATGCGCTTCTCAATCTCAATTTCAGGCGAAGCAGATCCCAAGCCCTAAACGGCTAAACTCTAGACCCTTAGCCCCAAAGTGCTAGCCCCGAGCCTTCAAATCCCAACAAGTTGTGAGAGTCGTGCCAGCAGCCACGTCCGGTAAGGGAGGCTTAGAGGCTTGTGGAGGCGTGCCGGAGCATTGAGGCTTATAGATGCGTGAGGCAAGGGGTGCAGGGCTTGGGCGCCGGACTTTATTACTGGCACAGCAGCGAGCGGCCAACCTCGACAGACAGGGAATTGAACACTCGTGTGTTGTTGCATGCACGACCCCATGGATTGTCGAATGACGTGAATCGAACACTCGAGCACTGACGCCTCCCCATGCTTCTGTATATAGGTCTGTTTGTGTTGGCTCAAACCCTCCCTCCCAACCCGCCCCCCGCCCCCCCGGTTTCTAGGGTTGCGGTTTGCGTGTGGGGGTGGTTTCTTTTCAGGGTTTTTTCAGGGTGGTATAGGACACATGCATGTGCCGAGGTCCCCAAATTTTAGGGGAAACCCGGCTTAGGGTTTAGCGTGCCTTGCTCCCCAAGACAGGGGTGGGCGGGCACGTAGGGTTTAGGGCCCAGTGCTTAGTTTTCTTTCGCATTTTTTGGATCCCCCAATCAGGGGAAGCTGGGCTTAGGGTTTAGGGTAGTTTAGGTTAGGTTGTTTCCCGCCCACCGGGGGCCCCCACCCCCAACTATAATGACGTCCATGTTCCGAGAAAAGCTCATCCGCCCAACCTTGATGAAATCCACACTGGGCTTCTGGCCCCCATGCTCGCAAGCAGAGGCAAGGGGTGCAGGGCTTGGGCGCCGGACTTTAGTACTTTCACAGAAGCTAGCGGCCAAATGCGGCGGACAGGTGTATCTCAACTGTGTCTCCGATGTGTCTCCGTGTGTTTCCTGACCCGGGGCAGGAGACACATGTGTCTCCGATGTGTCTCCGTGTGTCTCCTGACCTGGCCCTTCGTTTCCGCCACTCCAAACCGGGAAACGCCCAAGGAGCGCATCAGGGGAAGAAGTGCTCCAGTCCAACGAAATTTAATTTCCTTGGACTTGCAAAACTTAGTCAACAACACCACCCAAGGCGCGCATCATGAGCATCAGCTGTCTTTGAGGCAATCTTTTCCCTTCCTCCGGCAGCCTCCCCCCCCTTTCCCCCTTCCTCCCTTCTCACCCCTTCCCCCCGTTCTTCTTCTCCCCCCTATACCCCTCCAAGTCCTTTACGTAACAGAAGCGGTAGCCGCCGGTGGCACAAACAGAAGCGGCAGCAGCTGCCGGTACGAACAGAAGCGGCAGCAGCCGCCGGCAACAACGGACTTGCCCTTTGCTTCTCTCAGTCCTGGTCGAACGGATGCTCCTGGCTCGAGCGCTGGGTCCAGCCTTCACGACGCCGCCGCTAAGACGTCGCAAGAGGTGCGTCCCGTGCCACAGAACCCGTCTGAGCCGTAGCAGCAACGGGAAGACCTTTGCAGGCAGGGCACCAGCTTGTCCAGGTACAGGGGCTTCAATGTCAACAGCAGGGTCTTTTCGAGCAGACGAGGCGTCCCCGTGCACGGAACAAAACACGAGCGTTCGATTCAGGTTGTTCGATTCAGGTCATTCGACGACCCATGCATGAGGTCACACCACTGACTGGCGTCACGGACGTGGGGTGGTCCGTACACGTACCAAAACACTTGTTGACTGGCATTTGGGTCCTGCAGTCCCTGAGTTGGGCATTCTAGCGAGTCTCAGGGTAGTCTTTGGGTTGGGCACTCCAGGGAGTCTGACGGTAGTTTCTGGGGTTGGGGTCTCAAGGTAGTTTCTGGGGTTGGGCGCTGCAGGCAGTCTCACGGTAGTTGGGCATGGAGTCTCACAGTAGTGTTTGGGGTTAGGCACTTTAGTCTCAAAGTAGTTTCTGGGGTTGGGCATTGCAGGGAGTCTCACGTGGAGTCTCACGGTGGTGTTTGGGGTTGGGCAACTTAGGGAGTCCGTGTGAGAGATAGAGAGGGAGTCTCACGGCAGTCTAAGGTCGGGCAGGACACTCCAGGGATGTGGGGTGGAGCATTCCGGAGGGTCTCACGGTAGTTTTTTGGGTTGGGCACTCCAAGCAGTCTCACGGTAGTTTCTGGGGGTGCACTCACAGGCAGTCACTGGAGGTAGTCTCAGCGGGCGAGGAGTAATAGCTGACTGTAAAAACTAACAACCTCAGAGCGAGGGTAGGGAAAAATGTCGCTGCCGGAACGACAAAAGGCTTCAACATAAGCGTCTTAACAAAAAAGCCCGAGGGTCATAAGTTTTGCAAAGTTTGCTGGTTTGAAGTGTTTTTTAACTACTTACAAGTGCTATATCTTCTGCAGGCCACGTATAAGCAGTATGACAATGCCGGAGTTTACAAGGCACATATACTCACCTTATACGATGCTTATAGTATAGTTAGGTATAGTTACACTGGGTATACATCTTCACTATCTACCTGCGTCACTCCTCCGCAATGACACAAGGCGCTTTGACCTTCTCTGCCCTTCTGATAGTTTCATGCGGGCTTAGGCTTAAGGGCTTGCGGTGGGGGCACCGGGGGGGAACCTTCTACCAGGCTGTGTCACAAGCACGGCTCGGGGATATCCTCCACCGCGCCCTGCCGGCTGTCGAAGGGATGCCACTGTCGCAGGCACGAGGGGGCTCCAGAACTGGGATGCCATGCGGTAAGGGTTCCAATAAGGGTTCTTAGTAATGGATTTAGAGTTTGTTGCAGCTGTCCAGAAGGGATTAACGGTATTGAAAGCAGCAGTCGTAGACATGATAAATAGAGAAGGTGGAAGAGTAGAAAAACAGTTGTTAGTTTGAGAATAGTGTTCCTCGTAACAATTGTGACTACGGTAAGGTAGTAGTAACCGTAGTTATGACAACGATAGCACCAACAGGCAATACACCAACAACGATAGCATAGGTTGTGATGGCTAAGTACAGCTGAGCCGCGTGGCTAAGCATTTCTGCCATGCAGAATTTTGATCTGTTCTAGAAATATATACATATACACGAATATGTATACCCATACCTATATATGTACATTTACATGCCTATGTATATGTATACAACCGTATGTACCTATATGCTCATGTATGTGTATACGTATCTGCATACATATCGTGTCATATATGTATAGACTTATGTGTATATATATATGTATATGTATATACATATATGTATATACATACATATATACATATATATATATATATATGTATACATGTATTCATGTAAACCGGAAGCCTTGAATCCCAAACCCCAAGCAGAACCAAGCAGGTACGGCTCAAGTAGCTCGTATAGTGTGCTTGCCTGGTTGCCGGCTGCTTGCACCCGGCCATGACAGACGCTGCCACCGACCGCGTTGAGGAGGTGTGTGTCACGACCGTGACGCCAGGTACGTCTTCAGCATCTCCTTCTCGAAGTTAGCCTAGCCAAATGAGGGTTTATAGGATTGTACAGGATTTATGCAAGTCTTGTCGGGCTTGGAAGAACGTAACTTATTTTACCATAGTGAGAAGGTCATCTAAGTTACCATAGATACAGTTTTTTTGAGACTAAAGCCCAGGAAGAGTCAGAACTCGCCCAGCATCGACGTGGACTTTATGGAGAAGGGGGCATCGGAGGTCGAGAACAACTTTGAGTTTGACTTCTGTGATCCTGGCAATTGGGGCATCGTCGTTCATTGCTGGTGTTTGGGCTTCGTTTCCGGAGGCTTCAACGCCTTTCTCATGGGCGTGGTTGCAGGCTATCTGCACGTCCCCAGCGACATCATCCGAGGTCTTCAGAACATGTCCTCGCTTCCGAATGTCTTGTCAGTCTTCATGGGCGTCGTGTCGGACTCTCGCCCGATCTTCGGGTATCGCCGCAGGCCCTACATGGTGTTGGGATGGCTTCTAACCACAACTGCCTACTCCACTATGGCTATCATGGGGCTTCCTGAACCGTACTTCTGTGCGGGACCGGATGGGGGGTATCTTTACGATCGATTGCCGTGCAACCCAGATTCTGATTATTTCTACGTGCCCTTGGCGATTTGTCTGTTCTCCGCGAACATCGGCCTATTGGTGAGTGGAGCTGCGGGTCGTGGGCTTATAGTCGAGTATCCTGCTGGCACTTAAGGTTTACGCTTTACGGTGTAGGGTTTTTCGGGTTGCAGTTTACAGGTTTTAGCGTTTCCGCTCCCGCATCCCCACTGCAGTAAGGTATGCAAAGGCTGAAGAGGAGGAGTGCCGCGGCCGAACGCAGACAATGCTCGCAACTCAGCTTTCCAACTCTTCAACGTTTGAGTGTTTTTGTCTGGTACAGTTTCGAGAGTTTAGCCCTTAAATTCGAGGCCCTGATGCCCACAACCCAGAAGCCCTAACTAGGAAGAATCAGAAGTGTTGTTTTCTGTGCTTCTTGGGAAATGAGGAGATGGTCGGTTTGGTCGGGTCGTTTTCGGCGCTGATGGTGGCCGGTTTCGGCTTCAACGGCAAGCTGTTCAACGGCTCCTGGGATCAGCGCTACCAGCTCGGTTACAAACAGTATGTCACCATTTTCGCCGTGGTCTCCATGATTGCGGGCTTGTCCTGCATTCGCCATGTTCGCGAGGTACGCGGGGAACGTGTCTCGATGCGGCAGTATTTCCATGCAGCATGGAGCCTCTTTCAGAGCAGGGCCGTGGCCGGCGTTGGTCTCTTCTACTTCGTAAGGGGAGTGATCGCGAAACTCTTCACCACAGCGGGCATGTGGGTCATGATGGAGTGGGCCGGTGTGAAGAGCTTGCAAATGCAGTTGTGCTCCATGCTTGGGGTTTTTGCATCCTTGTTTGGCAGCTGGCTCTTGCAGAAGTACATGCTGAATGTCAGCTGGCGAAAGATCATGGTGGTCGCCACGGTCGTTGGCGTTGCTTTGGATGCCATTCCGACGTTTTTGACCATCTTTGGTGTGGTGCGAAACGAATACTTCTTCCTCGGTGAGTCTGTCGTCAGCGCCGTGCCCGAGTCCATGGCAGTTCTTGTCAGCAGCTTCATTGTGAACGAGTTGGCCGACACTTCCAATTGTGGCTTGATGGCGGGGCTCTTCACGACCATCAACAACGTGGCAAATCCGTTGGGCTTGCTGCTGGGGAACCAGATCTTCGGGTTGTTCCAGCCAGCGCTTTACGATCAAGCCAACTTCGTGGAGGATACTCCGGCCTTCCGCCGGACGGTGAGCTTCTCTTACGGCCTGACCTATGCCCTCATCCTTGTGCCGCTCTTGATCCTGCGTTTGCTTCCGAGCCAGAAGATCCACGCTCAAAGGCGCAAGCGGGAATGGAGGCACAGGTGCTACTACGCCGTGGTGGCAGCGATTGTGTTGAGTGTGTCGCTCCTGTACACCTTGGTGGGTGACGTCTTCGATATGGACCCAGTCTTGGCTTGCCACAGGTTCGTGGGCGGCGGGGGCTGCAACCAGGCAGCTAAGCTGTCTGACCCTTCTCAGGATTGAGATTGTTTGATTCTTGATTCGTGTTCCTAGCTCTCCATAGTTCTGACACTTTAAGGTTTTATCTTGGGTAGCGTGGGGACTCAGCCCACGGGGTCAGAGCAGTCGTGTAGAGTTTGCTTTTTTAGTAGCAATGCGGCTTGAGATCGGCAGAGGATCTGGAGGCATGCTGTCCATGGCCCGAGATCAGTTTTCACCCGGGTCTGATACGTCGCATGCTTCCTGTCCGCCGCCCTCTTCTCTCGTTGCACACATTGCAAGGTCGTCGAGGTTGAGGTCGTCATTTCCCTGGCATGTGAAAGGTAAAGGAGGTTTTCCGCATTTTCGTAACAGACCTTGCCCTCTTCGTGACCTTGCGATTTGGTTTTGAATTCCGCAAAGTATCCGAGAGGCCTGGACACCTCAGAGCCCTCGTGGCCCTTTCTGTAAAGAGAGTCCAGGATCGCGGATTCTCGCCTCCGTACAGGTCGACCTGACCCAATTGGGTCCAGAGTACACGCAACACAGGTTCGGTCCAGGTTCATTGATCGCGTTTGGCTTTGGACCCTTGGGGCCTTAGGGCGTAGGACCCCTAAGGCGTAAGGTCAGGCAGCAAGTTCGATGGCTGAACATCGAGCTGATTAATTCACGCAACATGCGTGCACCTACATGCTCGTTTCTATGCTACGATTCTGGCAGACGTCCGGAAAAGGAGACTTTATCTTCCTCTGGGAAGGTGCGTCCATGTGGCAGTAGGTGTACATGTCAAAGATCCTCTGTATTGAATGTTTTTGTGGCCTTGAATCACATGTCTGCCACAGGTCGTGGATTGGCGCATCTTTAGTTGGTGTTTGCTTGGTCAGACTTTCTGCTTGCTTCTAGCTTGACGAAAAGAGTGTAAAGCACTATGCACTAAGCCATGAAAGGCTTAAAGCCTCAAGACCCTCAAGGCCTATAGCCCAAATCTCCAGACCTCTTAAGCCCTGAGCCCCTGGATTCTTAAAGCCTTAAACCCCGACAGCCCTAAACGCTATAGCCAACAATGCGGGCTTGTCTTTTCGAAGTAGGAGGCAAAGACTAGTCTTCTATTATACAGGCCCTAAACTGTCTAACAACTTAAACCTCAGCCCTAAACCCTGATCCCTCAGCCGCAAAGTTTAAAGCAAATGGCTTTGGCTCAAAGCTCCGTATAGTAACTCCAGTGTGATTGCCTGGTTACCGGCTGCCTGCACCCAGCCGCGATGACAGACGGCGTCACCGACCGCGTTGAGGAGGAGAGTGGCACGACTGTGAAGCTGGGCTGTTCTGAAGAGTCCTTTTCTGTAAGTCAGGCCAGCGCGGGTTCGATGGGGTTCTACACAGACTTTTGCAGGGCGTATCGGGTTTTGTCGGGCTTCAAAGAGCTTATGTTACCGTAGTGCTATGTAACTTGCTATGGATCCGGTTTATGGCAACTTATCGTCGATATTCTAAACTAGAGCCGAGGAAGAGTCAGAACTCGCCCAGCATCGATGTGGACTTTATGGAAAAGGGGGCATCGGAGGTCGAGTGTCACTTTGCGTTTGACTTCTATGATCCTCGCAATTGGGGCATCGTCGTTCATTGCTGGTGTTTGGGCTTCGTTTCCGGAGGCTTCAACGCCTTTCTCATGGGCGTGGTTGCAGGCTATCTGCACGTCCCCAGCGACATCATCCGAGGTCTGCAGAACATGTCCTCGCTTCCGAATGTCTTGTCAGTCTTCATGGGCGTCGTGTCGGACTCCCGCCCGATCTTCGGATATCGCCGCAGGCCCTACATGGTGTTGGGATGGCTTATAACCACAACTGCCTACTCCACGATGGCTTTGATGGGGCTTCCCGAACCGTACTTCTGTGCGGGACCGGATGGGGGGTATCTTTACGATCGATTGCCGTGCAACCCAGATTCTGATTATTTCTACGTGCCCTTGGCGATTTGTCTTTTCTCCGCGAACATCGGCCTATTGGTGAGTGGAGCTGCGGGTCGTGGGCTTATAGTCGAGTATCCTGCTTGCACTTAAGGTTTGCAAAAAGGGTTTTCGGGTTCCAGTTTGCAGGTTTTTGCGTTTCCACTCCTGCACCCCCGCTGAAACACCGGTAAGGTATGCCAAGGCTGAAGACGAGGAGTGCCGTGGCCGAACGCAGACGTTCCTCGAAACTCAGCTTGCGAACGTTTCAACGTCTTTTTTTCTCCTCTGGTACAGTTTCGAGAGTGTAGCCTTAAATTCGAGGCCCTGATGCCCTCAACCCAGAATCCCTAACGAGGAAGAATCAGAAGGTTGTTTCTGTGCTTTTTGGGGAAATGAGGAGATGGTCGGTTTGGTCGGGTCGTTTTCGGCGCTGATGGTGGCCGGTTTCGGCTTCAACGGCAAGCTGTTCAACGGCTCCTGGGATCAGCGCTACCAGCTCGGTTACAGACAGTATGTCTCCATTTTCGCCGTGGTCTCCATGATTGCAGGCTTGTCCTGCATTCGCCATGTTCGCGAGGTGCGAGGGAGCCGTGTCTCCATGCGGCAGTATTTCCATGCAGCATGGAGTCTCTTTCAGAGCAGGGCGGTGGCCGGCGTTGGTCTCTTCTACTTTATACGGGGAGTGATCGCGAAACTCTTCACCACAGCGGGCATGTGGGTCATGATGGAGTGGGCCGGTGTGAAGAGCTTGCAAATGCAATTGTGCTCCATGCTTGGGGTCTTCGCATCCTTGTTTGGCAGCTGGCTCTTGCAGAAGTACATGCTGAATGTCAGCTGGCGAAAGATCATGGTGGTCGCCACGGTCGTTGGCGTTGCTTTGGATGCCATTCCGACGTTTTTGACCATCTTTGGTGTGGTGCGAAACGAATACTTCTTCCTCGGTGAGTCTGTCGTCAGCGCCGTGCCCGAGTCCATGGCAGTTCTTGTCAGCAGCTTCATTGTGAACGAGTTGGCCGACACTTCCAATTGTGGCTTGATGGCGGGGCTCTTCACGACCATCAACAACGTGGCAAATCCGTTGGGCTTGCTGCTGGGGAACCAGATCTTCGGGTTGTTCCAGCCAGCGCTTTACGATCAAGCCAACTTCGTGGAGGATACTCCGGCCTTCCGCCGGACGGTGAGCTTCTCTTACGGCCTGACCTATGCCCTCATCCTTGTGCCGCTCTTGATCCTGCGTTTGCTTCCGAGCCAGAAGATCCACGCTCAAAGGCGCAAGCGGGAATGGAGGCACAGGTGCTACTACGCCGTGGTGGCAGCGATTGTGTTGAGTGTGTCGCTCCTGTACACCTTGGTGGGTGACGTCTTCGACATGGACCCAGTCCTGGCCTGCCACAGGTTCGTGGGCGGCGGGGGCTGCAACCAGGCAGCTAAGCTGTCTGACCCTTCTCAGGATTGAGATTGTTTGATTCTTGGTTGATGTTCCTAGCTCTCCATAGTTCTGACACTTTAAGGTTTTATCTTGGGTAGCGTGGGGACTCAGCCCACGGGGTCAGAGCAGTCGAGTGTAGAGTTTGCTTTTTTAGTAGCAATGCGGCTTGAGATCGGCAGAGAATCTGGAGGCATGCTGTCCATGGCCCGAGATCAGTTTTCACCCGGGTCTGATACGTCGCATGCTTCCTGTCCGCCGCCCTCTTCTCTTGTTGCACACATCGCAAGGTCGTCGAGGTTGAGGTCGTCAGTTCCCTGGCATGTGAAAGGTAAAGGAGGTTTTCCGCATTTTCGTAAGAGACCTTGCCCTCTTCGCGACCTTGCGATTCGGTTTTGAATTCCGCAAAGTATCCGAGAGGCCTGGACACCTCAGGGCCCTCGTGGCCCTTTCTGTAAAGAGACTCCAGGATCGCGGATTCCCGCCTCCGTACAGGTCGACCTGACCCAATTGGGTCCAGAGTACACGCAACATAGGTTCGGTCCAGGTTCATTGATAGCGTTTGGCTTTGGACCCTTGGGGCCTTAGGGCGTAGGACCCCTAAGGCGTAAGGTCAGGCAGCAAGTTCGATGGCTGAACATCGAGCTGATTAATTCATTCAACATGCGTGCACCTACATGCTCGTTTCTATGCTACGATTCTGGCAGACGTCCGGAAAAGGAGAATATATCTTGCTCTGAGAAGTCGCGTCCATGTGGCAGTAGGTGTACATGTCAAAGATCCTCTGTATTGAATGTTTTTGTGGCCTTGAATCACATGTCTGCCACTGGTCGTGGATTGGCGCATCTTTAGTTGGTGTTTGCTTGGTCAGACTTTCTGATTGCTTCTAGCTTGACGAAAAGAGTGTAAATGTAAAGCACTATGAACTAAGCCATGAAAGGCTTAAAGCCTCAAGACCCTCAAGGCCTATAGCCCAAATCTCCAGACCTCTTAAGCCCTGAGCCCCTGGATTCTTAAAGACCCAAAGCCTTAAACCCCGACAGCCCTAAACGCTATAGCCAACAATGCGGGCTTGTCTTTGCGAAGTAGGAGGCAAAAACTAGTCTTCTATAATACAGGCCCTAAACTTTCTAACAACTTAAACCTCAGCCCTAAACCCTGATCCCCCAGCCGCAAAGTTTAAAGCAAATGGCTCTGGCTCAAAGCTCCGTATAGTAACTCCAGTGTGATTGCCTGGTTACCGGCTGCCTGTACCCAGCCGCGATGACAGACGGCGTCGCCGACCGCGTTGAGGAGGAGAGTGGCACGACTGTGAAGCTGGGCTGTTCTGAAGAGTCCTTTTCTGTAAGTCAGGCTAGCGCGCGTTCGATGGGGTTCTACACGGACTTTTGCAGGGCGTATCGGGTTTTGTCGGGCCTCAAAGAGCTCATGTTACCGTAGTGCTATGTAACTTGCTATGGATCCGGTTTATGGCAACTTAACGTCGATATTCTGAACTAGAGCCGAGGAAGAGTCAGAACTCGCCCAGCATCGATGTGGACTTTATGGAAAAGGGGGCATCGGAGGTCGAGTGTCACTTTGCGTTTGACTTCTATGATCCTCGCAATTGGGGCATCGTCGTTCATTGCTGGTGTTTGGGCTTCGTTTCCGGAGGCTTCAACGCCTTTCTCATGGGCGTGGTTGCAGGCTATCTGCACGTCCCGAGCGACATCATCCGAGGTCTGCAGAACATGTCCTCGCTTCCGAATGTCTTGTCAGTCTTCATGGGCGTCGTGTCGGACTCCCGCCCGATCTTCGGATATCGCCGCAGGCCCTACATGGTGTTGGGATGGCTTATAACCACAACTGCCTACTCCACGATGGCTTTGATGGGGCTTCCCGAACCGTACTTCTGTGCGGGACCGGATGGGGGGTATCTTTACGATCGATTGCCGTGCAACCCAGATTCTGATTATTTCTACGTGCCCTTGGCGATTTGTCTTTTCTCCGCCAACATCGGCCTATTGGTGAGTGGAGCTGCGGGTCGTGGGCTTATAGTCGAGTATCCTGCTTGCACTTAAGGTTTGCAAAAAGGGTTTTCGGGTTCCAGTTTGCAGGTTTTAGCGTTTCCACTCCTGCACCTCCGCTGAAACACCGGTAAGGTATGCAAAGGCTGAAGACGAGGAGTGCCGTGGCCGAACGCAGACGTTCCTCGAAACTCAGCTTGCGAACGTTTCAACGTCTTTTTTTCTCCTCTGGTACAGTTTCGAGAGTGTAGCCTTAAATTCGAGGCCCTGATGCCCTCAACCCAGAATCCCTAACGAGGAAGAATCAGAAGGTTGTTTCTGTGCTTTTTGGGGAAATGAGGAGATGGTCGGTTTGGTCGGGTCGTTTTCGGCGCTGATGGTGGCCGGTTTCGGCTTCAACGGCAAGCTGTTCAACGGCTCCTGGGATCAGCGCTACCAGCTCGGTTACAGACAGTATGTCTCCATTTTCGCCGTGGTCTCCATGATTGCAGGCTTGTCCTGCATTCGCCATGTTCGCGAGGTGCGAGGGAGCCGTGTCTCCATGCGGCAGTATTTCCATGCAGCATGGAGTCTCTTTCAGAGCAGGGCGGTGGCCGGCGTTGGTCTCTTCTACTTTGTAAGGGGAGTGATCGCGAAACTCTTCACCACAGCGGGCATGTGGGTCATGATGGAGTGGGCCGGCGTGAAGAGCTTGCAAATGCAACTGTGCTCCATGCTTGGGGTCTTCGCATCCTTGTTTGGCAGCTGGCTCTTGCAGAAGTACATGCTGAATGTCAGCTGGCGAAAGATCATGGTGGTCGCCACGGTCGTTGGCGTTGCTTTGGATGCCATTCCGACGTTTCTGACCATCTTTGGTGTGGTGCGAAACGAATACTTCTTCCTCGGTGAGTCTGTCGTCAGCGCCGTGCCCGAGTCCATGGCAGTTCTTGTCAGCAGCTTCATTGTGAACGAGTTGGCCGACACTTCCAATTGTGGCTTGATGGCGGGGCTCTTCACGACCATCAACAACGTGGCAAATCCGTTGGGCTTGCTGCTGGGGAACCAGATCTTCGGGTTGTTCCAGCCAGCGCTTTACGATCAAGCCAACTTCGTGGAGGATACGCCGGCCTTCCGCCGGACGGTGGGCTTCTCTTACGGCCTGACCTATGCGCTCATCCTTCTGCCGCTCTTGATCCTGCGTTTGCTTCCGAGCCAGAAGATCCACGCTCAAAGGCGCAAGCGGGAATGGAGGCACAGGTGCTACTACGCCGTGGTGGCAGCGATTGTGTTGAGTGTGTCGCTCCTGTACACATTGGTGGGTGACGTCTTCGATATGGACCCAGTCCTGGCCTGCCACAGATTCGTGGGCGGCGGGGGCTGCAACCAGGCAGCTAAGCTGTCTGACCCTTCTCAGGATTGAGATTGTTTGATTCTTGGTTCGTGTTCCTAGCTCTCCATAGTTCTGACACTTTAAGGTTTTATCTTGGGTAGCGCGGGGACTCAGCCAACGGGGTCAGAGCAGTCGAGTGTAGAGTTTGCGTTTTTAGTAGCAATGCGGCTTGAGATCGGCAGAGGATCTGGAGGCATGCTGTCCATGGCCCGAGATCAGTTTTCACCCGGGTTTGATACGTCGCATGCTTCCTGTCCGCCGCCCTCTTCTCTTGTTGCACACATTGCAAGGTCGTCGAGGTTGAGGTCGTCAGTTCCCTGGCATGTGAAAGGTAAAGGGGGTTTTCCGCATTTTCGTAAGAGACCTTGCCCTCTTCGCGACCTTGCGATTCGGTTTTGAATTCCGCAAAGTATCCGAGAGGCCTGGACACCTCAGGGCCCTCGTGGCCCTTTCTGTAAAGAGACTCCAGGATCGCGGATTCCCGCCTCCGTACAGGTCGACCTGACCCAATTGGGTCCAGAGTACACGCAACATAGGTTCGGTCCAGGTCCATTGATAGCGTTTGGCTTTGGACCCTTGGGGCATTAGGGCGTAGGACCCCTAAGGCGTAAGGTCAGGCAGCAAGTTCGATGGCTGAACATCGAACTGATTAATTCATTCAACATGCATGCACCTACATGCTCGTTTCTATGCTACGATTCTGGCAGACGTCCGGAAAAGGAGAATATATCTTGCTCTGGGAAGTCGCGTCCATGTGGCAGTAGGAGTACATGTCAAAGATCCTCTGTATTGAATGTTTTTGTGGTCTTGAATCTACAGGTCGTGGATTGGCGCATCTTTAGTTGGTGTTTGCTTGGTCAGACTTTCTGCTTGCTTCTTGCTTGACGAAAAGAGTGTAAAGCACTATGCACTAAGCCATGAATCAAAGGCTTAAAGCTTCAAGACCCTCAAGGCCTATAGCCCAAATCTCCAGACCTCTTAAGCCCTGAGCCCGTGGATTCTTAAAGCCCCCAACCAAGCCTTAAACCCCGACAGCCCTAAACGCTATAGCCAACAATGCGGGCTTGTCTTTGCGAAGTAGGAGGCAAAAACTAGTCTTCTATTATACAGGCCCTAAACTTTCTAACAACTTAAACCTCAGCCCTAAACCCTGATCCCCCAGCCGCAAAGTTTAAAGCAAATGGCTCTGGCTCAAAGCTCCGTATAGTAACTCCAGTGTGATTGCCTGGTTACTTGCTGCCTGTACCCAGCCGCGATGACAGACGGCGTCACCGACCGCGTTGAGGAGGAGAGTGGCACGACTGTGAAGCTGGGCTGTTCTGAAGAGTCCTTTTCTGTAAGTCAGGCTAGCGCGGGTTCGATGGGGTTCTACACAGACTTTTGCAGGGCGTATCGGGTTTTGTCGGGCTTCAAAGAGCTTAGGATACCGTAGTGCTATGTAACTTGCTATGGAACCGGTTTATGGCAACTTAACGTCGATATTCTAAACTAGAGCCGAGGAAGAGTCAGAACTCGCCCAGCATCGATGTGGACTTTATGGAAATGAGCATTACCAGAATGTGAAGATCATGTTGTCTTCTAGAGTCTAGGTCCCGTCCTATGGTAACTTATGGTGGATGTTCCTAACCAGAGCCGCCCAGGAAGAGTCAGAACTCGCCCAGCATTGATGTGGACTTTATGGAAAAGGGGGCATCGGAGGTCGAGTGTCACTTTGCGTTTGACTTCTATGATCCTCGCAATTGGGGCATCGTCGTTCATTGCTGGTGTTTGGGCTTCGTTTCCGGAGGCTTCAACGCCTTTCTCATGGGCGTGGTTGCAGGCTATCTGCACGTCCCCAGCGACATCATCCGAGGTCTGCAGAACATGTCCTCGCTTCCGAATGTCTTGTCAGTCTTCATGGGCGTCGTGTCGGACTCCCGCCCGATCTTCGGATATCGCCGCAGGCCCTACATGGTGTTGGGATGGCTTATAACCACAACTGCCTACTCCACGATGGCTTTGATGGGGCTTCCCGAACCGTACTTCTGTGCGGGACCGGATGGGGGGTATCTTTACGATCGATTGCCGTGCAACCCAGATTCTGATTATTTCTACGTGCCCTTGGCGATTTGTCTTTTCTCCGCGAACATCGGCCTATTGGTGAGTGGAGCTGCGGGTCGTGGGCTTATAGTCGAGTATCCTGCTTGCACTTAAGGTTTGCAAAAAGGGTTTTCGGGTTCCAGTTTGCAGGTTTTTGTGTTTCCACTCCTGCACCCCCGCTGAAACACCGGTAAGGTATGCAAAGGCTGAAGACGAGGAGTGCCGTGGCCGAACGCAGACGTTCCTCGAAACTCAGCTTGCGAACGTTTCAACGTCTTTTTTTCTCCTCTGGTACAGTTTCGAGAGTGTAGCCTTAAATTCGAGGCCCTGATGCCCTCAACCCAGAATCCCTAACGAGGAAGAATCAGAAGGTTGTTTCTGTGCTTCTTGGGGAAATGAGGAGATGGTCGGTTTGGTCGGGTCGTTTTCGGCGCTGATGGTGGCCGGTTTCGGCTTCAACGGCAAGCTGTTCAACGGCTCCTGGGATCAGCGCTACCAGCTCGGTTACAGACAGTATGTCTCCATTTTCGCCGTGGTCTCCATGATTGCAGGCTTGTCCTGCATTCGCCATGTTCGCGAGGTGCGAGGGAGCCGTGTCTCCATGCGGCAGTATTTCCATGCAGCATGGAGTCTCTTTCAGAGCAGGGCGGTGGCCGGCGTTGGTCTCTTCTACTTTATAAGGGGAGTGATCGCGAAACTCTTCACCACAGCGGGCATGTGGGTCATGATGGAGTGGGCCGGTGTGAAGAGCTTGCAAATGCAATTGTGCTCCATGCTTGGGGTCTTCGCATCCTTGTTTGGCAGCTGGCTCTTGCAGAAGTACATGCTGAATGTCAGCTGGCGAAAGATCATGGTGGTCGCCACGGTCGTTGGCGTTGCTTTGGATGCCATTCCGACGTTTCTGACCATCTTTGGTGTGGTGCGAAACGAATACTTCTTCCTCGGTGAGTCTGTCGTCAGCGCCGTGCCCGAGTCCATGGCAGTTCTTGTCAGCAGCTTCATTGTGAACGAGTTGGCCGACACTTCCAATTGTGGCTTGATGGCGGGGCTCTTCACGACCATCAACAACGTGGCAAATCCGTTGGGCTTGCTGCTGGGGAACCAGATCTTCGGGTTGTTCCAGCCAGCGCTTTACGATCAAGCCAACTTCGTGGAGGATACGCCGGCCTTCCGCCGGACGGTGGGCTTCTCTTACGGCCTGACCTATGCCCTCATCCTTGTGCCGCTCTTGATCCTGCGTTTGCTTCCGAGCCAGAAGATCCACGCTCAAAGACGCAAGCGGGAATGGAGGCACAGGTGCTACTACGCCGTGGTGGCAGCGATTGTGTTGAGTGTGTCGCTCCTGTACACATTGGTGGGTGACGTCTTCGACATGGACCCAGTCCTGGCCTGCCACAGGTTCGTGGGCGGCGGGGGCTGCAACCAGGCAGCTAAGCTGTCTGACCCTTCTCAGGATTGAGATTGTTTGATTCTTGGTTGATGTTCCTAGCTCTCCATAGTTCTGACACTTTAAGGTTTTATCTTGGGTAGCGTGGGGACTCAGCCCACGGGGTCAGAGCAGTCGAGTGTAGAGTTTGCTTTTTTAGTAGCAGTGCGGCTTGAGATCGGCAGAGGATCTGGAGGCATGCTGTCCATGGCCCGAGATCAGTTTTCACCCGGGTCTGATACGTCGCATGCTTCCTGTCCGCCGCCCTCTTCTCTCGTTGCACACATTGCAAGGTCGTCGAGGTTGAGGTCGTCAGTTCCCTGGCATGTGAAAGGTAAAGGAGGTTTTCCGCATTTTCGTAAGAGACCTTGCCCTCTTCGCGACCTTGCGATTTGGTTTTGAATTCCGCAAAGTATCCGAGAGGCCTGGACACCTCAGAGCCCTCGTGGCCCTTTCTGTAAAGAGAGTCCAGGATCGCGGATTCCCGCCTCCGTACAGGTCGACCTGACCCAATTGGGTCCAGAGTACACGCAACACAGGTTCGGTCCAGGTTCATTGATAGCGTTTGGCTTTGGACCCTTGGGGCCTTAGGGCGTAGGACCCCTAAGGCGTAAGGTCAGGCAGCAAGTTCGATGGCTGAACATCGAGCTGATTAATTCATTCAACATGCGTGCACCTACATGCTCGTTTCTATGCTACGATTCTGGCAGACGTCCGGAAAAGGAGAATATATCTTGCTCTGGGAAGTCGCGTCCATGTCGCAGTAGGTGTACATGTCAAAGATCCTCTGTATTGAATGTTTTTGTGGCTTTGAATCACATGTCTGCCACAGGTCGTGGATTGGCGCATCTTTAGTTGGTGTTTGCTTGGTCAGACTTTCTGCTTGCTTCTAGCTTGACGAAATGAGTGTAAAGCACTATGCACTAAGCCATGAAAGGCTTAAAGCTTCAAGACCCTCAAGGCCTATAGCCCAAATCTCCAGACCTCTTAAGCCCTGAGCCCCTGGATTCTTAAAGCCCCAAAGCCCCACAGCCCTAAACGCTATAGCCAACAATGCGGGCTTGTCTTTGCGAAGTAGGAGGCGAAAACTAGTCTTCTATAATACAGGCCCTAAACTTTCTAACAACTTAAACCTCAGCCCTAAACCCTGATCCCCCAGCCGCAAAGTTTAAAGCAAATGGCTCTGGCTCAAAGCTCCGTATAGTAACTCCAGTGTGATTGCCTGGTTACCGGCTGCCTGTACCCAGCCGCGATGACAGACGGCGTCACCGACCGCGTTGAGGAGGAGAGTGGCACGACTGTGAAGCTGGGCTGTTCTGAAGAGTCCTTTTCTGTAAGTCAGGCTAGCGCGGGTTCGATGGGGTTCTACACGGACTTTTGCAGGGCGTATCGGGTTTTGTCGGGCTTCAAAGAGCTTATGTTGCCGTAGTGCTATGTAACTTGCTATGGATCCGGTTTATGGCAACTTAACGTCGATATTCTAAACTAGAGCCGAGGAAGAGTCAGAACTCGCCCAGCATCGATGTGGACTTTATGGAAAAGGGGGCATCGGAGGTCGAGTGTCACTTTGCGTTTGACTTCTATGATCCTCGCAATTGGGGCATCGTCGTTCATTGCTGGTGTTTGGGCTTCGTTTCCGGAGGCTTCAACGCCTTTCTCATGGGCGTGGTTGCAGGCTATCTGCACGTCCCCAGCGACATCATCCGAGGTCTTCAGAACATGTCCTCGCTTCCGAATGTCTTGTCAGTCTTCATGGGCGTCGTGTCGGACTCTCGCCCGATCTTCGGGTATCGCCGCAGGCCCTACATGGTGTTGGGATGGCTTCTAACCACAACTGCCTACTCCACTATGGCTATCATGGGGCTTCCTGAACCGTACTTCTGTGCGGGACCGGATGGGGGGTATCTTTACGATCGATTGCCGTGCAACCCAGATTCTGATTATTTCTACGTGCCCTTGGCGATTTGTCTGTTCTCCGCGAACATCGGCCTATTGGTGAGTGGAGCTGCGGGTCGTGGGCTTATAGTCGAGTATCCTGCTTGCACTTAAGGTTTGCAAAAAGGGTTTTCGGGTTCCAGCTTGCAGGTTTTAGCGTTTCCACTCCTGCACCCCCGCTGAAACACCGGTAAGGTATGCAAAGGCTGAAGACGAGGAGAGCCGTGGCCGAACGCAGACGTTCCTCGAAACTCAGCTTGCGAACGTTTCAACGTCTTTTTTTCTCCTCTTGTACAGTTTCGAGAGTGTAGCCTTAAATTCGAGGCCCTGATGCCCTCAACCCAGAATCCCTAACGAGGAAGAATCAGAAGGTTGTTTCTGTGCTTCTTGGGGAAATGAGGAGATGGTCGGTTTGGTCGGGTCGTTTTCGGCGCTGATGGTGGCCGGTTTCGGCTTCAACGGCAAGCTGTTCAACGGCTCCTGGGATCAGCGCTACCAGCTCGGTTACAGACAGTATGTCTCCATTTTCGCCGTGGTCTCCATGATTGCAGGCTTGTCCTGCATTCGCCATGTTCGCGAGGTGCGAGGGAGCCGTGTCTCCATGCGGCAGTATTTCCATGCAGCATGGAGTCTCTTTCAGAGCAGGGCGGTGGCCGGCGTTGGTCTCTTCTACTTTATAAGGGGAGTGATCGCGAAACTCTTCACCACAGCGGGCATGTGGGTCATGATGGAGTGGGCCGGTGTGAAGAGCTTGCAAATGCAATTGTGCTCCATGCTTGGGGTCTTCGCATCCTTGTTTGGCAGCTGGCTCTTGCAGAAGTACATGCTGAATGTCAGCTGGCGAAAGATCATGGTGGTCGCCACGGTCGTTGGCGTTGCTTTGGATGCCATTCCGACGTTTTTGACCATCTTTGGTGTGGTGCGAAACGAATACTTCTTCCTCGGTGAGTCTGTCGTCAGCGCCGTGCCCGAGTCCATGGCAGTTCTTGTCAGCAGCTTCATTGTGAACGAGTTGGCCGACACTTCCAATTGTGGCTTGATGGCGGGGCTCTTCACGACCATCAACAACGTGGCAAATCCGTTGGGCTTGCTGCTGGGGAACCAGATCTTCGGGTTGTTCCAGCCAGCGCTTTACGATCAAGCCAACTTCGTGGAGGATACTCCGGCCTTCCGCCGGACGGTGGGCTTCTCTTACGGCCTGACCTATGCCCTCATCCTTGTGCCGCTCTTGATCCTGCGTTTGCTTCCGAGCCAGAAGATCCACGCTCAAAGGCGCAAGCGGGAATGGAGGCACAGGTGCTACTACGCCGTGGTGGCAGCGATTGTGTTGAGTGTGTCGCTCCTGTACACATTGGTGGGTGACGTCTTCGACATGGACCCAGTCCTGGCCTGCCACAGGTTCGTGGGCGGCGGGGGCTGCAACCAGGCAGCTAAGCTGTCTGACCCTTCTCAGGATTGAGATTGTTTGATTCTTGGTTGATGTTCCTAGCTCTCCATAGTTCTGACACTTTAAGGTTTTATCTTGGGTAGCGTGGGGACTCAGCCCACGGGGTCAGAGCAGTCGAGTGTAGAGTTTGCTTTTTTAGTAGCAATGCGGCTTGAGATCGGCAGAGAATCTGGAGGCATGCTGTCCATGGCCCGAGATCAGTTTTCACCCGGGTCTGATACGTCGCATGCTTCCTGTCCGCCGCCCTCTTCTCTTGTTGCACACATCGCAAGGTCGTCGAGGTTGAGGTCGTCAGTTCCCTGGCATGTGAAAGGTAAAGGAGGTTCCGCATTTTCGTAAGAGACCTTGCCCTCTTCGCGACCTTGCGATTCGGTTTTGAATTCCGCAAAGTATCCGAGAGGCCTGGACACCTCAGGGCCCTCGTGGCCCTTTCTGTAAAGAGACTCCAGGATCGCGGATTCCCGCCTCCGTACAGGTCGACCTGACCCAATTGGGTCCAGAGTACACGCAACATAGGTTCGGTCCAGGTTCATTGATAGCGTTTGGCTTTGGACCCTTGGGGCCTTAGGGCGTAGGACCCCTAAGGCGTAAGGTCAGGCAGCAAGTTCGATGGCTGAACATCGAGCTGATTAATTCATTCAACATGCGTGCACCTACATGCTCGTTTCTATGCTACGATTCTGGCAGACGTCCGGAAAAGGAGAATATATCTTGCTCTGAGAAGTCGCGTCCATGTGGCAGTAGGTGTACATGTCAAAGATCCTCTGTATTGAATGTTTTTGTGGCCTTGAATCACATGTCTGCCACTGGTCGTGGATTGGCGCATCTTTAGTTGGTGTTTGCTTGGTCAGACTTTCTGCTTGCTTCTAGCTTGACGAAAAGAGTGTAAATGTAAAGCACTATGAACTAAGCCATGAAAGGCTTAAAGCCTCAAGACCCTCAAGGCCTATAGCCCAAATCTCCAGACCTCTTAAGCCCTGAGCCCCTGGATTCTTAAAGACCCAAAGCCTTAAACCCCGACAGCCCTAAACGCTATAGCCAACAATGCGGGCTTGTCTTTGCGAAGTAGGAGGCAAAAACTAGTCTTCTATAATACAGGCCCTAAACTTTCTAACAACTTAAACCTCAGCCCTAAACCCTGATCCCCCAGCCGCAAAGTTTAAAGCAAATGGCTCTGGCTCAAAGCTCCGTATAGTAACTCCAGTGTGATTGCCTGGTTACCGGCTGCCTGTACCCAGCCGCGATGACAGACGGCGTCGCCGACCGCGTTGAGGAGGAGAGTGGCACGACTGTGAAGCTGGGCTGTTCTGAAGAGTCCTTTTCTGTAAGTCAGGCTAGCGCGCGTTCGATGGGGTTCTACACGGACTTTTGCAGGGCGTATCGGGTTTTGTCGGGCCTCAAAGAGCTCATGTTACCGTAGTGCTATGTAACTTGCTATGGATCCGGTTTATGGCAACTTAACGTCGATATTCTGAACTAGAGCCGAGGAAGAGTCAGAACTCGCCCAGCATCGATGTGGACTTTATGGAAAAGGGGGCATCGGAGGTCGAGTGTCACTTTGCGTTTGACTTCTATGATCCTCGCAATTGGGGCATCGTCGTTCATTGCTGGTGTTTGGGCTTCGTTTCCGGAGGCTTCAACGCCTTTCTCATGGGCGTGGTTGCAGGCTATCTGCACGTCCCGAGCGACATCATCCGAGGTCTGCAGAACATGTCCTCGCTTCCGAATGTCTTGTCAGTCTTCATGGGCGTCGTGTCGGACTCCCGCCCGATCTTCGGATATCGCCGCAGGCCCTACATGGTGTTGGGATGGCTTATAACCACAACTGCCTACTCCACGATGGCTTTGCTGGGGCTTCCCGAACCGTACTTCTGTGCGGGACCGGATGGGGGGTATCTTTACGATCGATTGCCGTGCAACCCGGATTCTGATTATTTCTACGTGCCCTTGGCGATTTGTCTTTTCTCCGCCAACATCGGCCTATTGGTGAGTGGAGCTGCGGGTCGTGGGCTTATAGTCGAGTATCCTGCTTGCACTTAAGGTTTGCAAAAAGGGTTTTCGGGTTCCAGTTTGCAGGTTTTAGCGTTTCCACTCCTGCACCTCCGCTGAAACACCGGTAAGGTATGCAAAGGCTGAAGACGAGGAGTGCCGTGGCCGAACGCAGACGTTCCTCGAAACTCAGCTTGCGAACGTTTCAACGTTTTTTTTTTCTCCTCTGGTACAGTTTCGAGAGTGTAGCCTTAAATTCGAGGCCCTGATGCCCTCAACCCAGAATCCCTAACGAGGAAGAATCAGAAGGTTGTTTCTGTGCTTTTTGGGGAAATGAGGAGATGGTCGGTTTGGTCGGGTCGTTTTCGGCGCTGATGGTGGCCGGTTTCGGCTTCAACGGCAAGCTGTTCAACGGCTCCTGGGATCAGCGCTACCAGCTCGGTTACAGACAGTATGTCTCCATTTTCGCCGTGGTCTCCATGATTGCAGGCTTGTCCTGCATTCGCCATGTTCGCGAGGTGCGAGGGAGCCGTGTCTCCATGCGGCAGTATTTCCATGCAGCATGGAGTCTCTTTCAGAGCAGGGCGGTGGCCGGCGTTGGTCTCTTCTACTTTGTAAGGGGAGTGATCGCGAAACTCTTCACCACAGCGGGCATGTGGGTCATGATGGAGTGGGCCGGCGTGAAGAGCTTGCAAATGCAACTGTGCTCCATGCTTGGGGTCTTCGCATCCTTGTTTGGCAGCTGGCTCTTGCAGAAGTACATGCTGAATGTCAGCTGGCGAAAGATCATGGTGGTCGCCACGGTCGTTGGCGTTGCTTTGGATGCCATTCCGACGTTTCTGACCATCTTTGGTGTGGTGCGAAACGAATACTTCTTCCTCGGTGAGTCTGTCGTCAGCGCCGTGCCCGAGTCCATGGCAGTTCTTGTCAGCAGCTTCATTGTGAACGAGTTGGCCGACACTTCCAATTGTGGCTTGATGGCGGGGCTCTTCACGACCATCAACAACGTGGCAAATCCGTTGGGCTTGCTGCTGGGGAACCAGATCTTCGGGTTGTTCCAGCCAGCGCTTTACGATCAAGCCAACTTCGTGGAGGATACGCCGGCCTTCCGCCGGACGGTGGGCTTCTCTTACGGCCTGACCTATGCGCTCATCCTTCTGCCGCTCTTGATCCTGCGTTTGCTTCCGAGCCAGAAGATCCACGCTCAAAGACGCAAGCGGGAATGGAGGCACAGGTGCTACTACGCCGTGGTGGCAGCGATTGTGTTGAGTGTGTCGCTCCTGTACACATTGGTGGGTGACGTCTTCGATATGGACCCAGTCCTGGCCTGCCACAGATTCGTGGGCGGCGGGGGCTGCAACCAGGCAGCTAAGCTGTCTGACCCTTCTCAGGATTGAGATTGTTTGATTCTTGGTTCGTGTTCCTAGCTCTCCATAGTTCTGACACCTTAAGGTTTTATCTTGGGTAGCGCGGGGACTCAGCCCACGGGGTCAGAGCAGTCGAGTGTAGAGTTTGCGTTTTTAGTAGCAATGCGGCTTGAGATCGGCAGAGGATCTGGAGGCATGCTGTCCATGGCCCGAGATCAGTTTTCACCCGGGTTTGATACGTCGCATGCTTCCTGTCCGCCGCCCTCTTCTCTTGTTGCACACATTGCAAGGTCGTCGAGGTTGAGGTCGTCAGTTCCCTGGCATGTGAAAGGTAAAGGAGGTTTTCCGCATTTTCGTAAGAGACCTTGCCCTCTTCGCGACCTTGCGATTCGGTTTTGAATTCCGCAAAGTATCCGAGAGGCCTGGACACCTCAGGGCCCTCGTGGCCCTTTCTGTAAAGAGACTCCAGGATCGCGGATTCCCGCCTCCGTACAGGTCGACCTGACCCAATTGGGTCCAGAGTACACGCAACATAGGTTCGGTCCAGGTCCATTGATAGCGTTTGGCTTTGGACCCTTGGGGCATTAGGGCGTAGGACCCCTAAGGCGTAAGGTCAGGCAGCAAGTTCGATGGCTGAACATCGAACTGATTAATTCATTCAACATGCATGCACCTACATGCTCGTTTCTATGCTACGATTCTGGCAGACGTCCGGAAAAGGAGAATATATATATTTGCTCTGGGAAGTCGCGTCCATGTGGCAGTAGGAGTACATGTCAAAGATCCTCTGTATTGAATGTTTTTGTGGCCTTGAATCTACAGGTCGTGGATTGGCGCATCTTTAGTTGGTGTTTGCTTGGTCAGACTTTCTGCTTGCTTCTTGCTTGACGAAAAGAGTGTAAAGCACTATGCACTAAGCCATGAATCAAAGGCTTAAAGCTTCAAGACCCTCAAGGCCTATAGCCCAAATCTCCAGACCTCTTAAGCCTTGAGCCCGTGGATTCTTAAAGCCCCCAACCAAGCCTTAAACCCCGACAGCCCTAAACGCTATAGCCAACAATGCGGGCTTGTCTTTGCGAAGTAGGAGGCAAAAACTATTTTGCAGGCCCTAAACTTTCTAACAACTTAAACCTCAGCCCTAAACCCTGATCCCTCAGCCGCAAAGTTTAAAGCAAATGGCTCTGGCTCAAAGCTCCGTATAGTAACTCCAGTGTGATTGCCTGGTTACTTGCTGCCTGTACCCAGCCGCGATGACAGACGGCGTCACCGACCGCGTTGAGGAGGAGAGTGGCACGACTGTGAAGCTGGGCTGTTCTGAAGAGTCCTTTTCTGTAAGTCAGGCTAGCGCGGGTTCGAAGGGGTTCTACACAGACTTTTGCAGGGCGTATCGGGTTTTGTCGGGCTTCAAAGAGCTTAGGTTACCGTAGTGCTATGTAACTTGCTATGGATCCGGTTTATGGCAACTTAACGTCGATATTCTAAACTAGAGCCGAGGAAGAGTCAGAACTCGCCCAGCATCGATGTGGACTTTCTGGAAATGAGTATCACCAGAATGTGAAGATCATGTTGTCTTCTAGAGTCTAGGTCCCGTCCTATGGTAACTTATGGTGGATGTTCCTAACCAGAGCCGCCCAGGAAGAGTCAGAACTCGCCCAGCATTGATGTGGACTTTATGGAAAGGGGGGCATCGGAGGTCGAGTGTCACTTTGCGTTTGACTTCTATGATCCTCGCAATTGGGGCATCGTCGTTCATTGCTGGTGTTTGGGCTTCGTTTCCGGAGGCTTCAACGCCTTTCTCATGGGCGTGGTTGCAGGCTATCTGCACGTCCCCAGCGACATCATCCGAGGTCTGCAGAACATGTCCTCGCTTCCGAATGTCTTGTCAGTCTTCATGGGCGTCGTGTCGGACTCCCGCCCGATCTTCGGATATCGCCGCAGGCCCTACATGGTGTTGGGATGGCTTATAACCACAACTGCCTACTCCACGATGGCTTTGCTGGGGCTTCCCGAACCGTACTTCTGTGCGGGACCGGATGGGGGGTATCTTTACGATCGATTGCCGTGCAACCCAGATTCTGATTATTTCTACGTGCCCTTGGCGATTTGTCTTTTCTCCGCCAACATCGGCCTATTGGTGAGTGGAGCTGCGGGTCGTGGGCTTATAGTCGAGTATCCTGCTTGCACTTAAGGTTTGCAAAAAGGGTTTTCGGGTTCCAGTTTGCAGGTTTTAGCGTTTCCACTCCTGCACCTCCGCTGAAACACCGGTAAGGTATGCAAAGGCTGAAGACGAGGAGTGCCGTGGCCGAACGCAGACGTTCCTCGAAACTCAGCTTGCCAACGTTTCAACGTCTTTTTTTCTCCTCTGGTACAGTTTCGAGAGTGTAGCCTTAAATTCGAGGCCCTGATGCCCTCAACCCAGAATCCCTAACGAGGAAGAATCAGAAGGTTGTTTCTGTGCTTTTTGGGGAAATGAGGAGATGGTCGGTTTGGTCGGGTCGTTTTCGGCGCTGATGGTGGCCGGTTTCGGCTTCAACGGCAAGCTGTTCAACGGCTCCTGGGATCAGCGCTACCAGCTCGGTTACAGACAGTATGTCTCCATTTTCGCCGTGGTCTCCATGATTGCAGGCTTGTCCTGCATTCGCCATGTTCGCGAGGTGCGAGGGAGCCGTGTCTCCATGCGGCAGTATTTCCATGCAGCATGGAGTCTCTTTCAAAGCAGGGCGGTGGCCGGCGTTGGTCTCTTCTACTTTATAAGGGGAGTGATCGCGAAACTCTTCACCACAGCGGGCATGTGGGTCATGATGGAGTGGGCCGGTGTGAAGAGCTTGCAAATGCAATTGTGCTCCATGCTTGGGGTCTTCGCATCCTTGTTTGGCAGCTGGCTCTTGCAGAAGTACATGCTGAATGTCAGCTGGCGAAAGATCATGGTGGTCGCCACGGTCGTTGGTGTTGCTTTGGATGCCATTCCGACGTTTCTGACCATCTTTGGTGTGGTGCGAAACGAATACTTCTTCCTCGGTGAGTCTGTCGTCAGCGCCGTGCCTGAGTCCATGGCAGTTCTTGTCAGCAGCTTCATTGTGAACGAGTTGGCCGACAGTTCCAATTGTGGCCTGATGGCGGGGCTCTTCACGACCATCAACAACGTGGCAAATCCGTTGGGCTTGCTGCTGGGGAACCAGATCTTCGGGTTGTTCCAGCCAGCGCTTTACGATCAAGCCAACTTCGTGGAGGATACGCCGGCCTTCCGCCGGACGGTGGGCTTCTCTTACGGCCTGACCTATGCCCTCATCCTTGTGCCGCTCTTGATCCTGCGTTTGCTTCCGAGCCAGAAGATCCACGCTCAAAGACGCAAGCGGGAATGGAGGCACAGGTGCTACTACGCCGTGGTGGCAGCGATTGTGTTGAGTGTGTCGCTCCTGTACACATTGGTGGGTGACGTCTTCGATATGGACCCAGTCTTGGCCTGCCACAGGTTCGTGGGCGGCGGGGGCTGCAACCAGGCAGCTAAGCTGTCTGACCCTTCTCAGGATTGAGATTCGTGGTTGTTTCATCATGTTCCTAGCCCCCCATCACCATCAACGACCATCACGGATAGTATGGTAAGTCAGCGCACAGGGTCAGAGCAGTCGAGCTGGCTTTTAGTAACAATGCGACATGAGATCATGGCGTGCAGACGATTTGGAGGCATGCTGACCATGACCCGAGATACGACTCGTATTGGGGTTGGGCCGAGTAGAAGAAGCTTTGCGCAAGCCTCGTTTCGCATGCTTCCTGTCGCCGCGCCCTTTTCTCTCGTTGCAGAGAGTGCGAGGTCGAGGTCGTAAGGTCTCTGCGAACCTCCGGCACCCCAGAGGGATATACATGAGCTTTCTCGCCAGTTCGCAAGAGACCTTGCCTTCTTCGCGACCTTGTGATTTGGTTTTGAAGCAAAGTATCCGAGAGGCCTGGGAACCTCGAGGGGCCCCCGTCCTGGGCCTTTCTGTAAAGAGACGACAGGATCTCGGATTGTACAGGTCGACCTGACCCAAGGGGTCATTTATAGGATCCGGCTTTGGACCCATGGGGCCTTAGGGCGTAGGACCCTTAAGGCGTAAGGTCAGGCAGTACCGAACTCGACGGACATCGAGTGCCGCCCACACTGGGCTTAATTAGGGAAAGAAGGGTTGCTGTATGTGCAGCCACCTTCCCAGCATCAGGATGTCTCCCGGCATCAGGTCCGCACACTGTGCGTCTTCCAGCTACTTTCTCATTCCTGTGCTACGATTCTGGCAGACGTCCGGAAAAGAAGAGGAAGCTGTTGCTCAGAATTTGCCCCACATGGCGTGTCACTTACCTTGTGGACTGTACCCTTAAACCCTAAACGTAGCCCCTACTGCAGGCGGTCCTCCACACACTGGGCGGCTCGCTCCAGAGGTCTCCTTCTACGACTCGACCTTCCGTGTGCCTCGTCAAACCCTAAACCCCTAAACCCTAAACCCCAAAACCCCTAAACCCCTAGACCCCTAGACCCCTAGACCCCTAGACCCCTAGACCCCTAAACCCCTAAACCCCTAAACCCCTAAACCCTAAAACCCTAAACTGTGTCTGGGGGTCTCAGTCTTCAACTTGGGGTCCCTTGCAGGATGCATCTACCCTAAACCTAAGCTCTAAAGCCTGACAGTTGGGATCCCCTGATGTGGGCCTATGTAGGAACCCATCGAAGTTCAAGGGATAATGCCTACTATTCCTGTTCTGGGTCTGGGTGCTAAGGTTCTGTAAAATCCTGCCTTCCCCAATTTAGGGGTTCAGGGTTGGGATCCAGGGTTTTATGGTTTAGGGATATTTAGGGTCTAGCGCGGCAGCGTGTAGGTCCTGTGTTCTTGCTGGCACGTTGCTGTGTGTGTGTGTGGGACTGAGGGAGAGACGTGGGTGTGTGTGTGTGTGTGTGTGTGTGTCTGTGCACGTGTCCGTGTGTATAATGTGTCTAGATAGGTAGTCACTAGGTCACTAGGTACTTCACAATCTCTCACTGCCTCTCCGTCCCTCGTTCTCCACGTGTTTGTATGTGCACACAAACGCATGTATACACACACATCCTGTTACGTCCATAGACGGCTAAGCCTTTAAGCCCTTGACCTCAGGCCTCGAAACCTTCTCTGTCGACGGTGGAGTTCGGTTGACGGTATGGGGGCCCCCACTCCAGACTTCGGTTCTTGCCCGTGGCCAGGTTGTCAACAGCAGGGCAGGCGGAGGGACGTGCGCCCTGGATGAAAGGTTGGGGTGTGATTGCCTTGCTGAAGGCTCAAGTGGCGTAATATATGGGCCTAAATAATGACCAATACTATTTGGTGTTTCCTTATTGTAAGTACAGTACAATGGGCCCCAAGACCCCATTCGAATTATTAACTCCCCTACAGGAGGGTTTGCTGCTGCGAGCCTCTGAGGGATTCAGCGAGTGGGAGAGCTTGAGGGTAGTAATATTAAGAATAATATAAATACGATTACTAATACTAATACAAATATTAATATACATACTAATATAATAAGAGTTGGACTCTACAGTGTCAGGGCTTTGGTTGCGAGGGCTTTTGGTGTAGTTTGGGTCAGGTTGAGATTCGGGTGTCCCAACTCAGGCCCTAGTTGAATGCCAAACCTGAGGAAGGAGCCTGAGGAATAGTACAGATAGTTGAGGCTCCGATGCTGCTACCAGTAGTGTGACACCCCCCTGCCCAACCAACGGTTAGTTGCGAGCATTCCGGATAGCCCAGAGCAGGTGACATTCCCTTCAACCCCTCTTACTGTAAAGCTCCAGGATGGCAACGAGGGCAATTGATATGTTTGCAGCACACGTGTGGTGTAATCATAATCTTCACAATCCCCCCCTGTGATTATAGGACAGAACTCATGAACCCGCACGCTGAAGCGGTCGGAAATATCATTCATATACTAATTGAAAGTTCCTGTACAGACCCCCCACCCTCTTCTAGTTCTCAAGGCATCCACATATCACCCTTTACAGGAACCCCCACAGGTTGTGGGTTTAGGGGTCCCACTGGTTTGCATTCCCTGTCCCTTGATGCTTCAGTGTGAGCCCAGTTATAAAAGGGGAGCCTTCAACCCTGCCTGATAGGCATTCTGACTAACAGGAGACTGCCAGACGCAAACGAGGGCTCCAAAGCAAAGTCCCAACACCAGAGGCTCCGATGATTCCAGCGCTGGCAGACACTGGAGCTATTTAGCGGGCGGTGTCGGTGTAGGGTTTGGGTTTTAGGGTGCGTGTTACCTCAGTCCGTGCTGAAAGGGTATGTGTTGATCCGTTTTTGCAATCTGGGGTAGCCGTGTGGCACGAGCCCACAGCACAGTCGGCACCTCGGTTCCTGGCATATGCATAGTCCCGGTGTAAGGGCGTGTGCATGTGTGTCTTTCTATTTCTGAGTGTTTCCCCTATTTTCTCTGTTTGTGAATACTGAGTGTTTACAGTTTAGGGGCTTGTGGTCTCAGGACTTTGATTTAAGTAAGGCTTCGCTTGCTTGAAGGCCTCCAATTTTGGAGGCCCCGTGCAGGTGCTCTCCAGAAGTCCTGCGTCCGGACCCTGCGTCGACCCCGAACCCCTAGAGCTCTAAGCCCAACGCAGGGGTGTACAATTATCCATAAACCTGAGTCGAAATCCTAAACGAGCCCTAAACCCTGAGCCCTGAACCTAGTCCCTGACCCCTGAGCCCTGTTCGAACTACTCTCTGCTACGTCCCAAAGACAACCGAGGATCTAGAGCCTCCGGCGAAAGCTGCCGGGGTGGCACCTCGGTTGTACTCACACTGTGCTATACGATACTAAATCATTATACCATACCATGCCATACCATGCTTTACTCTGCTATTGTTACCGTTCTACAGTAAGTATGCTGTTGCCGTTTCCTGTTTCCATTGCACTTAAATCTCTTCGACATGGTGGTTCGCTTGCACCTGATTACGGTGAGACTGAAGAACCGAAGTTAGTGAGTGTCGCACCGTAGTGCTTTGCACACCAGTTTGATGACGCTTCAAGGGCATCCAGTCAGGGGCGGGTAAGCATGAAGTCGTGGTGAGGTGGATGTAGATAACGAAATCGGGTCACCGCTGACTGCTTCGTGAAACTTCCGGAAACAGGAGGCTGAGGTGAACTAGTCCAGAGATAATGTTTCGCGATTTGGCGAGTGCGAGTGACAGTAAAGCATAGCCCAAAGTCCTCGTGCTGCCCACAGCCAGTGACCTTCCATGTAGTTCCGAGCGGTTGTCAACAGAAGCAACAAAAACTATGCTGTACGGTAATATTCTATACTATACACTGCCATACTATACTATAAGCTACACTACACTATACTATACTCTACTTCATCATGGTATGCTATCGTTTCATGACTATGCCATACTATGCTAGTACCGTGCTGTACTATACTGTATGAGATTACCGTAAGGGATGGTGTGCGGGTTTGCTTTGCGCCCTCGGGGTCGTAGGATCTGTGTTTCAGGGTTTTTGGGGGAAACACCGGTCTTCTGCAAGCCCCTCGCCTCATTGCAAAGTATGTCGCGACAAGCCAGTGGGGCTCTACGCTAAACCCTAAACGCCTCTTGTATCCCTGAGTGTGAGCATCAAAAAACCACCTCTCAAACCCTAGACTCCCAAGCCCTAAATCCCGAAACTCTAGGATTCGAACATCGCAACCGAAGCAAGCCTGTGCTTCGGCAAGAGGTGTAGGGATGTGTGCACTTGTTCTCCAACCTTCCAGCAACTGCCACCGAATGACCCGAGGGTTTAGGTGTTTTGGGGTAGGCAAGGTCCCTGCAAGCCCAGTGAACCCTATTAATTGGGCTTAGGGCTTGAATCTCACCTCGATCTTGACTTCAAAGGTCACCATCCTCACAGATCCTAGCAAGAGCACCCTGCCATCGCAGAAGGCGCGGCAAAGGCAGCTTTTCGGAGCGACTTCATGTATAGGGTTTAGGCGTTCGTGGCATAGATGCAGGTGTGCAAGCATTCCTGGAATGCTACAGGCTACATGGTCAGCACAGCAAGCCCCAAGACTGATCCAAAGCTCTCAACCTGGCCGATGTGGTGGAGGCTTCTCTCGAGAATCCGTGCCCGCGACGTGCGAGTGAGAGACGAAACCTTCAAACCCCTGAACCATTAAACGCCCAAAAACGCCTTCCTTAGACCCTAAACTGAGATTCGAGTTTACAAAACGTTTGAACCCCCTAAAGCCCCTAAACGCCCAAGCCCAAGAAAAGGCCGAGACTCCAAACTGAGAATTCGGGTTTTCGGTTTCGTGGCTTCTGCGTATAGCCGGGGAGTTGGTCGTGGTGAGCACCTGCTTTGGTTTGTAGGCTTTAGGGTTCAGGCTTTTGAGGGTTTCGGGCATAGGGCATCGGGTTGAGGGCTTAGGAGGAGTTTCGATCTGCAGGATTTGGGAACTAGCGGACCCGAAGCGATCGGCCCTCCACACTTGGACGCTTTCGAAGAGATCCAGCGGAAGAAGAAGAAGCCCGATTGTAAACCCACGCGCACACACCTTATTCCGAAACGTCAAGGCTTGTTCGATTCCACCTGTTGTGCCGTGATTTGCGTGCCATCGAACGGGCTTCGATACCAACCTTCCCAATTGTGTTAGTAGTTCCCGATACTTGTCGCCAGTATATCCATACAGGGTGCTCCCACTGGTCCCTTGCTTCAACGGACCCATAGAATATCCACCGCATCTCAACCAAAAGCCCTAAACCCTGAACTAACGCAAGCCCTAAACCTCCGGCCCTGAACTGCCCTAAACCCTAAACCCTTAAACTGCCCTGGGCCCCAAGTCCTCCTCCGGAACCCTTAAAGGAACTCTGAACGGATCCCTGAAAGGCAACCTGAAACGAACTCTGAAAGGATCCCTTAAACGAACCCTTAAAGGGATCCCTTAAAGGAGCCCTTAAAGGATCCCTAAAAAGGGACACTCTTGCCTTCCCTTGTGCAGTCGTTGGAGAGCTTAGAGCAGACCGTGGCCGTCCTGCTCTCGAGTGCGCTGAGCATGCGGAGCCACGGCTTGGGTTCTAAGGGCTTCTTTAAAGGAGCCCATGGAAGGAACCCTTATAGTAACCCAAGTAGCCCGAAAAAGGAACCCTTGTAGTACCCTTATAGTAACCCTTTACAGGAGCCGGAGGGGTTCCTTCAGGAACTACTATGAAGTGTGTGTGCATATTAAGGGTACGATTCAGGGTTCCGTGATTTGGGGTCCAGGGTTCACGTTGCAGGGTTTGGGGTGTAGAGCGCAGGGTGTAGAGTTTACGGTGTCAGGTTGTAGCTTTTTTGTTAGCTCCAGGGTGCAAGGTCTAGGGTCCCTATCTTCTTACAAAACCGGGCTCTACAGCTAGACTTCTCCAATCCCTCAACCCTACGAAGCCGTACTAGGAACTCCAGGGCATATTGTAGGGGTCCGACATAAAGCATTAATAGTCCTTTTCAATCTCGTATGAGTGTAGCATAACATACCCGAAGCCTTGTTCCATCTAGATTCGGTCCTTCCATCGGAGTATCGGCCGCTTTTTGAACCACCTTGATTCCGAAGGAACGTCATGCTTTGCCGCGGTGCGCTTGCGATGCTCTGCCATGCTGCTTGGGCACTGCCGGCCCCAGAAGCTTGGCTTTCATCGGGGGCGCTTCTGGCTGATCTGAAGCCTAGGACCTAGGAGTTCAATCCGTGGAAATATGCCTCGTCTGGATTGTGATACCTGTAGGGTCTTGACTTCACACCCGATAACCGACTTCTTCCTCGTTTCAGCCCCTGGGTAGCATCCTCTGTCAAGAGAGTCCAGTGCAGCCCACAATTTACAGACCCCCCCACTTTATGGCCCTGAACCCTAAACCCCAACCAAGCTCAGTGGACTTAGCGCCTGAAGCCATGCCTGCCTTGTGCGAGTGTGTGAGTCGAAACCCTAACCTTACCCACGTATGGCAGCGAAATGAGAATCCCTAATATAGAAGCCTTAATAACTACCAATACTATTGTGGGGGGCTCCTTATTATGATTATAGTACAATATACCCCAAAGCCCTATTCTAATCACTACGGCCCCTATATTCAGCAGCTCCCTTGTCTCCGTACTCCCAGGATGCTTAGACCAGCTCGTGGCCCCAAAGCTCCCAGCTCCCAAGCAGACAGACCTAGAACAAACATAGATCATTACAAAAGTACGTATACATGTACATGTACATGTACATATACATATACATATGTATATATATACATATGTATATATATACATATGTATATATATATATATATATATATATATATATACATGTAGTACATATGCGTATTTACATGTATATGTATGTATGCATGCATGTATGTGTGTGTACACATGTACGACATAACAACTCTAAGCTACTCTACACCTTGGAGTCCTCACGACTCGAGTTTGGTCTCTAGGCCTTCGAGCCACAACGTTGCAGGTTGAAGGCAAGCTTCAATGCATTATGCTTCACCGATTGACGAGCTGTCTTGATCGAAGCCTTCGCAGAAGGCGAAGCCCTGCAGCTTGAACCTAACACGTGAGGTTGCCACCTCACTACCACTCTTCCACGATGCGCTTTTGGCTTTCGCGGTGCAGAGTTACGAAGAGGTTCCACGGGGTTAGAGGTTGGCAACTTCTTCGTGAAGCATGGTTCAAGTTCGACTCTGGGGTTAAGGGTCTTGGCACCCAAAGCGCACATTTTCTAAGAAATCTCCCTACTGAGGGATATGTAGAGTACCTGCCGCTTCCCTAATATGCTAACTTACAGTAGTCGTCCTTCCTTGAGAAGTGAAGAGTGACAGGTCAGCAACTATGGAGAGACTTTGGCCGGTAAGTTACTCCAGGACCTTACTCCCTTACTCCCACACCCTAAACCCTAACCCCAAACCCCCTCTCGATTCGCCTGGCCGGGTCCGTTTCCTCAACTCCTTGAGCCCAGGAGCCGCGCATGCTAGCTCGAAGCTCTTGACCATGAGAACTGAACTCCTCCTAAACCCTAAACCCTACACCCTAAACCCTAAACTCCACTAAGTTTGGCGAGAAAAAGCCGAAGACCCGGGCATGGACCCACACCCTAAATACCTTCACAGACTGAAACAGAGCCCTAAGCCCTCAAGCTCGCAAGAGAAACACGGTGCTCTAAGGAAAAACTGTTCAACTCTGAACCCTAAACCCAAAAGCATCCCAAATCCTTGCGTCTCGTGTTAGACCGCCAGGCCAATGGCCATTTCGCCCATGCAAATAGCCTCGAGGCCACCGCAGAGGCAGAGGGGTTCAGCTCCATGGGCTTTTCAACGGCTGTGAGGGTTTGTGGATTAGGAATTAGGTGGTTTAGGTCGTGGTTTTGTAATTCAATTTGAAGTTGTCCCTGACGATAGAATTAGGCGAGCTTAAACGGTGTCGCAGGCTTGAAATCTGAATCATTCTGCACTCTCTTTCCGATTCCCTTCTTTCAGCTTCCTTCAGCCTCCTGCGTCAATTCGATGCTTCTTCAGACGTCCGGCCGCAGCCAGTGACTCAAAGGGCCCAAGGTTTTTGGAAGCAGGCATTGAGGGTTTGAAAGAGTGTTCCTTCGACATAATGATTTTTCGACTTGGTTGCAGTATGTATAACACCAAGCGGAATTTACAAATATTCAATTCAACTGCTTTTACCTTCGGGTCTCGCTTGTTCAAAGGCTTTGAGGGTCTAAACTCTCAAGCCTAATGTCCCTGTATATCTAGATCCGCGAAACCGTGCAGACCCAGAGAATCCATTCTTTTGTGCCCCTAGAGTCTCTTGGCAAGTTCGAAATACCGCATGAAACAATTACTAAGCCTGTAGTAACCTGTAAAGAATCCCTACCAAACCCATGAAACCCAATGTCTGTAACCACCAAAACCTAAGCAAGAGGGGAACAAACCTATGCCCGAAGCCCAAACATACGTAGGAGCCGGGCACCAGAGCTCTCGGCGCCGGCCCAGCCATGCAGGCACTGCTGGCGAGGACCCCCCATACGGGACAAACCCTCAACCTCGCCGAATGCCGAAACCCTCCACCCTAAACTCTCAACCCGCAACTCTCAACCTAACCCCCCAACCCCAACCCTAAAGCCTCAAGCCTAACCCTTACCCCTAAGAGGTGGAATGAGGGAAAGGGGCAGGGTATAGAGGCTCGAGGCATATTGATTTGGCTTTGGGGCACCAGAGTAGGTCAGGTCTTTTGCAATGGGCCTTGTGGGTTTTTGTGGATTTTCCTCGCGGCTTTGCAAGGGTTCGGTAGGGCTTAAGAGGGGTTGCCCTGGCTATTTCTACTTCTCTTGCAGAAGCAGCATTCGGACAGGGGTAGAAGTTCCAGCTTCTCGGACACGTAGGAAGCAGGAACTGCAGCATAGGCATCTTCTCTCGCCTTGTCCTGTCTACACCCCTGCCGCTGCCCCACTTGATATCTATGCGCGAAGTTCCCGCATCTTACAGTCGTAAACCCCATGAACGCCTTTGTCGTGAACCTTCTAAACTTTTCAAACCCATACTGAGGAAGTGTGCTGATCCTGTACAACCCGGTAACAGGCCCCCCCCTCCCCCTTAGAATCACAACAGCTGCATCACAGACCGGGATGATCGGAGCAAGAACGGTGCTGGGGTGTGCGAGAAGGCCCCGAAAGGCCCAATCAGCCCAATCAGCTCTCCGGATCAGAAGATTCGAAGCCCGAACCCTGTAAAGCCCAAGAGGCTTCGTTCGACTCTGAGCTCTTCAAGCCTAGGAACCATCGGAAAGCTGCAGCCTCCCCAAGTTTACGGCGCAAACAGGACCTGGCTTGAGTCGGCTGTGGAGGTGTGGGCCGACTTTGCCGGGTCGGGCTTAAGGTCTAGAAGGGAGGGTTCTACTTGGCGTTCTTCTGGTTGGCTCTTAGGACTTTAACTTTTTGGGTCTCTATATGAACCATAATAAGGAGGCTAAAAGTTTAACTTTTTGGAGGGGTTCAGAAGTCAGCCAAGTCTTTGTTAGGGAGCTTTCTATCAGCTACCCTGATGAGGAAGGCATGGTATTTTTCACATACTCATGTTACGGTACGTTTGTTTAGGTTTCTTAACAAGAACCCAGTGGTAAGGAACATGTCGGATCCGCACATTCGCCTCTGCCTTCTCACTGCTTTGGCATGTTAATCTGTCCTTGTAGGCCTGGGCAATATAGGAGTCTGAATAGTTACCACTACTCGGCCTTAGGGCGGGGCTCTCTACTCATGACCTCAGACAAATGCACCCAAACCCTGTTCAAACCACTAAGACCCCGATACTAACCTCCTTATGGTATCCCTTAGTAGTACCGATAGTACCCCTTAAATACAGGAACCCTTAACGAGCCCTCACCGCATCCGAAGTTGGGGGCCAAGAAGCCGAGCTGAGCGCCAGGCTCGGGATTTGGAGGCAGTGGAGGCATGGCTCGATGCGCACGAGGAGCCGGAGCTGTCAGTTGCTTTCTTTTTTTGTTTAAACGTTTTCGTGCAGAAGGATTGGGATTCTTGATATCGTTTCTCATGCTTTGGGGTTTTTGTGCAAGAAGTTCTGTTAGAATGGATTTACTGATGATTCTTCCCGTATTATGAGGGTTCAGGGTTGAGGCGTTACAGGTTTATACATGGGTTCAGGGTGTGGAGGTTGTTGCGTGAGCGTTCCTGCCAGAACACACAGCAGGAGTGTAGGGAGAAGCTGTCAGTCGAAACTGTGGCCCCTATCTATGAGTAGATGAATAGATCTGGAAGACGACATGGTGTCTGTTTGCGTGCTGGTGGTTGGAACTTTGAGTGCTGCAGGTTCATGCAACGAGAGTTCTATGTTTGCTCCAGTAGCTGCTGTCATTAGAGTAAGCATTCTGTATTACTTGATCGCTTGCCCTGTGCTCTATCTGATAGCGAGTGAAGTCATCTCTCTTTACTTCCCACTTCCCAGAGCTTGAAATCCGAAGCAGGACAGGCAGCACGTTTCGGAGGCCTTCGTGGCCTATGCGCGTGCCTACGAGCAGCTGCTGAAGCAGCGCCTCGTCGTCTCAAGGTTTTCGAACTGCGAAATCGGAGTTTCCAAAAATTAGGGGTACAGTACCTTGTTTGCGGGTCCTTATAGTAAGGGTCCTACTATTTCGGGTGCTGCATTAGGGTCCCCTATTTTCGGAAGCTCCCATACCTAAGACTTATACGGCCTGGGCCCAAAGCTCCAGCTGGGTGGTTGTCAAAACTATGGATCCTTTTTGGGTACCCTACGTATCAGGTGCGGTATTGTGTTAGGGACCTAAAAAGGGACCCTAATTTTGACAACCCAACCACCCAGCTCGAGTCGTGATGTTTCTGATAGGTGGATGAAACACCAGGCGTATGACCTTGTGCCCAAACGATCTCACATCTAAGGAACCTGATATGTTCCGTACTTGCGGGGTGCTGGGCTCTCTATTCTCCCAATAATCCCACAGGGACCTGCCTGAATGAACCCAGAAGCCCTAACACAAAAACACCTCGGCCAAAAGCTGCAGGAACTGGACAGGGTGCCAGCACGCCGTCGCCCAGGCGAAGGCGGCCGCCGCGGGCGCCACGACAGAGAGTGGGGCTTGCTATGGTCGCTTTTCGGAGCTTTGTATTGTCTATTTTGCTTAATATTGATAATCTCTGGGGCGTTTAGGATTTCGGGGCATTGGGTTTTAGCTCTTAGGTACGTTATGTACGGGTTTTGTGGTTGCAGGTTTTTTCGGCGGAGACTTGAGCATTTTGGGGGTACTGGAGCATTCATCCCTGAAGGTTTTGGGGCCGCACCGGCAGCCTCGGGCAAGAAAAGGCCACAAGCAGCCCAAGTCTAGACCGAACCCGGACCATGATTCCTCCATGCTGGCTATGGCTCTTAAATCCCAAATCCTCAAATTTTCGGCCCTAAGCCCTCAGTCAGTCCGAGGCGATCTGACTGTGGAAGCACATGCAGACCGTGTCGACAGCATCGGCCGACTGTCCAGGCTTGTGGCTAAATCAATTGGTCGCTCATCCTTGCTCGGAGCCCCGCCAAGTTTAAAGACACAATCTTAAGCCCTTGGCGTAACGGGACTCAGAAGCAGGCTTGGATAGTGATACTTCTAACGATCTTACAAATCGTAAGAATGGCAATGAAAGAGCGATAGCAGTTACATAGGTAGTAATCAGAAACAACAGTAACAGTAGCAACACTAGCAACAATAGCAATAATCCTAGTAACCCGTACAGTAGTAAACAACAATCAAGGTAATACCAGTAGTAAACAGTGATAAAGATATCACTACTCATAACGGTACGGATAATGGTAATCATGATGTTGATATTGAGAATGATAATGACAAGGGTGATATATAGCTATGATAATGGCAAAAAATACTGATAGTCATGGTAGTAGTCGCAATAATAGTAACAATAGCAACAACAGTAATGTCAGCAACACTGATAATACGGCAAATTCCAACAACAGTAGCAGCGGTAGCAACAGTAGTCGGTGTTGTAGTAGTTAGTAGTAATAAACGTGGTGATAGTAACAATAGTACGACCTGCAATAACAGTAACATGGCACTGTAGTCGAGTATGATATACCTATGCAGGAACTGTAGGAGGATACCTCTTACGAATCATTCAGACCGGTAAATACACGCATATATGCATTTTGATGTGTGCTTCTGTGGCCTGGCCCCGCTAACACATCATCCCCCAAAGTTCTCGTAGAAGTCTTAAGCGAGCTTAAGCGCACACCCACCGACAAACAGCCAACATACGCCCACCTAGCCAGTAAATCCCACTTCGCCCTGCGAGGTGGGACGACCTCCATTCCCTCTTTCTGGTTGAGACAGTTCCGGCCTGAGCATCGGCTGTGTGAGTTTTTGTCAAGGGTTTGGGATAGGGAAGTTTGCGGCTTAGGGTTTGGTGAGACTCACTTTGAATTCACTGGACACCAGGGGATAACCAGTGTCATCGGAGATGCCATCCCCATACCAACTCAGCCAAGCCCTTTTCGCATGTCATATTGTTGGTGTCGAGAGCCAAAGGTCCTAAAGACAAGCACTGTAAAGCGTCACGTCGGACTAAATGCTTAAACTCTCCACATCAAGCCCGACGTCTGAGTCTGAAGCTATCCAGCCTGAAACTATCACGACCTGCAGGCTCCGAACCTTGTGAAACCAGCACCAAGAACTACAAAAACCCTTAAACATCACCTAACTCCCCAACAACTTTACGGCTTAGGGTTTAGGTTTTTGGGCTTAGAGAAACCCTGATGAGCTCGTTGATAAAGGAAAGCTTTCTAAATGCTCCCAAAACGCCCCCCCCCCCCCCGAGGCAGTGGAGCTCCGCTGTGCGGAGGCCGGTGGAGACATGCGGCGCCTGGAGGCCACGCTGGCTCAGGCCGGAGCTTTCTTGCTTTTGAAAGGGGCTTTAGAGGGGGTTTCCTAGGGTTCGTCTTGCTTTGTATAGAGTCCCGAGCCAAATCCCAGAAGTCCCTAGAATCCCCTAGCGTTCGAAGCCCCCTCTGTTTCGGATCCGGGAAAAAAGCTCAAAGAACGCAAAGCCTTCCACCACCACCACCACCGCCACCAGAAGCTCTTAGATGTTAAACTCTCCTAAACCAGTTCAGATGGTTGTGCAGCTGTAAAAAGGGGCTCAGAAAATTTTTCCTAAACCAAAAAACAGTACCGAGAACTCTTTTGGTGAGTGCCAGCCCCCCCCCCCCCCCCCCCCCCTGCGAGAGGCGCGCTGGGGACTCGAGGCAGAGGTCGCTGATGGCTGCCTTTAGGGGCTTTAAGGGTTCCCTGAACGGCTGCTTTTGGGGGCTTTAAGGGTTCCCTGCTTTAAGGGTTCCCTCAAGGGCTGCGTTTAGGGGCTTTAAGGGTTCACTGAAGGGCTGCTTTTAGGGACTTTAAGGGTTCCCTGAAGGGCTGCTTCTAGGGGCTTTAAGGGTTCCCTGAAGGGCTGTGTTTAGGGGCTTTAGGGGGTTGTGTGTACGTGCGCACGTCACAAGATTTATTGCCGCCGTGTACGCGGGCACTTGCATGCACAGAGACGTGTACATATCTGCATGCATGTGAGCGCACCTGCAGGCTTTTTCGGTGTTTGACCGTGTGCCTGGGCATCAGTGCATGATTGTATCCAGCCGTTCCCTCTGTCTCTACCGGCATGTTGTCACGGCTTGATATGCATAGCTTAGAATTAAGCAGCCGCCAGGGGTGTGTTAATGTGCTTTCGTGACGTTTCACTTCGCACTGGGTCCAACAGTGACAGGTCTCAGATGCGCGGATGCTCGGTTGTTGCCTGCGTTTTTTCGATTTGGATTCGGGTTTTTCGAGAGGTGTCGGGCTTGATGCTCTCTGTCGGACTCCATGCCGACAGATGCCAGATAAACTTTAAGTCACAATCAAGCTCCCGTGACGCAGAATCACCCTGAACACGTGAAACCTGTCACATGAAACTCTTATTCGTGTTGTCCTTGCAGATGCTTGGTATAGAGGTCAGGAGGTGCACTGCAGGGGTGAAGAGCGACAAGCCAAGAGTGGAGCCATTGAATTTGGGCCCCAAGCCATAATCCCTCTGTGAGCGCCGAAACCCTTAAACTCCTAGCTCCCTATAAGCCCTGAACCCCTTAAACTCCTAGACCCGTAAAACGCAAAGCCTTAAACCCCTCGACCCTAAACCCCTAAACCCCAAACAGGTCTCCGGCCGCTGCGCCGTGGAGCCATGCCTGCTTGCCTCGGCACTGCAGGCAGCAACGTGTGAACGCCGTACCAGAGAAAAACAGTGTCCGAGTAAGTACTAGTGCTCAGGGTTCTTTCTCATAATTTGCAGTATATTGCACGCCAAAGCCCTATTCTAATTGAGACCCTATGGCCGAAATACTAAGTTAGAGAACCCTAAACCCCCTAAAGCAAAGGATTCCTTGTTGAGTCCGTCTGGTGATAAGTGCCAGTTGCTTGTTAACGAAGGACCAGGATTGCTACAGACCTTGCCAGGCTTTGTCCGAGTGTGAGTGTCAAAGAAAAACCCCCTAAATCCCCTGAACCCTAAACCCCCTAAACCCAAAAAATCCCCTAAACCCTAAACCCCCTAAAGCCCAAAAAATCCCCTAATTCCCCCAAAACCCCCTAAATCCCCTAAGACTAAGTTAGGGAACCCTAAACCCCCTAAATCCCCTAAACCCTAAACCCTAAACCAAAAAACCCTAAACCCTAAACCCTAAACCCCCTAAATCCCCTAAACCCTAAAAGGGGACGGCCGCATGAACCCGAACTCTCGCCAAACATAACCGGAACTCCGTTTGTGTGCTTTTCTGTGGGTTGGGGGATGAGACAAATTCAGCTTTATATTGATGTGGGGTGTCGGTCAAATTCAGAGTTACATTGATGTGGGGTGTCGGTCAAATTCAGACTTACATTGATGTGGGGTGTCGGTCAAGCTTCGGCATGCATTTGGGCTGAGGTGCAACATGTGTGCATTAAGTCACATCCATGTGCATGCTAGTACAGTCGCACACGGCATGCTGGCATGAAGCTCAACCTAGAACAAGCACATGTTGCTTAGGGTGTGCATCGGATGTATAGATCATGGTTGCGCATTAGATCTAGGATATCCCTAGCCTAGAATAGGTCAACTTGTGTCGACGTGGGCCATGTCGTCGGAGAGCACTGACAATGATGCCTTAAGCTCGGGCGAGACGAGTCGCTCGCCGACGGTCCTAGACGAGAGTGCGGAAACCTGCTCCTACGATTCCTCTGAGTCCTACTCAGAGTACTACTCGCAATGCTACGACTCTTCGTCGAGCGAAGACAATCTGCCGGACTGGTCGGAAGCCAAAGCCCGAGCCAAGCAACTTAGTAGCAATTCAATCATTGTGTTGTCCTGAATCTTATCGTGTCCAGCATCAGCCACGACATTGATGATTGCTGCACTTGCAAGCTCAGGCGTGATCCTGTCAAAAGCCACCGACTGAATGCTAAGCAGCGCGCATATGTATCTGGTTGGGCAAACTCCATGCTCTGCCGCACTGGACACTCTTAATCATTATGGATGCCGGTGTGACTTTGTTTGGCCGCACAGCAAGTCACGTACTTCATTAAGGAATGTTGGGAAGGGTGAAACGCTTTCTGAGCTACGATTTCCCCGTGATGTCCGACTGTGCCTTGGATGACAACTCACACTAAAGTCAGTGTTTCAGGGGTTTACATGCAAAGATCGCTGTCACTGTCACCGTGTTTGCTGCTTGGGGCTTTCATGCCCATATCAAGGTTCTGGCGCCGAGGGTGGAATTCTGGCTTTGCAGGCGCTGGGCATCAAGGCGAGGCTGAGGATGATGTACTCTTGTGAGCACAGTCGCGCGAGAACATCCCACAACCAACTCATGAGGTAGACCACATCAGCAGTTCTGAGATTAACTGCATTGCTACGGACTTTATCGCTCGGAATTTCCAGCCCCGTCTGCTGCTTTGCCTGCCTGAGTATTATAGTTCTTGTGACCAGAGGCTAGATAAATGTAGCAGCATGTTACCCCAACTGCATGTGTCCCTATACAAGGTTCTACCCTGATGTTTGTGACCGGCAGCTACATCGTCAAAACTATCGATGCGGTGCACTCATCGCCGGCTTCCCTTGCCAGCCGCCGCTTGGCCACAGCCTGTCATGTTGGTCCATCATGTCAGCATGAGTCTCAACATTCAAAGTTCATCGACACCAGGTTTTCTGTGCTACGGACGGAGAGTGATCTTCTGGATGAAGAGGACTGGCAATTATTCTAAGTTCGGGGTGGGCAACTCTCGGTTGTGAGCTTCTGGCTGCTGTTCTGTGTTTGGTGCACTCCAATTGGGATGCAGTCGGTGAGTCCACAGGCTGCAAGACCCTTCTTTGCCATCGTGAAAACGATTGGCGAGTCACTTGGCCAGTCTAGCTGGTTGCTATGAATCACACGCTTAGTGTACCGAGGCTTCGGGTGCCCATCTATGTGCTCGAGAATGTGCTGGGAATCAAGAAGTGCCTTCCGGCAGTTCGTGCCCGCCTAGGAACCTTGAAAGAGTATGTTCATGGCATGATGGAGATTGACAGCAAGGCGATCGGGGATGTTGTGAGCAGGCCTCGGCTGTACTTTATCGGTGTCCTCAGGCCGGGTTATCGTGTCAGCGCTGCGATTCCCCCGTTGCCTGAAAAATCATGTGCATCATGCAACGAACCCCTCAGCTACCGATTCGATGCAGGAAGGTCGCAGCCCCTGGGATCTCTTCGAATGCCAAGCTACAGAAAACCTTGGATCAGATCCTGTCAAAGGCCAAGCAGAACTGCACTCCGCCAACGCCCTGGTATGACCTGCTGCTGGACGATCCGGACCAGGAGATGCCAATCAAGAGACGCCGGCAGACGGCTTTGGATTTGCGGCACGAGTAGCTCGGCCTTGCATTTGATTGAGTGTTGCATGTCGTGACACCTGTCATGTCACCTCCCAACGAATTCCGACGCTAGGCCTATTGAGTCTAAGGCCTCATGATACAGGATTGCGATGGCCCTCCATCCACTTCCAGTTTATGAAGGACCACAAGGCCCAAGTGCACGGGTTCCCGATAACCTTCCCTCTGCTGGACCATTCTCCACTTAGGTCAACCCGAAAAAACTGGTTCGATTTGACCTTGCCCGCGCAGCCTTTCAAGACCAGAGGCGCCAGCATGTACTCCGGACGGCTTTATGATGCTGTGTTGTTCTCTTCTTCAGAGTGACTCAGAAAGTGCAAGCAACTACATTGTGGCAGCTGAGGCGATAGACATTCTGACGACATTGCATGGGAATGCCCGTGCATGTGTCAATGTTTCGCAGCAGCTGAACAGAATGCATCTGATGCGGCGTGTGATCCCGTGCCTGACACCGGGAAGCTGCCTGTACGTGATGCACAAAGGTCGGTGTCTGTCAGGCCAGGTGGTGATCCCAGTTTGCAGTTTAATGTGTTTTGAAACACAAATACTCCTTCTTGCGCGGAGGCCTCGAGATGATGCTCTTTCAGGGCTTCGACATCAGCAAGCTCAACTTGTACGGCATGGATGACAAGGACCGGGGGTTTTCTTCACAAGCAGCCTCATGCTTTCATTCGGTGAGTTTAAACCAATAGCTGCTGCCGGATTGCATTGTGGATCTGAAGATATGTAGCTTCGACTTAAGACGCATAACAGAGGGGCCCATAACATAGTGCTCGGGTGCATGTCCAACCGACCGGTCATTGATCATGCGAGGTCTCGGGATTGATGTCTGGGATTAAGTTCGAGTTTGTTGTCCTTGTTGGCAACAAACACGACATAAGTAAAACAACAACAGCTATGATTCCAATTATGGAGGTAAGTGCTAGTATAGGCAATGTGTCATTGGCATTCGCTCTGGTCCTGGTGGTGTGCCTTGTCGTTTCTATGTTTTCTCAGACACATGGGTTTCCCTCCTTCAGTTTCGCAACTGTTTCAAGTTGCATCATGTCCGGCGTCATTTGGTGCTGATGGTACTGCATTCGCTCTGGTCCTGGTGGTGTGCCTTGTCGTTTCTATGTTTTCTCAGACACATGGGTTTCCCTCCTTCAGTTTCGCAACTGTTTCAAGTTGCATCATGTCCGGCGTCATTTGGTGCTGATGGTACTGTGGGGTGTCTAGACAATTGTCTTTGTCTTTCCATTTAGCTGTCGGCTGTTGGTATCTGGGTCTTCCTGGCATCGTGGGTTCATAGTGAGTTTGCGATGGTTAGCATTAGGTCTATTAGGTCTTTCTTCAGTGATGATCGACTGAATATAGAAGCTATCCGGTTGGATTGTTGCAAAAGGGTACTGGGCAGATTGGTGATTGGTGGCTTTGGTTCATTCTGCTAAGTCTTCGTTGGGTGTTGAAAGGCATTCCCGGGGTTTCTTTCGAGGTTTCGGCTAAGCTTGCAGGGGCGTCGCTTCGTGTTTCCAGGCTTGGGCATTGCCCGTATATAATGGTCAACAGTGTTTGGAACAGGGCTTGATTCCACGACTGCAATTCAGATTTTAGTTCTGGGGGGCATGGATAATGGTGCCATTGCTAGCAAATTATCTAGTAAAGTTCGATGTTACACCTGGTGATCTCAGCTCGCCGACTGGCTTGCCGGGTTTAACGTGTCATAGTCGGGTGTAGGCAGGCAGCTTTAGATCTATATATGTTGGTAAAACATCAGACCTGGGTTCAGAATCTGACTCATGCTAGCAGTTTCGGCTCATTGAGGTTCAGTGGCTTGGCTTTAGGCCATGACATCGACTTTAATTTTGCTTACCAGCCAAAGCGCTGGTAACAAATTAAAGACGACAACAGTCCCAAGCTGACTCATTCTGCTGGCTGTGTCGTTGTTGCAATCTGCTGCTGACGAACAGAACTGACGTTGACTTCAAGCGCATCTTGGGTAAAAAAAATAAAAGGTGTGAGGAGCTAGTTGGTTTTTGGCATCGTGATTTTAATAGTCTGGGTTCCACTCGAGTCCGCTTGACAATCCAAACGTTTAGCTTTTGTTCGGTAGGTTATTGTGTCATGCATTGGTGCACTGGACATTTGACCCCGTGGAATGTATTCCTATCCTGAAGCCTTACCGCGCTTGTCACTGTATCGCGAGTGAACCTTGGATCACGGTGGCATTGGTTCGTGCAAAGACCTGTAGACAGGTTGCTCGAGTGTTATTTAATCATTATACTCGATTCATTCCCTTTGCAATTGGAGGACCTGAGGCGGCTGGCAGGGAATGTATCACAGCTGCACCAGAGGATGCTTCTAGAGTTCGTGGTTTGTCTTTTGGTCCGGCAAGTTGTTCATCCTGCTGTTGGCTGGCAATTCGAATTGAGGCGATGAACGTACGATCAGCAGGATTGGCATGGCTTGCAGCCTTCAATGCAGTGGATCTGAGCCGCCTCCAAGAGGAGATTCATGCTCGAGGCTGATTCCCGTCTGCAAAGCCTGTTGTGCCTAAGTATTGTCTTGTGGGTCGGGTGAGGTTTCTGTTGCTGGTTCTAAGGACCCGCTCTTATGACGATGAGTGGCTGGAAGTGCACCGGTCTGCAAAGCTTGTGCACATGCTGTGTCTGTCGGGTCGGGTGATGTTTGTGCTGCTGGCTCTAAGGACCCGCTCTTTTGGCTATGAGTGGCTGTGCTCCAGTCTGCAATATCCTGTAATGCACATGCTTCTTGTTGTGGGTCATTCACTTATCGATCAAGGTTCGGTTTTGATGGCTCAGATGACCCAGTCTTGTGGCTAGGAGTGCCTGGAAGTGCTCTTGTCTGCAACTCTAGTGCACATGCAGGGTATTGCGGGTCGGGTGAAGTTTCTGTTCATGCCTGTGAGGGCCCATTTTTTTGGCGATGAGTGGCTCCAGTGCCCCAGTCTGCAAAGCCTCCTGTGCATATGCTGCGTCTTGCAGGTCCGGTGAAGTTTGTGTTTGTGTCTCTGAGGACCCACTCTTATGGAGATGAGCTGTGCTGGAAGTGCTCCGGCATGCAAAACCCTCTAAAGTGCACATGGTGTTCGTTGATGGACTCTTATAGGTGAAGTTTGTGCTCATGTCTGTGTCCGAGGACCCACTCTTATGGCTATGAGTGGGCCCTGGGCCGATAGATGCTGGAAGCGCTCCGGTCTGCAAACAGCCTTTGTGCACACGCTCTGTCTTGGAGAAGGGGGTCGCATATCGCTGAAGTTTTTGTGATGTCTCTGAGGACCAAGTCTTATGCTGGTGAGTGGCTGGAAGTGCTCCGGCATACTAAATCCTCTCGTGCATGTGCTTGTTGTTGCGGGTCATTAAGTGATGGAGTCTGTGTTCAAACCTCTGAGAACCCACGTTTACGGCTGCGCGTGGGCAGATAGATCGATGCTGCTGCAGTGCCCCGCTCTGCAATAACCTGTTGAGCACATGCTGTACCTTGCCGGGTATATATCGGTTGTTGGGAAGCGAAGTTTGTGTTTATATCGCTGAGGACCAACTCTTGTGGCCATGAGTGGGCTGGACCCTGATGGATGTGCTCCGGTCTTTTGCATCAGGAAACAGGATACTGCAGCTCGCACGTGTCAGCCACATGACTCACGAGAGGCAGAGCTTGAAAGAGAAAGAAAGAGAGAGACAAAAAGAAAGAGAGATAGAGAGAGAGAGAGAGAGAGAGAGAGAGAGAGAGAGAGAGAGAGAGAGACGGAGTGTGTGTTGTGTGTGTGCGCCCAATTGCAGTTGTCGTTGCTGCGCACACTTATCTACAGTTCACGATGCACAAAGCAGTGGCTCCTGCAGTTGATCGTTTGCTGTAAGCTTGGATGGATCAGGCCAACTCAAGAGCGCGACGGTTGGTTATACATCATGTCAAAGTCAAGCCATGTTAGGGTTGTTTCCTTCAGCTTGCACCAGCAATCCAGTGAATATGTTTTTACAATCTGAACAGTACCGTACCTTGGGTTTCTGTAAGTGAGTTGAGTAGAGGCACGCGGTGACACAATGGCCAGGGAAGCCGGGGATTGCTGCGATACATCACACTGAAAGCCAGGGATTGCTACGAGACACCCTCGTGAAAGCCAGGGATTGCCACGAGACATCCAGGGATTGCTACGAGAGACATCATGGTGAAGCGCAAGAGAGAACGAACTTCGGCTTCGGAGTCGGACGAGGGTTCATCCAGTTCGGATCAATCTGACTCAGGGTCTGCTGGATCAGAATCCAGCTCTTCCTATGGTGGGTCAGAATGCAGCTCCTATACTGGATCAGAACCCAGCTCTGCACCGGAAGCTGTATCAGAAACCAGCTCAACACCTAAGCAGGAGCCAAGGATTGCAAGTTTTACCATGAACCAGGTCTTGTTTGGCGACGAAGACTCCGGCTCCGAAGATGCTTACCAGTCCAATGGTAAATCAAAGAAACGTGTTCTGAGGACTTTGGAAACTGGGTGTTGTGCGAAGCGCTGCAAGCGGCGGCTGGCATTTAAAACAATCATGTGTTTGGTGACCTCGTTTTGGGCGCTGTCCAAGTCGGGCCAGGATGCTCTATTGTGGAGCCTTCAGCATCCAATGTGGACACCTCAGGCCGAGTCTGAGGACGAACAGTCCAGTGCCAGCAGCGAGGCTTCTGGGAGCGGATCACAGTCCGCTGGAAAGGTGGCTTGGTACCTTGAAGGCGGGGTGGTCATGGGCTGTGAAAAGTCAAGTTGTTGCCGTTTGTGCTTGTGTGGTGATTGTGTGTTTCGGTAGGCCGCAGAGTCTGCAGAGCTGCATTCTTGAAGATCCTCGGTATTTCACCAAGCCGACTTGTGCGATGCCGAGCTACATTTCGGGGACAGGATTTGAGGAAATTCCGTGCCTTGTCGGTTTTACAAATGCTGGATGTACAAGCGGCTTTGGGAGCCTTGTTGTTGCCCACCCTCGCATGAAGTATATAATGTAGTTTACATGCCAAGGCCAGCCAACCTCCTGGAGTCCCATGTACGCATCCTGCATCGCCTTCATCGAAAAGCTCTATTGGGGCATAGCCGAGCCATTGCCGCACGAGCTACTTGTCCTTGGAACGAAGTGTGTGATTGAAGACTTAAGCCTAGAGTGGCCTACAGTAGTACAATTGTGTGTCTGACAGCCATTTGCAAGCTGCAATTGTCCGTCTACAGTCCTTGCAGGCTGAAAGTCAAAGAGGGGCTGACTGGCAACATGCTCTCCACGGATAAGTACCAAGCTGACATTCTCAGATGTATGCTGGATGTGGCGTTGCAGGATGAGTTGCAAGGCATATTGCCTCCGAAACATCTTCCGAAAAAATATCTTCCGCCGGGGAAACGCTCAGATCTTTATCATTTATACCTTTCTTCCTGTATGTCGGCGGGCGTCGAAGTGGCATCTATCAAAACATTTTACAGAGCATTCAAGACATCAGGCTATGATCGAATCTTGAGATTCAGACACAAAACACAGCACGCGCAATGTGCAATCTGCCATCGCCTCAAAGCTGCGATCGCGCACGCCCGAGATTTCGTGGAACACGCCAAGTTCTGTGATGAGTATCATCGGCATTTGGCTGGCATGTTTGCTGACCGCAAAGTGTACGCAAGCCTCAGGGCAAGAGCTGCTCGTCAGCAACATGCAAACATCGGTTTCTATGAGTGTTTCACCACCAACGTGCAAACCTGAAGCTGAGTTTTCATGGCACCAAAGGTCCTCAGAAATCACGACATTTTGCTGGGAATCGTGGATGGAATGGATCGTGCCAAATACACACTACCTCGCTGGCACAATCTGAGAACGCCGAAAGGGGCCGACAAGCGGCAGCGTCCATCCCTTGATGTTTATGCGGTTATATTGCATGGCCGATCTGTGAACATCTTCATAACTGATGAGAACCAGACCACGGGTGCCAACTGGGCGATGGAAATTTGGACGAGGTCTGTTCAGAAAGAGTGGAACAAATCACAGCAGAATGGCCAGCCTTTTCCGGCACATTGCATACTGTTTGGAGATAACACATCTCGTGAGCTTCGCAACAGCTGTGTGAGCAAGGTGTTTTCGGCCATGACGGCCGCCTCGATTTTTACATCATGCAGCTTAAAGCACTTACCCGTCGGTCACACTCATGAGGATGTTGGCTAGGAGCCCAGTTGGATCATGTTCATGCCTAGCATAAATTCGGCATGTCGCACCGAGCCTTCACCTTGTATGCAATGCCCTGTCTGTGGTGACTCAGATGCTTTCTTCGGGTTGCTCACCTCGATGATCAGCAGTGCTGATGTAGATATGTTTGTCGGCAGCAACTGTTGGTGCTTGGAGCAAAGGTGTGGGAACCCTTGTTGTGTGAGTTGGGTGCCATCTCAGGCAATGCCCTGCAGATGTGGTGAAGTTCTTGAAGCAGAAGCTACAACGTCTTTTTCAAGACCGGCCCGAAGATGTGCACGTCGAGCATGTTACGAACATCCGTGATTTCAACACTGAACTTGCTGACTCTGCAAAGATTTACAACATATTCCGGAAAAGGAAGAATGATGATGACAACAACAAAATCATTCCTCACTCGTTCACTTTTGTGCGGAGAGAAAGCCACTCGGGCCAAGTCTGAGACCTCTAAATAACTGTCGTTGGACATCAGACCTTCAATCAATATTTAGGTTTGCTGCTTCCCCGTGCAATGAGAAGCAACCAAGGTTTGCCTCAGGATTTGCTTCGTGGTGCCAGAGAGAACCTGCCACGCAGATATCCCAAGAACGATGCGGATGTTTTCTGCTTTGTGAAACGATATATCAGTGACATGGATGTCAGTCAAAGGCCGTTGGTAGTCTTTCCGGGAGCTGCTTTGCCACAAGTCATGCCTGCTTGGAGACGATTATCCACAGCTGCCTGTTCCAGCAGCATGACTGCAGGTACATGTAAGTTTGTTAGTGTTGTAGCCGGTGGTTCAGTTTGTGCTGCCTGGGTGTTTGCATGCGAGTGGTGTTTTGCCTGTGCTCACATATATTGATCGTGTCTGCGCGGAGGCCTTGCCCGAGACGTGGAGCAAGGGAAGATTGATGAGTTTTCTGATCTGGCAGCTTGGTTGGAGAAGCGCTACCCAAGACAGTATCCCCGAGGGGTTCTTTATCTCCGGCAATTGGCCGGAGAAGTGGCCATGCACCAGGAGCCACTTCCTGTGCTTCCGTTCTTGAATCCCCAACATGTGCAGGCCAGGGGTGTGCCCCGAATCAACCTGCCAAATCCGCTAGAGAATGATGTGCACAACTTGCAGGTCCAGTTTCACCGCGTGTAGGACAGGACTTCCGCCGTCTCGTGTCGTAAATGTGCTTCGGTGCTCTGAGCCTGCTGTTATGAGTTTCTCATGTTGTCGCCTGACATGTGCACATGGCATGGAACAGGGTCCTGCTACTGTTGACGAGTTGTGGCTCAGCTCAGCAACTTGGTGGTGGATCCTTAGAGGCCTTGACAAGTAGAATAGAGTTTTGGGGCCATTCTGCGGTGTCTACTACTAGAATTGTCACAAGGAGCCCCCCAAATTTTGTTGGTAACATGAAGGCATGGCGGTTCAGGGTTTACCCTGTTGTCAGAAAGCGTCTCGGTGAGACTGGGAGATTTCACTGGAGATCCCCACCGCGGTGTCAGCATCCGCAGTGGGGTCATGCCATTTTTCCGCCGACTGATGTGAGATAGACTCGACGCTTGTACGGCGGTGATGCTGCTGCGACAGGATCGCGCAAACCACGAGCAAGACGAGTGGACCATCGTGCAAACCAAACAGCAAGTGAAGGCACGGAGTGAAGTCGCAGGGTCGGCAGCGTTTGCATGCAGTTTTTGCTGCGGAGGAGCGAAGGCGCATCAAAGAAGAGGTCAGGAAAGTTCAGGACAAGTTCTCAGAGGGTTTCAGAAGCTTGTGCTACCTGCAAATGGATTTGCAGGTGAAGACTGAGTCCGAACCCAAGCCCGATGATGACGGTGCTGCTTCGCAAGCGCCGCAAGCAGATGCACCGGCCCCGGCCATGACACAAACGATCAAGGAGAAGGTGGAACTGGCCTTCCTGGAGGTCTGGTAGTGCTTCGTGTGTTTAATGCGATTACATGATGTCTCCTATCGGTGACAACCGGTAGCCTTGTACTTATCTTGATCCCTCGGCTTGGGTCCTCAGGCCACGAAAGAGGCCCACATCGGTGACATGATGTCCCGGTGGTTCCCCCACACTGTGGACGGCCAAAGCGACTTTGCGAAGGTGGGCTGATGGAGGGTTGATGCTAGGTGTGAGGCACGATGTTTCGGCTTTCTGCAAGCATCCGAGGTCATGCTCAACTACGTGGGGCTTCCCGAAGTGGCCCAGCATGTGCAGTCCCGCCGGGCAATCAACCACATTCCTACAGACTCCAAGACGGACATGTGGCTTCATCCTTGGATGATTGATTACTCGCGTCAGTGTAAGTACGGCCGCTTGGCTTCAGCCTGGGACCACCCAATCTGGATATGTTTACTTGCTGTCGGTTGCTAGTGTGCTTTGGAGTGTCTGTGAACACTGCTTCGTGCTTCTGAGGCATGAGCTCCAAGTACCCGGACATGTGCACACTACGTGTGCACTTTCTGTCGATCCTTTCAGCTGGCTTCGAAGCTGCGAGGGAGCCGCTGGACGTGAGGTTTCTTGCGGACAAAGGAGTTTTGGACAGCATTTAGTGACGTGTGCGACTTTTCCTGAAGTTAGTGTTGGCCTGATTTCAGAATTCAACATTGAGGGATCATGCCCTTTGTAGACGGCGTCGAGATTTTCAGCGTGAAGCTCGTCGACGGCTTTACGAAATCCCTCTGTGTCCAGGCAATCTTTGCTCTGATGCACAAGCTGGACTGCTTGGTTGCGCATGGAAGATTTTTTCGTGACTGTTTGGTTTGTGGGAATGTGTGCATGTGTGACTTCGGTTACAGTTCCTATCGGCATGTGTCTGTGCGTGCGGGTGTATATGTGTTTATTTGGGTGGTGTGTCTATGTATGTGCATGTGTGTGTGTGTGTGTGTGTGTTTCTGTTTGTGTTTGTGTCCGTGGGTGGGTGTTGCGGGGAAGGGGTTTGGGTTGGTGGGGGGGGGGGGGGGGGGGGGGGGGGGGGGGGGGGGGGGGGGGGGGAAGGGAAGCAGTTGCACGGATTGCTCGGATCAAGACATGCTTGCGGCTGCTTGCGAGGAAGTGACTCAAGAGGATTTGGCCGAGGACGACAGCATGGCACAGTGTGTGGCAACGCTGAAATATCTTAAGGGCAACTTCAAGAGGCACGATCGCGAGGAAGAGTACTTGTACGATGCTCTTGCATTGACCCAGAGGACTGGAGAGAAACAGCAGGCAAGTCCGATGGAGTTGGTCAGTGTGTTCAGCGAGGCGATTCGATTGAAGAAGAGGTCCCTCGGAGCCAAGTCCACTCGCGACCTTCTGAACCTCTGTGTCCAAGATTACAATAAGGTTGTCGGGAAGGCCAGGCCAGGGAACCTTTAAATCATTCAATCGTCGAAGCTTTGCTTGGCCTTTGTGCCTTAAAGAAGCAGTTCTCAAATAAAATAGTTCTGACCTGATAAAGTTCAGCCCGTAGTGTTATAATTTGAGGTTGAGTATCCGTCGACTTAACGACCCTAGACCCTGATATGTTCCTAGGGTCCTAGGGTCCATCCTGTAATGCTTGGGCATGATCTGTGCTGTCCGACAGGGGCAGAAGATCAAGCAGGAGACCATCAAGGTGATCTACAATGTGGTTCGATGCCCCTTGGTGTTCAAGGAAACCTTGATGACCATGTACAGTGACTACCGGCACTTCAATGCAGGTTGGGGGATTTGCTGTGAAACTTGCGCTTCCGCATTATAGCAGTTTGTCGTTCTCTTCCCTTTCAGCTTTGACCTTGGACAACCTTGCTGGTGATTTCTTTGTGCCTGGGACCAACCTGGCAAAGAGTGACAAGGGGAGATGGCCGGAAATCCTGGTTTCTCAGTTGCAACAAAATGTTCGGTGTTTTCCGAAACAAATCATAATAATAATTGTGTTTCGGTCTCGAGGTTCATTCTCATTCAGTCAATGCATGTATTTTTGAGGTTGCTTTGCAGAAGGTACGAGAATCCCTCTTGAAAGTCTGTTTTTAGGGCAGCTAGGTTCCTTAATTGTTTATCTGGTTCCACTTGAAAGACCATACATTGCCTTGATCGAAGAGCAGTGATGTTTGTTGTATCGTTTATGACACGATGCAGCTCAGCCGCTTCCAGTTCTGCCCCCAACCCCAACCCCAGCCGCAACCCTAACCCCCAACCCCATCGTCTCCAACTTTAACCCCAACCCCAACCCTAAACCCCACCCCAACGGCCCGCAGCAAGGAAGTGAGCGAGACTGCCACGATCACTTGGCTGAAGCGGGTGACTGCGGCTCACAGGAGCAAGGCACCCCCTGAAGCGAGCACGCGTGCCCAGGCTGGCTTCTTGAATTGTCGTCAGGCTTAGGACTAGGATGCTGTGTGTTGTTTTTACAGAATCACACATTGATGTATCTGATCCCTCCTGGCAGAAGTCAGCGCAGCTGGGCAATGATCAGCTGCGAGAGCTCATGGAGATGTGTTGTTTGTGGGAGTGGCTGACCCCGATCATGCAGCGGACCTTGGGCAGTGGCTGCCAGAAGCTGTTGGACGCCTGGGAGATGGGGAGCCTGGGCTTAATTATCGCATGTCGGCCCAGCGCCTTGAGCTCACTTGTGGGGTGCACTTGTGTTTCTTAGCTGTCCTGGCTCCAAGTGCCTGCCCAAGTGGACTTGAATCCTAGCCACCATCATGGCGGAAGGGCCACGAGGAACGAATGCTGACGGCAGAATCAGAAGCAGAAGGCCGAGAACGCCAGAGGAAAAGTTTCCCAAGGGCTACTTTGATTGTGAGACTGCCATTGATTTCATCCAGCTTGGAATATACAGCATTCCTCAGATCTACCGTCGTGCCGAAAGCTTGAGCAAGTCTGTGCCGGGGCTTGAACTGATCAGATTGAGTGTTGTCTGTGTGTTCCGTTTAAATCGAGAGACTGCGGAAGTTCCCATGAGTGAAACAGATTGGTCCCCATGCAGGCATATGCATCAGCGCGAAGATTGGGCAGGAGGCTTCAGACCGTCGTTCAAAGTCACGAGATTACTCGAATGTCACTGGAGGACCGTCGGTACTGAGACGGATGCCATGACCAAAACTGTTTTGGTGGATTTATGAATGTGCTCAGCCGTTCTTAATTCGATGCATTCCTCAGCCAGCCACCCAACCAGAGCTAGGGAAAATCAATGTATTCCCGGATCCTTCACCCATGGATGGCAAATACATGGATTAGTATGCAACCACCAGCCAAAGCAGTAATTCAATGTATTTTAGATGCCTTGGACCCAGACCCGGAAAATACATTGAAATCCAGATTTCAATGTATATATTGATAAGCAGAAACCATTCAATGTATTTCTAGGATATAGATCCCAGACCAGCAAAATACATTGATGGTGCCCAGCAAACACAGAAATACATTGAAATCCAGATTTCAATGTATTTCCTGCTACCATATCCAGGAGCCCGAAAATACATTGAATCTGTGGGTTCTAGTAACTTCCAGAACTCGCCAATCAGTGCCCGGAGCCCAACAATATAATGAATTTCTGGGTTATACTGAAAGAACTCGCTTAATATCAACCAGGCAGTGGGGTTGTGTGTAGTTCTATCCTTGTATTAAAGTGTGTTCTTCCAGATAGTGACCGGTTCCATCAGTGTTGCCTGATTCAAGCAGATTGAGGTCGTCAGAACCTTTCCAAGCATAGTTGGCTGGCTGAGATCACATAGTACTGCGGACACAAATTAGCATGTTTCGAGTCCAGATGCTGTCGTTTGCAAGAACGCGATTAACAAAAAGCTCTGTTTGTGTGTGTGTGTGCCTGAGAGGGCGACTGTGGTTGTCAAGTGTGGTACAATATAATATCAGAAGTCACCTTGGCAACTCAGGACTCTGGATATGGAACTTCGTGGAGTTCTCAGGGTCCGGGATCCAGCATGGAACCCGGAGAAAATGGGATTTTTCCTCGAAGCCCGCGGCAACATGCAGCACCAGTTTATGGAGAAAGGGCAAGCGAATGTTCAGAACGCCCTGCGTCTGGCTGAAAAGTCAGCCTTTGACTTGTTCGTCAGCCAGTTGCAGCAAGACCAGAGCTTTTTCCGAGCGCAGCTTTCCTATATTAGAGTTAGCATGAGGCAGGATGTGAGTGTGGATGTGTTTGATTTGTTGCCCAAGAAGCTTTCGCTGCAGCAACCAAGGGAGCTTCTTAGAACATCGGGTGACTCGGAGAGGAAGCGCCAGGCTGCAGTTGCAATGCTGGAGGCTCGCAATTCCTACCAATCATTCAGTCCCCAGCTGTCGCTTAGATCAGTCCCAAGCTGTATTGTTCAGCAGTCCGAAGCTGTTGGATGATTCAGTCCCAGGCTGTTTTGTGCAGCAGTTCCAAGCTGTTTCGTGCAACAGTCCCAAGCTGTTCGGGGATTCTGTCGATGGCTGTTTTGAGCAACAGTTCCAAGCACTTTCGTGCAGCAGTCCCAAGCTGTTTAAGGAGTCAGTTCCAGGTTGTTGTACCATCCAGTCCCAAGCTGTCTCCTCAAATTAAAGATGCCAACTGTCAAAATCTTGGTTCCGATGTGACAAGACTGACCCTCAGTCTCTTCACAAGTCGGCCTGGACACATGTGCGACGATTTGGTGAAGATGCCTATCCTGTCTTCAACTTGACGCCGAAGAAGCGCCAAGGGTCTGAACGTGACTTCGAAAGCCCGCCAATGGAGCCACTTGTGAAACCATGGCTGGCAGAGGCTTTGTCAGGCCTCCAGGGCGGGGTGCGGTCGGCAACTTCGGAGATGATCGTCTACATCGCCAACTTGGTGGCGCAGGGAGTGGTGAGCTCCGCGAAGCAGACTTTTCTCGTGCAGGCCCTACAGAGTGCAGCAGCCCATCACCCCAACAGCTTTGTTGGAGTGGTGATTTTGCCAAACAGAGCATGCGATGAAAGCTACGTGGTCCGCAAGCCTTCGACGACTCTTTGTTGCATCTCAGACAGAGACAGGAACAGAGCCAGAGACAAAGATAGAAAGAATGAGAGAGTGCGTGTCTGTGTATGAGACTTGAGCTAGTGACTGGGAGGGAGTGAGCAAGTCATTTAAATGACTGTGTTTTGCATTGACGACAGTTTACAGGCTTGTGGACGGTAAGGGTATTTGCTGTCAAGAGCCTAGGAAAGAGGAGCAACAGGACGTGAAGGACGAGACGCAGGAGGCCGAGGAAGCGGATGACGAGGAATGCGAGAAGGCCGTCGACGTGGAGGCCGTGACGTCTCTTCGGGACTTCAAGTACCAACTCCAGGTTTTGTTGCAGGAGCCGGCAAGACAGCTGTCGGTGCGAACCATGACGCTCATCTTCGAGGAGTCAAGCATTTATGGGCAAAGGGCTGCGTGCCACGAAGCTTGGCTGGTGACAAGTTCGTCTTCGACTGTCATGCCCCGCAAGAGCTTGTTCAAGCGTCTCATCGTGGACAAGATTCCGATGTTGCCGCGCAGTGTTGCTTGCCTGTGTTGTGTACCCGTGTGCCTGTGCTGACTGACTCAATGTTCGTGTCATCGTCGGTGTGCTGAGGACATGCTGAAAGTGGAAGTGGGCCGCAAGATTTCCGCAGACACGGAACGCTTGTCGCGGACGCAGGAACTTGCTTGCAGTCCGTCCCCCCTTTCGTGTGATTTGCAATGACAATGCTGAGGGTGTTGATGTGTTTGTAGATTAGATGCACGAGGAGCTCGGGCAGCACCTGGGTGGAACGGGGGTCATCAAGAAGATTTTGGCGAGCCTTGACATTGCCAAATGCAAGACGGTGGTGATCGACTTGTTCGCCCACGATGGCTGGATTCCCCTTGCATGCTTGCAGCTGCACATCGAGAACAACGCCATTGCATGTGGGTCCGTGGCTCACACTGAGATCGAGTACAAGTTCACCAAGGAATCGGAAGGGATTGACCAGTCCAGTGTTATTAGTTGGTTGAGGTGTGTTCCCGGATTGTATAGTTTAGCATTTGCAGTATTGGGAAGGAGCTGCTCCTTCACGACTTCTTCGGCCGGGCCAAGACGAAGCAGCTCAACATTGCAGGCTTCCCTGATTTCACGGCGGCCTTGTCCGACTTGAGCAAAGTGCACACGGAGAGCGCCAGGTCTGACTACGAGTACCTGGTGACGCTTCCTGTGGGTGGCGACCTCATCGTGCTTGAGGCTCTGATGTCGAAGTTCCAGAACTCGGTCTTTTCGGGCGAGTTTGGTGCGATCTTGAAGAAGCACGACGAGGAGTTCAACAAGCAGCACAAGAAGGCCAGCCTAGCAGAAGCCCGGTCTGAGCTCGAGAATGTTCGAAGGAAGCGCGAGGCCAACACGCCAAGGAAGCTCGACAAAGCTTACGACGACATGACGGCATTCCGCGACGAACACAAGCAGCTTCTTGTTTGATTTGAGACGGACGGTCTGTTGGTGTTCGATGTTCTCGTGTTTCATTCTGTGATCGGTGTGTTTGAGTTGCTTGGAAGTGAACAAATCAGGCTGCTGGAGACTGCGTGTGGCGATGTCACCCTGTATTACGACACGGAGGAGAACACATTGTGGGTGGGGTCCGACCGAATCTGTGGTATTCCTCCCAAGGCCGAGTGGTTTGGTTTTGGTGCCGGGGACTTCCTGGATGGGCCCACTGCCAAGGACATCGTGAGTGACAGCAATGGACGCTGGTATGTTTACAGCCTGTCAGGGCCCTTGGCCGACACGATCGTGATCTTTGAATCCGACAGAAAGCTGTCGGAAGAACTCAAGGCACTCCCCGTCTGGAACCAGGCCGTATGGTTTTGAAACTAAAAGCAGTGCTGCAATTAGGAACAAGTGGGAAAAGTCTTAATGTGATTCGATGAGTTTCGTTCCTTGATGCCTAGGTCTAGGTTTTAGTCCAGTTTCCCCAGTTGGTTCCAATATGATTTAGTAACCTGTAAAACGCAGGCCGTGAGCTTGAAGGAGTTCCTAGTGGCCATGGAGGACAAAGGCGAGATCGTCTCGTTTATGGGCCACACGAAGGAAAACGATCAGCTGAAGGTCAATGAGAAAATCATTTTCGTCATGGATGAGATGAAATCCAGCCCTGCCAAGAAAAGACGGATCTCGAAGGCACAGCTGAGAGCTATAAACGTTTTTGTCGAATTCAAGAGCACTGGTCGCCTGGATTACAACACTTGTCGTGTCTTATCGATGAACCCCCCCCCAACCCCCCCCCCCCCACCTCCATACTTCCCGGTTTCGTTAAATAACCCTTTAGGCTAACAGTCCCCACAGCCTTGCACTCAACCAGCTGTTCATGTTTGTTGGCAGGTGAGGCCACTGGTCTTCGGTTCCTACATGGATGCTGCGAAACTTCGCTCCGTTCGCTCCCCATTCAAGCTGACCTGGCGCGTGAGGCCTGCTAGTGAGTTTGCTAACGACCCGACTGCCGTCGATAACTCCAGCCTAAGATTCGTGAAGCTGTGCACCCTGCCAGGTTGAACAACAACCGGCAGATCACTCCTGTGCGGCCTGTCTTGATCCACACGACTGAGCTGTCTGTGCAGCCAGGAGTTTTCCGAGCTCTCTGAGCGTTTTGGGCTCTCACACGAGCCTCCAGTGGGATGGGCAAGGCGTCGGGGATAACCTGGGATGCTTGCCCTAGGGGTTGAAGACTCCAGCAGGCTTAGTCGGCAGGGGAGGAATGGTTTGTGATTATCGGGGTCATGTCATTGTGCTGGCATTGCTGCAAGTCTACTGCATCTGAAGGAACCTGTGTTGTCCTCGAGTAATCCCTTAAACGGCTAAATGCTATTAGGGTGCAGAACTCTGATTTCCACTGTTAATCTGAATCCATTCTTTCCCTTGTCTGCCTGCACGAGTCTTCTCCGGGTGCTGCTTAGGGACAAAGCCTGAGCCTATCAATCGTCGGGCGAAACGGCTTACAGGAGTCCTGGTGCCTCTTTCTTGCTCTGGGCTTTCGTGTGCTGCTTTCAGTTCTGAGTCGTTTCAAGAACAGACTATAGCATGCAGTACATAGCACATGATGCCTGGGGATTCTCGTAACTTTTGCTGTGAAAGCTGCCAGTGCCTCAATCAAGACAGTCATTGTGGTGCTTGTCGCGACAAAACAATGGTCAAACCAAGCCGTGGCACTCCGTCTGCATCAGCTGCCGTAGATTCAGATATCTCCTGTGCATTGTTGATGCAATGATCCCGTCTGCATGTTGGATTCTCTCGGAGCTTTTTGGTTACAGGGTGTCGCTGCTACCTGCAGTGGCCTAGCCCCTGACCCTTAGTTTTCCGGAGATGGATTCGGCCAGCACCGAGTCACGTTCCTTCAATTCACCTCCCTTCACTGTGGACGCCTATGAGCAAGACTTGCAGGCTTTGAGTGCTGCTGCCAAGAAAGGGGAAGAAAAGCCCAAGGGAGAATCTTCCGGTCTTCGCAAGCTGGAGAGGTTCGAAGTGAAGGACAGCGACGATGAGGATGTGGGCTCACCCGAGGAGATGTTCCCAGAGGAGGATGAAGAGGAGGAGGAAGAGGAGGATGGTTCGCCTAAGAAGAGACCTGCCAAAAAAAACGCAAGAGGCAAGCCAGGCTCTAAAAAGAGCAAGAAAAAGAAGCAGAGTGAGAGTGACGAAGCAGATAAGAAACGCAACAAAAAAGATCATGACGATGATGAAGACTCCGATGAAGATGAGGCGCCCGCGATGTTATGCACACCTCATGCAGTTTACGTGCCTCTAGATGTGAGTGTACAACATTCAAACTGTCGTGGCACAGGCACCGCGGAAAGGCCGCGGCCGAGGACGGGGCGGTGCAAAGACTCGGTCCAAGGGGTCTAAGCACAAGTCCTCGAAGAAGAAGGAAGAGAAGAAGAAGAGTAACTCAAAGAAAAAGAAGGGTGACAAGCGCAAGCGACGTGCTGCTAACGGTGGCAATGACCTCGAGTCCTTGCTAGCTCAAGCCCAGGACCGATTGTTTCATGTCTGATGTGAGAATCAAGTGAATCTGAATTGACCTGTGAAATCATTAGTTAGTCCCGTTGCAACCTGTTGCGGCTAGGATGCGGAACGGCGCTTTGGCTACGGATCGGCTGGTGTGGTGTCTTGCGAAAGCGAGGACCTTTGTGTATGACTTTGGGCTGAGAGAGCGAAGTGACTATGTAAGAACCTGGAATATTTTCTGCTTCCCACATCAGGACGGCTCCTCTTCGTATGCCAGCACAGGACCGAGTGCATCTCGGCAATCACGTACTTCATTGCAAGCAATGCCTCGGCTGTGGGATCACGATAGTATATGGTCTCTGGGTCGGAGCCACGGTGAGGCTTTCGTTCGGCTTGGGTCGCAAGTTTAGGGTTTTAAACCGGCCGGGTAATACTGTTGATGGACAAAATCCTGCATTACCCATTATAAGGAATATACCATGGTTCCCATAGTTTAGAGTCCTTAGGGTCATGCAGGATTGTGTCCATCAACACTAGTACTAGGGATGCTTAGGGAACCCTGGGGAACTTAAGAGATAAGGGAGCAGTAGTTGGTGGATTTACATTAAAAAGTATCTAGTATATACACCCCTGAAAACCCATGAGATCACGAAGCATTACCTCACATCCCATATAAAGACAACCACAAGACGCAGTGCTCCAGGTGCAGGCTAGCAACAGTGCTTCATGGTCGTTTCGGTTGTAGAAACTCAGAGTCTTAATGAAACTTGGGTGTAAAAGCTCCGTAGGCTCCTGAAGCCATAAGGGCTCAACATGCTATCATGTTCCACTCTCCCGGAGAAGCTTTCGAAAGCAAGGCATGGTTTCAGAGGCATATCAGAGTCGTCAGGTATGGTATGTAAGCGCCGCAACCCCTTGCCACCCAGCAAATCAATCACCCCAGGGCCCCAGCTCAACACCCGCACGTCCATGTGACACTTCCTCCCAGAAGCCCATAGCCCATAAGTTTTGCTTGAGAAAAGACAGCTGCAAGCCGAGGAATCAGAACCAGAGGCAGCCGATGCTGGCTTCGACGTGGCCGGCGGCCGTGCAGCGGCAATGGCAGTGCCTGCCACTTGCTTGAATCGTGCGAGAGTCCGAGTGTACAGGATGTTGTTGAGTGGACCGAGATACATCCATCCATGCACTCATGCACACATGCGTGCTTGTGGAAAGCCGAACTTGAGCTACCTTTATGTAGATGTATGCAAGATGTATGCGCTTGACATGTTTGCCATGGTCTTCTACATATATGTGGTATGTAGAAGACCATGGCAAAGCTTGCAAACTACTTCGTGAACTCACAACGCAGCAACAACACAGGTGCCTCCGTCTGGTGGCGCAGAAGCGGCTGTCTCTGCCTTTCGGACTTTATCATGGGTTTTACTTTGCGTTCGGAAAGACTTGCGTGGGTTTCTTGGAATGCTGAGGGTTAGACCCCAAAGGATCATTGTGAATTGTGTAATTAGCTACTTGAAAGCAAGCATGTCTGGACATGTACTCTGTGCACATGTGCTTCTGTATGCCTGGCAGCATCTGCTTCGAAGGCTTGTAGAATTCACGATGTTGGTCCAGTCACCCAGCATGTAGGGATAGCAGCCGGCCTCAGGGGATGTGTTTGAAGCAAGCCATGGGTTCAAATGCCTCTACAGCCCCCTGGTAAAATGTAGACTTATACCATCGACACTCCGAGGACGTCTGTCCTGTATTTCTTAGACCCACATATCCGACGATACCTGAAACCTCCTGTGATTCGCAGACTCACATATGCGGCGATACCTTGTAATCTGTCCTGTTTGGTTGTGTTCTCCTGGTCCATGCATCAAAACATGGGCGTCATCTCCTGTAGTTCTCAGCCCCACTTATTCGACGATAGTTGTAACCTCCTGTAGTTCTCAAACGCATATATCCGATGTCAGCTGTAACCTCCTGTAGTTCGCAACCACTTATATCTGACGATAGCTGTAACTTCTTGTAATTCTCAAACCCTACAACCCGAAGAATGCTGTACCTGTCCTCTAGCTCACAGACCCATATAGCAGAAGAAAGCTGTAACCTCTTGTAGTTCTCAAACCCACAAACCCGACGAATGCCCGTCCTCTACTTCGCAGACTCAGATAACAGAGGAAAGTGGTAACCTTCTGTGAATTTCAGACCCCTATACCCGAAGAGTGCTGGACTTGTCCTCTAGTTCCCAGACCCATAAAACAGAGGAAAACGGTTACCTCCTGGACCCACATATCCGACTTTGTAGCCTGGTATATATCGCATACCCATATATACACTGATAGGGGAAACCTGTCGTGTAGTTTTCAGACCCATATAACCGACGATCGTGGTAACCTCCTGTTTGTAGTTTGCTGTCACCTGTCCTCTAGTTCTCAGACCTAACCTCCTGTAAATCTCAGACCCATATACCCGACAACAGCTGTCACCTCGTGTAGTTCTCAGACCCACAAACCCGAAGAATGCAGTAGTACCTGTCCTCTGGTTCGCAAACCCATATAGCAGCGGAGACCTGTAATTTCCTGTGAATCTCAGGCCCCTGTATCCGACAATAGCTCTGTAGCCTCGTATATTTCGCATACCCAGATATCCGACGATGGGGGAAATTTGTCCTGCATGTCGCAGACTCATGTATCCGATGGTAGCTGTAAGCTGCTCTACTTCTCAGAACCACATACGATAGATGGCCTCCTCTGCTTTGAGAACCGCAGTACCCGACTGTAGCCTCCCACAGTTCTCAGAACCGCATCCAGTTACACGCACAGACATGGTTAAGAAAGTAGCAGTAGTAGCAGGGCTGGTGTCTTCCGTAGTATGTGCCACAACTTCTGCACGCACAGACAGTGTCTTCTGGAGGGAAGAGAGGGGGCCAAAAGAGGAAGAGGAGGGAGTGAGCGGACAGCAACAGACGAGGATGCTTACAGCAATCGACGATTTTAGTTTCTACCCTGCACACTGTCAATATAGGTTTCACCGAGTAAAAATCGTATCACAAGCATGCTGTGGTTGAGGGTTCAGGGTTTACCTAGGCTTCCTATGTTTATGTTTTAGTGTATTGGATTTCGAGCTGTAGGTTTGTATTCTTATATAGTGTATTTGGGTTATACACTGGTCCACTATCGGCTTATAGCTCCGTCCCCGCATTCCAAAACCTCCCGAGGGTCTGGATGGCCACCAGCAGCTGCCAGAGCGCAGTGTCATGACGGTTGATGCAGAGATCCGGAAAGAGGACCGCTTTCCTAAGATCGAAGCTTCGCCAGTGTGTAACCGTAGGTTGTGCTTTGGGTTGTTGATGGGCCCCCGGAAGTCTACGGCACTGTCCCCCGGCTTAGATGTGGAAGGACTGTGAAGGTATTGGTCATCTGCTGCAGTCGACTAGTGCTGCAGGAGAAGAATGGGTCGGGTCATGGTGCCGGTGAACCCGAAGAGCTTCTGCACGCCGCACAGGAGTGAAAACAGTTTCGGGAGTGTACTCATATCGTATTGACCATGAAAACCTTCTTGTGGAAGAGCTGTAGATTACCATTTCGGTGTATCTCCTGATGTAGAAATTTCTCAGACATGCCGACAAGCTGCAGGAGATCAATGGCTCCTTGGGAAATGGGGCGACTGCAGCTGCACCGATGGAGCTTCCGGAGACCCTGCAGGAGTGTTACGCGTGCTGTACCTGTAATGATAACATGAAAAGCTTGTCTGATGCTGATGAGTCGCTGTAAACTTAGGAGTCTGAAAACTGCAAGGAACTGTTCGTCATAAAAGGCTAATAATACTCGTTCTATGTCCAGGACTCGGCAATGGTACTCAGCGATGGTGAGACTGCGAAGCATGCCGGCAGCAACAGACATGTTATCTTTTTAAATTCACACGGCCACCTGCCTCATGACAACTAGAAATGAGGTCCGATGCAACAACATTGCGGCTTGGTGATCACTTGAAACATACACCCCTGGAGGACTCCCAGCAACATGCCACTGCTGACATTGGGCCGTGCGGGCCTGCGGGCCCGACCTAAAATCCAGTAATATAGACCAGCACCCAGTACAGTACTGTCGAGTCTCTGATATCATGGAAATCATTCCTGTGTCCCAAATTATATAGACTCCTCCGACAAGCACGACCCGCAGGACCGCAAGAAGATCGAGGACATGCAGACACCTGCCAGCCCTGAGCCAATGAAGTTTGCCGAGACCCTTCAGGAGCAATGTAATATTACCATAGGCTGGATGTTCCAGTCCTAGCCCTTTTCTTTACCTACCCGCAGGACTGCGAAGAGACGAAGGGGGAGCTTCCCCAGGCCCTTCAGGAGTGATTCAGGAATAACGTAGTGTCGATGTGCGAGTCGTATTATTTCCTTCGCATAAGCGCCGCAGGACCACAATAAGACCAAGGGCTTGCAGGAGCTTGCCGAGACCGTTCAGGAGCGATGTATTTTATCACAGCCTCGATCGATTTGTATCTCCTACCGATAGCCTACAGGAGGGGGAAGAGATCAGAGGCCCACTGGAGACTGCCGAGACCTTTCAGGAGTGATGTAAGTCTATCATAGTCTCGATCGAGTCGCGTATCTACCGAAAGCCTGCAGGAGGGGGAAGAGATGAGAGGCCTGTGCACAGGTGCTGAACCAAAGGAGCTTGCCGAGACCCCCCAGGAGCGATGTGATAATATCATAGTCTCGAGGATCGAGTCGTATCTCCTACCGACAGCCACCCGCAGGACGGCGAAGACAGCAAACCCGAGCTTGCCGAGACCTTTCAGGAGGGATTTCCAATTAGGATAGTGTCGGTGATCGAGACCTATCTTCTGTCGATACCCACCCGCAGGACCGCGAAGAGAACAAATCCCAGCTGGCCCCCGCCGAGACCTTTCAGGAGTGATTTCATATTAGGATAGTGTCGGCGATCGAGTCGTATCTCCTATCGATAGCCACCCGAAGGACCGTGAAGAGAATAAATCCAAGCTGGTCCCCGCCGAGACCTTTCAGGAGTGATTCCATATTACGATAGCCTCGACGAGTCAGTCGTATCGCCTACCGATAGCCAGCCGCAGGACCGCGAAGAGAGAAAATCCCAGCTGGCCCTTGCCGAGACCTTTCAGGAGTGATTCCAAACTACGATAGTCTCGACGAGTGAGTCGTATCTCCTACCGATAGCCAGCCGCAGGACCCCGAAGAGAGCAAATCCCAGCTGGCCCTTGCCGAGACCTTTCAGGAGTGATTCCATACTACGATAGTCTCGACGAGTGAGTCGTATCTCCCACCGATAGCCAGCCGCAGGACCGCCAAGAGAGCAAATCCCAGCTGGCCCTTGCCGAGATCTTTCAGGAGTGATTTGATATTATGATAGTGTCGAGGATGGAGTCGTAGCTCCTAGCGATAACCTGAAATGGGAGATGCTGAATGTGAGCCCAAATCAGCTTCTGGAGACCCCAAGCAATAGTACCATAGTCTCGGTGATTCGACGGTCTACTGGGATGTCCCTGCAATCGTTGTTCTGTCCGAAATCCCAAATGCCTCAGATTGTGTTTGTTGTGTACCTTCAATCTTGCTCCGAAAATCAAACCTCTGCAGCAGGATCCAGCCGGTCGCCCGAAGGAGGTTGTGCCCACGCATACCCCGGAGGAGCGGAATAACTTCGATTTAAAGTCTAATGTAATCCCGTGCAATTATTGTAGCTTCCCGTTGCCAATCGAAACATGTTGTCGAGATGCTAGGGGCCCTAAACGAAAGACAGCCCGGGTGGCTTAACATAGACTCACCGGTCCTTCGTGATCTCATCAATCCGAAGTCAGCAAGAGGGCTCTCCTGGGAGTTTGTGTGGATCTGTTGCAGGGTCTTGGAACCCATGTCATCGGGAATGAACTACGATGGGTGACTACAAGATTCGGCTGCTATACATTGGGACCTTACAAGTAGCCTGTGCAATTGTTTCTTTGGGGCGCCCAGGTCTAGTCTCATCCGATTCTTTGGGGGAGGTCATGTGTGTATGATGTATGTAATTTCACTGTAACGACGATTCTGTCCTGCAGTGCAGAAAATGTGAATATTGAGCTAATATTATAGTATGTGTGGAGGCCGCAACACTGCCGATGGATCTGGTTACGCCCGAGTCGGAGATCAAGGTGTCTTGGACAGCATAGCCTGTGCGATTCAGTTTTGTACCAACCTCTGAAAGGGTAGTTGTTGAATCCACGAATCCGAAGTCAGGCACCTGCACCGGCAACCAAGAGACGATTGAACTTCGATCAGTGCGACGACACACCCACACCGAAGAGAGCACAGCGAGCAAAGGAGCTACATGACTTATTGAAGATGGACATGCGAAGCCCAGTCCCAAGCCGGACTGGAACTTTGAGAACGCCTTCGCCGAGCCCGCCTTTGACGACTCCTGGCCCCAAGCTGGCTCCGACGACAGCCCGCCCCAAGCTGGCTCCGGCGGCAAAAACGAAGCCCACAGCCGCCAAGTCCAAGACTACCAAAGGACCAGGTGCGAAGCGAGGTCCGGGCCGCCCCAGGAAGAGTTTGAGCATGGCGAGCCCGACTTTGAAGATTGCGACCAAGCCGAGTCCCAAGAAGAGTGTGATCAAGCCCAGCCCCAAGGCCGACAGTGGGAGCAAGCCGAGTCCGAAGAAGAGTGCGATCAAGCCCAGCCCGAAGGCAAGTGCGAGCAAGCAGAGCCCCAAGGCAAGTGCGAGCAAGCAGAGCCCCAAGGCAAGTGCGAGCAAGCAGAGCCCCATGAAGAGTGTGACCAAGCGGAGCCCCATGAAGAGTGTGACCAAGCGGAGCCCCAAACACCAGCCGAAGCGCGTGGTGGGTGATGCTCCCATGGGCAGGCGTGGACCCTTGAAGATGACGAGGGCATGTGTGTACTCCCGTGGCTACCATGACAAGAAGAATATGGGGGGCAGCAAGAAGCAGGCCTGGTTTTTAAAGTCTTGCATGGCTGATTTCAATGGGTAGGGCAACAATCCTGTTTAAGCTCGTCGTCTGAGGCAAGGGCAGCCGGCCGTCGAGCATGCAAGAAGGTTTTCGGCTATTGATGCTGCCGTGCATTTTGCGAAGCAGCAGGACTGATCGTGGTAGTTGTGAAATGTTTTTTTGTTTATACTCTTATACTACTTCTTTAAAAGCCTCAGCCCCAGGATCCTTATGCAGCCAGGCGTCGTCAAAGAGTGCAGCTGGCTGCTTGCGCAATGCCGTGAAGCCATGGCATTGGACTTTTGAAGTGTAGGTTATGGCTTCGGATTTAATTAGGATTCCGACTGGCTGACTCACGACATGTTGGATTTGCCAACATTACAGTTACACTGACGGCTGGCAACAAGCAGTGTTCGTCTGCGCCGGCGCCAAAACAGCTGTTGCGATCTTGGTGAGTGTCCCTCATGCCTGCAGCCCTAAACCCTAAACCCCGGATACCCGGAATCCCAAGCCATGGCCCCCACTCCGACCTCGACCTGAGCCAGACATCCACAGGCCTGAATCTCAGTAGATGTCAACCCCTTAAAACCTTCAATTTGAATACACCCTAGATTTGAAATATCTAGCTGAAATCTCTCTCGTTTCTGAGTTCTGGTTATGCTTGTCCAAAGTTCTGGTTGTCATGACTATCCCCTTAAACCCTAAACCCTAAAATCCCCTAAATCCCCTAAACCCTAAAATCCACTGTTTTCGGAAGCCTTCGCCAGGCCTTTGAGCCCCAAGGCCCGGCTTTCGAGTTCGTCGAGGCCTTGGCCCCTCGGAAGGGTTCAGTGCAAGTAATCCTAAAAAAGGGGTCCTCCTTAAAAAGGAGTCCTTAAATAAGGGAATCTTTAAAAAGGGAGTCCTTAAAAGGGGTTAGTGGGAGTACCTTTAAAGGAGTCCTCCTTAAAAAGGGAATCCCTTAAAGGGGTCCTCCTTAAAAAGGGAATCCTTAAATAAGGGAATCCTGAAATAAGGGAGTCCTTAAAAAGGGAGTCCTTAAAAGGGGTTAGTGGAAGTACCTTTAAAGGAGCCCTCCTTAAAAAGGGAATCCTGTATAGGGGTCCTCCTTAAAAAGGGAGTCCTTAAATAAGGGAATCCTTAAGAAGGGAATCCTTAAATAAGGGAATCCTTGAAAAAGGGAGTCCTTAAAAAAGGGAATCCTTAAAAAAGGGAGTCCTTAAAAGGGGTTAGTGGGAGTACCTTTAAAGGAGTCCTCCTTAAAAAGGGAATCCTTAAATAAGGGAATCCTTAAAAAGGGAGTCCTTAAATAAGGGAATCCTTAAGAAGGGAATCCTTAAATAAGGGAATCCTTCAAAAGGAGTCCTTAAAAGGGGTTAGTGGGAGTACCTTTAAAGGAGTCCTCCTTAAAAAGGGAATCCTGTATAGGGGTCCTCCTTCAAAAGGGAATCCTTAAATAAGGGAACCCTTAAGAAGGGAATCCTTAAATAAGGGAATCCTTGAAAAAGGGAGTCCTTAAAAAAGGGAATCCTTAAAAAAGGGAGTCCTTAAAAGGGGTTAGTGGGAGTACCTTTAAAGGAGTTCTCCTTAAAAAGGGAATCCTGTATAGGGGTCCTCCTTAAAAAGGGAGTCCTTAAATAAGGGAATCCTTAAGAAGGGAATCCTTAAATAAGGGAATCCTTCAAAAGGAGTCCTTAAAAGGGGTTAGTGGCAGTGGGAGTACCTTTAAAGGAGACCTCCTTAAAAAGGGAATCCTGTATAGGGGTCCTCCTTCAAAAGGGAATCCTTAAATAAGGGAATCCTTAAGAAGGGAATCCTTAAATAAGGGAATCCTTGAAAAAGGGAGTCCTTAAAAAAGGGAATCCTTAAAAAAGGGAGTCCTTAAAAGGGGTTAGTGGGAGTACCTTTAAAGGAGTCCTCCTTAAAAAGGGAATCCTTAAATAAGGGAATCCTTAAAAAGGGAGTCCTTAAATAAGGGAATCCTTAAGAAGGGAATCCTTAAATAAGGGAATCCTTCAAAAGGAGTCCTTAAAAGGGGTTAGTGGGAGTACCTTTAAAGGAGTCCTCCTTAAAAAGGGAATCCTGTATAGGGGTCCTCCTTAAGAAGGGAATCCTTAAATAAGGGAATCCTTGAAAAAGGGAGTCCTTAAAAAAGGGAATCCTTAAAAAAGGGAGTCCTTAAAAGGGGTTAGTGGGAGTACCTTTAAAGGAGTCCTCCTTAAAAAGGGAATCCTGTATAGGGGTCCTCCTTCAAAAGGGAATCCTTAAATAAGGGAATCCTTAAGAAGGGAATCCTTAAATAAGGGAATCCTTGAAAAAGGGAGTCCTTAAAAAAGGGAATCCTTAAAAAAGGGAGTCCTTAAAAGGGGTTAGTGGGAGTACCTTTAAAGGAGTCCTCCTTAAAAAGGGAATCCTGTATAGGGGTCCTCCTTCAAAAGGGAATCCTTAAATAAGGGAATCCTTAAGAAGGGAATCCTTAAATAAGGGAATCCTTGAAAAAGGGAGTCCTTAAAAAAGGGAATCCTTAAAAAAGGGAGTCCTTAAAAGGGGTTAGTGGGAGTACCTTTAAAGGAGTCCTTTAAAAAGGGAATCCTGTATAGGGGTCCTCCTTCAAAAGGGAATCCTTAATAAGGGAATCCTTAAGAAGGGAATCCTTAAATAAGGGAATCCTTGAAAAAGGGAGTCCTTAAAAAAGGGGGGAGTCCTCCTTCAAAAGGGAATCCTTAAATAAGGGAATCCTTAAGAAGGGAATCCTTAAATAAGGGAATCCTTGAAAAAGGGAGTCCTTAAAAAAGGGAATCCTTAAAAAAGGGAGTCCTTAAAAGGGGTTAGTGGGAGTACCTTTAAAGGAGTCCTCCTTAAAAAGGGAATCCTGTATAAAAGGGAATCCTTAAAAAGGGAGTCCTTAAGGGAATCCTTAAGAAGGGAATCCTTAAATAAGGGAATCCTTCAAAAGGGAGTCCTTAAAAGGGAGTCCTTAAAGGAAAGGGAATCCTGTAAAAAAGGGAGTCCTTAAAAGGGGTGGGAATCCTTAAAAAAGGGAGTCCTTAAAAGGGGTTAGTGGGAGTACCTTTAAAGGAGTCCTCCTTAAAAAGGGAATCCTGTATAGGGGTCCTCCTTCAAAAGGGAATCCTTAAATAAGGGAATCCTTAAGAAGGGAATCCTTAAATAAGGGAATCCTTGAAAAAGGGAGTCCTTAAAAAAGGGAATCCTTAAAAAAGGGAGTCCTTAAAAGGGGTTAGTGGGAGTACCTTTAAAGGAGTCCTCCTTAAAAAGGGAATCCTGTATAGGGGTCCTCCTTCAAAAGGGAATCCTTAAATAAGGGAATCCTTAAGAAGGGAATCCTTAAATAAGGGAATCCTTCAAAAAGGGAGTCCTTAAAAGGGGTTAGTTAGTGGGAGTACCTTTAAAGGAGTCCTCCTTAAAAAGGGAATCCTGTATAGGGGTCCTCCTTCAAAAGGGAATCCTTAAATAAGGGAATCCTTAAGAAGGGAATCCTTAAATAAGGGAATCCTTGAAAAAGGGAGTCCTTAAAAAAGGGAATCCTTAAAAAAGGGAGTCCTTAAAAGGGGTTAGTGGGAGTACCTTTAAAGGAGTCCTCCTTAAAAAGGGAATCCTGTATAGGGGTCCTCCTTCAAAAGGGAATCCTTAAATAAGGGAATCCTTAAGAAGGGAATCCTTAAATAAGGGAATCCTTGAAAAAGGGAGTCCTTAAAAAAGGGCATCCTTAAAAAAGGGAGTCCTTAAAAGGGGTTAGTGGGAGTACCTTTAAAGGAGTCCTCCTTAAAAAGGGAATCCTGTATAGGGGTCCTCCTTCAAAAGGGAATCCTTAAATAAGGGAATCCTTAAGAAGGGAATCCTTAAATAAGGGAATCCTGAAAAAGGGAGTCCTTAAAAAAGGGAATCCTTAAAAAAGGGAGTCCTTAATTGAAAGGGGTTCTTTTTGTGAGGTTTAGAGTTTAGAGGAGTGTAGGGTGTAGAGTTCCTTTACAACGTTCCTCTGAGGGGTTACTTCAATAACTTAAGGGTTCCATGAGGTACAGAGGGCATGGGTGAGGGATCGTAGAGTCTGCGCCCTGCAGTACCACACATCCCTGCCCTTCAGCGTTGGCCCTGAATCCGAAGTATTCTGGTTGCCTCTCTTTGTCATATAGTAGAAGCCAGAAAGTTGGAACATCATTATCCTCGTGCCCCTAAAGTACAGTATAGGGAATCCCAGCAAGAATCATCCTAAATCAATGTTCCAACTTTCTGGGGTTCACTATAGTTGGGTAGCATTTTACATTTTTTTGGGTACTTAAACCCAATAAGGAAAAGTTGTATATACATTTTTAATCCTACCCCAACAATGAACTAGCTCTGCTGAGGATGCGGCCCAATTCAGCCCCGGCGTGCTGCAGGGCTGCGGTGAGGCCCGGCGCGGATTGAGACTTGGAAGTTTCCGAAAATTGGGGGTACCTAATTTTGGGGTCCTTATAATAAGGATCCTACCATTTAGGGTACATATTAGGGTCGCCTATTTTCGGAAACTCCCACTTTACAATTGGGTCTTGTGCGAGAGTATTTTCAATTCTGCAGACCTGTCCCCACGCCCTATCCCCAAACCTCCTGAACGCATCGCCGAACCCCCCATCTCCTCTTTCGGGGAATGCGGAAGCATAAGAATTGAATCCAAAAGCGTCCCTAAACCCTATATGCCCCAAACAGTTATATCCTGAAAACGCAGGACTGCAAAAAGGCGCAAGTTGGTATCCGCGTGAGCCGGAGTTGCAGAACTTTAAACCCTAAACCTCCGATGTAGAAGCTCCTTATGGGCTGTCCTGCGGACAGCCTGTAGAGGCCTCTCTGCGGCGTGCCCTCTCATTCGACCTGCTGGATGTGCTGGGTGACGTGGCCTGGAACGGGCTGCGGAGCGTAACGCGCGCAGCGTTTGGGGATGCAGTTAACGGGTCGAGGGCCTGCGGTTTACGTGCAAGGGTGAGGGTTCAGCATTTAGGGGCCCAGAGGCTCTGCTGCCGGGTCTCGCGACCTTCGGAATCCTGCTGATGCGTGGCATCTGTCCCGTATGACGTGCACAAAGCTGCGGTTCCATAAGCTCTTCAACCTTTAACGGTCACGGCGGCATCATGGTGCCGCCCCAACATGCGACATCCTCATGTGGTCCATGTAGAATTAGACAAGACCACACTCTACCCCGAAACCGTACAAGACCCCACGAAAATACAAGCCTCACAAACATCCAATGCCGGCAAAGGGTGCCATAAATAAGGGTTCCTTCAAGGGTCGCCCGTGCGAGTGTGCGAGTCGAAACCCCAGGCCCATGACCCTCCTAAACCCTAAACCCTCCTCAACCCTAAACCCTCCTCAACCCTAAACCCTCCTCAACCCTAAACCCCCCCTCCTCAACCCTAAACCCTCCTCAACACTAAACCCCCATAAACCCTAAACCCTCCTCATCCCTAAGCCCTCCTCAACCCTAAACCCCCCTCAACCCTAAACCCTCCTCAACCCTAAACCCTCCTAATGCGTGGTCCTTGACAGTGTGTTCCTTTGCCTGAAAAACGAGGCTCGGGAATCTCCGACATTTCCATCTGGTGATACGTGCCAGTAGGTAGTTAACGAAAGACCAGGATCGCTATAGACCTTGCCAGGCTTTGTCCGAGTGTGAGTGTCAAAAAAACCCTCCTAAACCCTAAAACCTCCTAAACCCTAAACCCTCCTAAACCATAAACCTTCCTGAACCTTGAACCCTCCTCAACACTAAACCCCCCTAAGCTCTAAACCCTCCTCAACCCTAAACCCCCCCTCAACCCTAAACCCTCCTCAACCCTAAACCCTCCTCAACCCTAAACCCTCCTCAACCCTAAACCCTCCTCTTCCCTAAACCCTCCTCAACCCTAAACCCTCCTCAACCCTAAACCCCCCTCAACCCTATACCCCCCTCAACCCTATACCCTCCTCAACCCTAAACCCTCCTCAACCCTAAACCCTCCTCAACCCTAAACCCTCCTCAACCCTAAACCCTCCTCAACCCTAAACCCTCCTCAACCCTCAACCCTCCTCAACCCTAAACCCCCCTCAACCCTATACCCTCCTCAACCCTAAACCCTCCTCAACCCTAAACCCTCCTCAACCATAAACCTTCCTGAGCCCTGAACCCTCCTCAACCCTAAACCCCCCTAAACCCTAAACCCTCCTCAGCCCTAACCCCTCCTAAACCCTAAACCCTCCTAAACCCTAAACCCTCCTAAACCATAAACCTTCCTGAACCCTGAACCTTCCTCAACCCTAAACCCCCCTAAACCCTAAACCCTCCTCAGCCCTAAACCCTCCTAAACCCTAAACCCTCCTAAACCCTAAACCCTCCTAAACCATAAACCTTCCTGAACCCTGAACCTTCCTCAACCCTAAACCCCCCTAAACCCTAAACCCTCCTCAGCCCTAAACCCTCCTAAACCCTAAACCCTCCTAAACCCTAAACCCTCCTAAACCATAAACCTTCCTGAACCCTGAACCCTCCTCAACACTAAACCCCCCTAAACCCTAAACCCCAGGCCCGTCACCCTCCTGGGAGCCGTTGTCCTCCTCGGACCCCTTGGCCTCCTCGCGGCAGCTCGCGAAGCTGATGCGCTGCTGCGCGCCTGGGCACGAAGAGCCCTAAGCCCAGAGGGCCGTAACATAGAAGCATACATACATACATACATACATATATATATATATATATATATATATATTTAGCAGTACTAATCTTCAGAGTTGATTATTCTAAATATGCTATAAAGGAGCCCAAGACCTTTCCAATTTACACGCCAAACATGCCTGAAGGACTCCAAACTCCACATCTGTTAGCCCAGCCCTGAACTCTCTAAGCCCTAAGCCCATGTCCCCTTAAGGGCCTTCTTAATGGACGAAAAGGCCATAAACAAAAACACACATAAAAAACTATGTGCCGCTGAAGGTTGAAGAGAAGAGCTTCAAGCTGGCCGAGCGCCTGTTGGAGTCCCACTACGACGTGGGAGCCTCGAAGTTTGCAGGGCTCGCCAGAAGGGTGTTATCGGTAATATGGAAGCCTGAATAACTACCAACATTATTCTTAGGGCTCCTTAGGATGATACCCCGAAAGCCTTATTATACTTATCAAAGCCTCTACCTCGTTCGGCGGATTCGTTTTTCTTGTGAGGGTTTGGGGGTTTAAGGGTGGTTTGGGACGGCGCTTCGGACAGACATCGGAACGCTACAGACCACAAAGCCCTAGCGCCCCAAACCGCAAGCCTAAAACAGCGCCCATGGCATCCACGTCATAAACCCATACCAACGAAACCCCAACCCTAACCAAAAACGTTTACTATACTGGCAACTACCAGTACCATTGTGGGGTTCCTTGTTATGATTGTATTATAGAAAACCCCAAAGCCCTATTCTACCTGGATTGTCCGAGTGTGAGCGCCGAAAGCCCTATTCTACTTATTGAGGGAGGCCCTGCGTTAACAAGCCTAAGCCCTGACGCCTTCACGAACAACAGCAGCAAGTCCGCCAGGCCTTGAGACAAGCCCGAGTTGCGAGAGCGTCAGGTAAAATGTGATCCCTTGACGGTATGAAGCCATAGAGGTATGATCTGCTCATACTTCCCTAACGCACTGAAATATGTTATGATAAACCGCAACATGCTAGAACAAAGGCTAGGATACTATAACTATACTTTAACGAGAGGGAAATAACTATACTATAACACATTACAAAAGCCATAGTGTATTAGACTATACTATACCATACATAGCATACTAGACTATACCATCATGTACGAGGATATACTATACCATAATATAGTAATATGATATGCCAGAATATGCCAGGTGGGCCTTCCCTACACGACCTCGGTCCTGCTGCGAGCCCGGGTACTGCGTGGTCTCGGCCGGCAGGCCTTCTCCCGAGAAAAGGATGGGTTTAAGGATAGAGCGGATGCCCTAAACTTTAAACCGTCAACGGATAGGGTTCAGGGTTTTGGGTTTGGGGCTTGGGGTTTAGGATTTGGGGTCGGTTTGCGGATTTCGGGTGCACGGTTCCTCAGAACCCTGTAAATGCCTTACAACGAGCCCAAGCAACGTAGGCGTAAACCCCCGCTTTGCAAGCCCGCTTATCGAGCAGATCCCTAAGCCCTTCTTCTAGAACCCCGATCCCCTTAAAGGCACCAAAACCCAAAACCCTTTTTGAAATGCCCCTTAGAGGCACCCTGAACTGCCTATATAAACCCTGGAAGCAAAAAACCCTAAACTCAACCCTAAACCTTCAAAACCCCCAAACCCGGAACCTCAAGCCCTCAAAGGCCCTGAAACCTAACCCCCCCCCCCCCCAGAGCCGAGGCGGAAGGCCTCTGCGTTCTGGACGGGGCTGTGGCCTCCGCCTTGGATCGGCTTCGGGGCGCGGAGCCCGGCGCCGGGGCTGAGGCGGCCACGGAATCCACTTGAAGTCCCCAAGCCCTAAAGCCGAAACCCTAAACCCCATACCCATCGTAGTGCATAGGTTTTTTCAAAGACCATCCTGTTCAACTACCAAAACCCTGCAGAATTTCAGCTGTGACGAAGAGATAATTAGACCCTGAACCCTAAGCTCTTAAGGATAATATGCCCTAAGCCTTCAACCCTGAGCCCCAAAACCCTAAACGCAAGACCCTTGAACCCCCTGTACCCTAAGCCCTCAAAGAGCCCTACAAAGAGGTTAAAGCGCCTTGAAAATCCCTGAAGAGCCTTCAAAAGAGGTTTCAGAGAAGAGGTTAAAGAAGCGTAGAAATACTTTTAAGAAGCCTTAAAAGAGATGGGGATTTTATAGTCAATACATATAGTCTAGATAGTTTAGGGGACCAAAAGGACCCATAATGTTGATCAACCTCCAGGTGGGCATCCTGACTTCCGAGCTCTTCCGTGTCTGCAGCGGGGAGATCGCTGGGGCGCCCCTGGAAAACAGGCGGCTTCCCTGGGGGTTTCTTTCGTGGTTTAGGGCTTAAGGGCATATACAAGTCTTTGCAGAAAAGCGTTTGAGGGGTTATTTTAAGGTATAATGGCTTAAGGGTTGCAGAGTTGCAAAAAGGCTCAGAATTACACATCTTCACATACTGACCCTCAGTACTTAAACCCGAACTCCAAAATCCCTACTCTCCCCTCCCTGTAGTGCCCTTTTGAGTGGTACCTTTTGCAGCACTCTGTACCGTATACCTTTGTAGTAGCCCTTATGGCAACCTCAGACCTAAAGCCCGACAGTTGACACCCTAGCTTACCAACCCTATATGGGAGTTTCCGAAAACTAGGGGGTACCTTATTTTGGGGTCCTTATAATAAGGATCCTAGTATTTTAGGGTCCCTAATTTTCTGAAACCCCCATATGGGTAGTTCAGCAGATTAGGGTCCCTTTCAGGATCATTTCTAGAAGGGTGTCATATCATGTTTGGGATTTAAAAAAACCCTAATATGCAGAACGACCCAAATCCTCGAAAGCCCTAAACCCCAAACGCTTCCTGGAACCCTAACAGCAATCCTTTCCAGTACCTCTCTATCATAGTGGACCAGCCTTGCACCCTAACGTCCTAAGCATTTGAGGGCTTAGTGTCGGAGGTGAAGGGCTCAAGATTCTTGGCATCTGGGGTTCCGGGCGCTGGGTTAGTTGCGCACAGAAGTGTGACGGCTTTCTATCACGCCGTCTACTTGCCTGCCGGTACTAGACTCACTGTCCCTGCCAAAAAACATGTACACATGTCTGAATACATGCCCTGCTCGGCAAAGTGGCTCTAAGCGTATGTCTCAGCGCACTGTCACACACACACACACACATATATATATATATATGTATATGCAAGTACTGCTATGGAACACAGCTGCCAGATGTCCGGAGCATTCAATATACCACAAGTACCACAAACCTTAAAGGCCTTAAGTGCCTAGGCGCACGTCGCTTCAGAGCCTGCGGGAGCAGCTGCAGGCAAAGGGCCTTTTGCAGTTGAACCCTAAACCCTAAGCCCCAAGCCCTAAGCCCTAAACCCTAAACCCTAAACCCTAAACCCTAAACCCTAAACCCTAAACCCTAAAAAACCCTAAACCCTAAACCCTAAACCCTAAACCCTAAACCCTAAACCCTAAACCCTAAACCCTAAACCCTAAAACCTAAAACCCTAAACCCTAAACCCTAAGCCCTAAACCCTAAACCCTAAACCCTAAAACCTAAAACCTAAACCCTAAACCCTAAACCCTAAGCCCTAAACCCTAAACCCTAAACCCTAAACCCTAAACCCTAAATGGGAGTTTCGGAAAATCAGGGGTTCCTGATTTTGCGTGGCCTTTTCAGGGATCCTACTATTCAGGCTGCGATATTAGGGTCCCCCCATTGTCGGAAACCCCTGAATCCTGGCCTTGTTTAGGGTTTATAGGCGGTTTAGTTAGGGCTTCGGGGTCAGGATTTGGGACATGAGCATTCCCCTTACATGGCATGCTGTCAATATGCAAGCAGGTACCCTGCTTGCAACTGAGAGGGTTTGTACGTATGTATGTATGTCTGCAAGCAGTGCTGGGATACGTAGGTCGCCAGGCGAGCAAGCGGGCAGGTGCTAGGTAGGGAGGTAAGTATGTATGTAGGTAGGCAGATAGGTAGGTAGGTAGGTAGGTAGGTAGTGGGTATGTAGGTCGGCATCTATGTATCTATGTATGCTTGTCTGCAACACATATCTCTCCTCTGTATCTCCGCCCCGGAACTCGCGAGAGGTCGGCGAGCAGAGCCGATCTCGGCTCTTTTGCCCCACGGCCGTGCAGCAGTGGCAGAGCAGCTCCGTCCGAAAGAATTTGTTACGTAGGGGGCTACTTGGAGGCTCTCTTGGTTCGGGGGCAGGGATTAGGGGGATCGCACGCTATACCCATGTAGAAATTGGCAGGAGGTAATATCATTCAGTGAGGGTATTCAGACCCCTAAGTTACTTGGAGGCTCGTGTGCATCAGTATGTCCAATTGGTATCCACCGATAAGCTTGTTAGTAATCCTCGTAGTCAACCCAGCTCACAAGGCCTACTTATTCTGTCAACAGGTCTTAACGTCTACATAGGTCCTGAAATGACGGTTTGGAGCCTAGGGTTTGGAGCCAGGTCAAACCTAGACTTGCCCAGAGCTTATGCGCCACCGAGCACCAAATCCTGAAGCCCTAAAGCGCTGCAGCCCATGTACCCTGTTCAGAACCGATAAAGTTCATCCATACCCGCACAATGCTAAACCCTGGACCACAGAGTGCTAAACACAAAATCCGGTATGATTCTCTCATGTAGAGCCGCGAATGAAAAAAAAGCTCCTGAGTTGGGAACCGTAAATCCAGCGCCTCAACCTTGAACCCTAAATCCTAAACACCACCTACCTCGTCTGGCTGTGTCCGAGTTGCGAGAGCGTAAACACCCAGGTGGAAAAGGGCCGTGCAGAAAGCAAGAACCCAGGCAGTCCCAGGCCAAATGTAGAGAAGGATACTCACGCAGATGTCGTGTCTTCTCAAGAGCTGGCCTCAGCTTTGGCCTTGTTCTGTAAACTGAGATAGCAGGATACTCCGGAAATAGGGAGTTCTCCAAAAGAAATCATGGAAGGAACCTTCACAGATCCCTGGACCCCAAACCCCGAACCCTAAACCCTCAACCTATATGCCTCGCCTGGTTTGTCCGAGTGTGAGCGCCGAAACCCTCAACTGCTGCGGTCGGCTTCTGCAGTCCGTAGAGACGCCGCTGGCGAGGAAGAAGAGAGCAACGAGGTCGAGACGCAAAGGCCCTACGACAGTCACACGGAAGGTCCCCGGCCGGAGGCGTCCTCTGGCTGGGTGGACGAGGGCCCGAGTTTCCATGCAGCAGTGGAACGCGAGGCCAATAGGAGAAACGTGCGATTGATGCACCACCTTATGGGGTCCGTTTTGGTCCTCTACAGAAGCCCACTTTCGGGAGCGCTCCTACCACGACCGGCACACATGCGAATGGAAGGCAAGGGCAACCAGAGGATTGCGTATTCCTTTGGCTCCTATGTGCTCAAAGTCACAACTTTTGCCTACGACCATGGGTCTGAGGAGTACTACAGTACCCGGTTCACCAAACTGTGTGCTATTGTGGTGCACGCGGGGCCTCTCAATGTTCGTATTGGGCAGGGTGCCCGTGCAGAGTATGCTGTGCTCCACTGTCTGGTTCAGGAGAAAGTGAACAGAAAAGCCGAGCCTTGGCTAAATGCCCAAACGCCGGCGATAGTCAGGGAATGGTTCAGCTACCTGCTGGCCGTGGTTACCTGGCTGGGAGCCTGCAGGGTCAGGGTGGCAGACATCACGATCTCCAACTTGGGCTTGAATGAGGATCACAGTGTCCGTTTCTACGACTTGGGGAGCTGGTCAAGCTTGCCATACCCCCAGTGGGGTGGCGGCAGCGGCCTTGAACGGCTTCTGGCCCAACGTGAGCCGGAGCTGCTACGACAGTTAAAGGCGCGCACCACAGAAAGGCTACAGGCTCTCTTTGAGCACTTTGCCTCCCAAGCGGGGCGGTTTGCTGGGTTCCTTAGCCAGCAAGGCGTGGCGCAGTCAGGGGAGCATCGTAGAATGGCTCCCTCGCTGAGGCTGACTCGAGACGAAGAGGGGGACCTGTCTACCTGAGCGGGCCTCTCCAGAAGCCAACGCGACTCCAAAAGCCTGCTGGCTGGTGTCCAGCCACGGAGGGTACAGCTGACACCTGTTTCCAAAGGAACAGGGCACCCGCCGGATGGCGTCCATCCGGGGTTTTTCTAATTAGGTGCATGCGGAGCCTACGGCTGCGGAGAGCAACGAGCGAGAAACCCTCAACTCTTCTAGATCCTTTCAGTTGGACCCAGGGATGCCACTTAGAGCAGAGCTTAAATATCTTGATAAACCATATTGAGGATCCCCCCCAGAAATTTGAGTCTCTGCGTGTGGCCATACCGGGCTTTCTGAGAAGGCAGCCTCCGCCTCTCTGCGGAAACGGACATGCCGGAGCTGCTGCCAGGGACGGTCACGACTCCGCGTCTGCGCCCTGGAGAAACCTAGGACCCCCCCAGGCTCCGATTTCGGGATCAAGGCTTCAATTAAGTCTTTAGGGTATACCTAGACCCCCCAAAAGTAGGTAAAATAATCTTTTGGGGTCCAGGAACTCAAGCCCCAGGCCCCACCCCCGCTTTTGCTTATCTGCGCAAGCCCCAGAAGGCTGTAGGAACTCTTGTGGAACTCTTGCGGAGCCCGGAAAGGAGAGAAAATTGTAGAAACTAAGCATAAAGTTTGGAAGATGGGTTAAGAACGGCTGGAGCCGGATTGCCTTGTGCTTCATATTAACTAGCACCCTAAACCCTATAACCCATATAGAGCTCTTGCAGAAGCCCTCAAGGAACCCTCAAAGACGCCCGTTTAGGAGCCCTAAATCTAAGCGCTTTATAATAACGTTTCCCTAAACCCTAAACCTTAGAGTCAAAAATCCCTAAAAAAATTCTTGAAACGGAGGAATCCTTTCTTCCTCGGACAGCTTCACCAGCAGAGCTGCGAGCTTTGCCCGGACGACCCGAAGTTTCTTGGATTGGTAGGGCTGACTGGGGTCTTCCAGCGTTCACATAGGGTTTACTATGCAGGTTGGGGTCTATATTGGGCTTGGTAGCGCTTATATGGGGTTGGTAGGATTGACATAGGTTGCTGTAACCTTTAAGGATGTAGTGTAAGGGGTCAAAAAAGTTATGCAGGGGAGCCTGCCAGCCTGTAAGTACAAGCGCCGGCGCACTGAACACTGCCCCGTATTCATCCCCATGTCGCGACGAGTTTCGACATCACATGCTGAGTAAGCAGCACAACAGCTGCTCGAGGACAGGCGGGCATAAGGTAGCAGGAGCAGCTGCAGGAAGCTTGCTTCAGACTGTGTTTCGGCTGCTGTTGCACAGCAAATGCTGGACTACCATCGTTGTCGAGGAGCAGACGCAGCAATGGCAGTCGGCAAGAGAAGAACAAGAAGCCTAATCACAAAAGCACTAGAATCACTGATCCTTGGTTCACCCGCTTTTTCCTAAGCTACGCAGAACCCTGCTAAATCTGAATCCCCGAGCCCCAAAGACGGAGTAGCAATATAGATGCCGGAAGAATCATTGACAGCACCCCCTTAGTCGCTATATACTTTTTTACCGTGATATAGTCCACAATCCTAGTTAAAAACGAAGGCCCCCATGCTAACCCCTGATGGCAAGCGGTATCTTTACCCTCGGAGATAGGGGACCCTTTACAGGAAAGCCGCGAAATCAGTTGAATCCATTAGTTGTGAACCCTAACCCGAACCCCCAAACCCTCCATCCGAAAACCTCAACCTTAAGGCCTAAACCCTAACTTCCCCCAAATCCTAAACCCTAAACCCTAAGCCCTGCCACGTGTACTCAGCCAAGCAGGAGGCAAAAAAACCCGAAGCCTGGAAAAGGGACGCTAACAAAACCACCTAATCCCAAAAAAGCCCTACATTTCCAAAACTTATAAAAAGGAACCCCCGAAATAGCATTGGTAATAATTGAGGCCCCTATATCATGGAACCCTACTGTATAAACTGTAAACCCTAAACCCCAAACCCCTAAACCGTTTAACCCTAAACCTTGGAAGCTGCCCCCACCCTGTAATAGTGACTATAAGGATTATTTAGGATTATACTAGGGCCCTATCATATTCCCATTATACCACTATTACAGGGTGGGGGCAGCTTCTAACCTAAACCCTACTGCAGAAGCTGTTTCCGGAAGCCTGGAGCCCCTTGAGGCTCTGGGGCCAATTCGGCGATTGGCTCTACGTGCAATCACGGCGCCTTGCACTTCGGAGCTTTGGTGCTTGTGGGTGTATTATGTTGTGGCGACGGGTTGTAAGATGTTCGGATTTTCGGTGGCGGCAAGGAGAGCTATAGATTGTGGGTTTTGGGGTCTGTGCGAGGTTCGATAGGGTTCGTTAAACCCGCTTTGAGGTTTAGAATCACAAATCTCAAGCCCGTTATCCAAAGCTTGGGGGTTCTCGGGGTATGTCGGGTTTCCGGGCTTGGGTCGGTGGCCAGATGTGGCAAGATCGGCAAGATTGGGTGGGTGGTCATTCAAGGGTGTTTGAATACTGCACACCACGCCAAAACAAACCAACCATCCAGGGTTCAGGGGTTGGGAGAGGCTCGTTGTGCATTTCTCGAGTTGCGGGCGTCATCCTCGCACAAGGGCCGTGCCAGTCGCTTCGAAAGCGTGCCAGCTTCATGGGACGATTCCCCTCATTCTGGGCTTTGGGCTTTGTTGTGCGAAGCCTGGAAGCTTGAGGTGTTTCGGATGTGCGTTTGGCATTTCTACCCTCTCGCGGCTTAGGGGTGCAGGGCTTTCAGCGCGGTTCTCCCCCTGACGTCCTCCAGCCCTGGAGGTCCCTCCTGCAGCCTTAGGTACCCCAAACTTCAAAAGTCCAAAAGCCTTAACGGTGCCTGAGTCTTTAGGTCGCCGAAAGAATTCTATAATATTAATAATGATAATTCTATAACTAATCTTGAAATAATTAAGCCCCAAATAAAGAATTAATCAAGTAAAGCCCTGAAGCCTTGAGTCGATGAGTCGCACAGGGCCTTGGATGCCGGATATGTGGAATCCGCTGTCTCCCGGGCGGTGGGCCACCTCCTGGAGCGAAAATCACACAGCTGTTTCAGGGCGATGAGGTTATAGGTCCGTTTAGGGTTTGATGGGTTTTGCGTATGGTTTCGGATGCAGGGTGGTGTATGGGTGAGTTTACGGCGTCAGAGAAATTATTTGGTAGGTTCTGAGGGCTGCCAGGCGGGCTTTCAACTCTCGGGCTTTGCACCTCTGCCCCGACACGCTTGAGCTCTTAAGCTCTTCAACCCCTGAGCCCTTTTGCCGGGACGGGCTAAAAATGCACCGGAAATGGTCCGGCAGCTTTGGTCTTAGGGCCTCTATACGGTTTGCGAGGCTTTAGGGTGTGGGATTCAGTTTCAGCTCTTGCAGGTAGAAGGTATGGGATGCCCAGGCTTTGTAGGCTTGGCGGGGTTTATGGTTTATAGCCCCCACTAAACTCCAAACCCCTGGCGGAGCTAGCAATCTGAGGCGCATTCGACAACCTCAACTGATGCAGGGGTTCCGGCAGGGGTTCATGCTGTGAAATATGCGCGTTGGCTGAAAGCGAGAGGCTCTCATTCTGGCCTGAAGGGGTCCGTACTATGATTTGAAGGTGTTCTTGATTTACATGGGTCGGAAACGTGATATACCTCTATGGACAAGCCCTGAACCCTCAAGGAGCCTGGCGGCAAGAGTGCAGACCTTCACGGTCTTTGCCGCAGCGCACGGCAAGCCATCCGTCGATGGGAATCTTGGCGCCATAGGTTTGGTCTTGGGCTTCAGGGTCTCAGAGTGCCCCGAAGACGCTGTAATGCGGATGCAGACTCGTGGGTGCAAAAGTGTATAGGCTGCATGCAAAGGGACCAATACTTTCGACTTTATCCAATCCTTGCCCGCTCGCATGGGGTTTGGATGGGGTTGGATGCTGGAGTAGGCGGCTTGCGGTGTAATACTGGGCTTGAATATTAAATATAATTATCGGAGTGGTGCTTCTGGCCATATTGTGCTACGTATCTATATATAAAGGCAGACCCCCAAAACAGTATTGGTAATATTTTGTGGCCACTGCATGGTCTCGGACGAAGGCTTGAATTCGATAGAACCTAAACCCGGCTTCCTTGTCCGAGAGTGAGTGCTGAAACCCGGCCTTGCTTGTACTAGGTCAAGCAGCAACGTGGCGCGGAGGCCGGCAAGCAGCCGGCAATGTCGGTGCCTGGCTTGTGTCGGAGGTATCCCAATCCTATGCAATCCTAAGCCCTACAACCTTAAATTCGATATTAATCCTTGAAGCTTTCGACCAAAGCAAAGTTCTCAGGGCCTAGTTTCTGCACTCCTGCCTGGCCCCCACGTGAAGCTTCCGAAGCTGGGAGAAGTTTGTGGCAGAATGTGGCGCTTGCAGGGCCACACACGTTCACGATGTGATCAGTCTTGAATGATTCTCGCTCCTCGACGCCACCCTAAGCCGTAGGCCCTGAACCCCGACATCGAAACCCCGAACCCTGTTCCCATTATTGCCATGACTACTATTTTTTTAAATATCACTATTGTTACTACGCCGTCGCAGTAGCATTCCAGGTGCCATGGCTGCAGAAGCACTCCAAGGTCTCACAGTGCAAGCTTTGGAAGGAGCCCCGACGTTCTTCAGGGCACCTGGGAGCAGCTCGGGAGTAGGGTTTAGGGTTTTTGGGAGTCAAGGTTTTTGTTGGGAGCCCATGTCCCGTCCTCGCCGACGACCCCTTGTTCTTTAGTGCTGCCTGCTGTACACTGCAGCCATCCTCCTCCTGAGCGGTGAGAATTTCGGGGTCTGCATAGTTAAGAAATCTAGTAGCCCCCCGCCCGTAAGTGGGGCCTTAGGGTTTGCGTCTAGGTCGGTGAGCCCTGCTTCCGGAAGGCACACTTATTTCATAGATGCACATCGGGAATACCATAGCTGAGTTCGACTAGGGATCAATTACCTTCTGGGAAAGTACTCAGAGCTGACGACCCAGCCCAGACGTTTGCTAGGGCTAGGGCTTTACATGTTAAGGATCCGAGAACCCTGGCGTTTTAGGGTTGAGGTGGATCCGAAAAGCCCTTGAGCAAGGCTGACGACCTCATTCAACCATAAGCCGTGAACCTGAACTCATGGAACCCATGTAGGAGCCCGTATAGCAATCTAGGAACCCTCTAGAGGAACCATTGAGTGAATAATTTCAATCAGCCCTGCGCCCTAAACCCTTAACTAGGTGGCAATTTGGGAAACTTTTTAATTTCCCTTATGGTTCCTATAGAGGTACCTATTCATAAATACTTTTCAGAACCCCAAAACTACAACCCAGTTAACCCTGGCTACCTTGGGCCAGGAGCTCGGCAGTGGAGAGGCCTCCGGACAGCTGGTCGCGTCCCTGGCTGCGGTGGCCGCATGGTTTCAGGACTTGGGGTGTTTCTGTTTGAGCGGAGAGAGAAGAGAGAGAGAGAGAGAGCGAGCGTGTATGTCCGTGTATATACATATATGTGTATACATATAGAGAATGTTTATGTACACACACACACTCACACACACACATATATATATATATACATATATATATATACATATATATATATGGTTAGGTACATGCCATGAACATGTGGATGGCTGCACAGAGGAGGGGAGGGAGAGAGGGTCTGTGAAGAGAGGGTCTGTGAAGAGCAGCAGACACGAGACGGAGGGAGGGCTTGGCATTGAACCTGATGTGTGTATATATATATATATCTATCTACATATATATATATATCTATCTACATATATATATATATATGTATATATATATATATATATATATATATATATATATATATATATATATATATATATATATATATATATATATATGAATCCCATCAATCTCTGCGGCGGCAGGAGTGGAAGGAGTCAGCCAGTCATGACACCTTGCCCTTGGACTGCATTTGGGATTTCGGACCTACGCCCCTTAACACCGCAACCCTGAAGCTTGCTACCCCAAGGTCGTAAGCCGTAGTCACTCCAATTACCAGTCTCCACCCAAACCTCACATCATTTCCAATCCAACCTCTTGACCTAAGCCTTCAGCTCGCTACACCCCACCTCCAAATGCTCGAAGCCTCTGAGACGAATGTCTTCGACGCGTTCGAACCCAGAAGGCACGCCTACGTTCGCCACCTCTCCCTGACGGCAGAGCCTCCGACGCATCCTCGCGTGTATCTTGGCCTTTCAGGTTGGTTTAGGGTTGAAGGAGTCTATGTGACGGCATAAATAATCACGAAAACCATTCTGGGCCGGGCCTGTCGGGGACTGTCTTTCAAAGGCTTCTTTGGGGGGGTGGTCTTGAGCTGGCATTTACACATGTGCCAGACAGTATATTGCAGTACATTATGTTGGATGAGATATATCTCGTTGTATTTTGGTATATCACGGTAAGTTATAAGAATCTTTGGATCACGCCTTCGTGGGTTGCCAATTAAGGGGCCTTCCTTATCTTCTAAACTTGCTCAGCCCGAAGCCTTAACTATCCGTAGGCACGCGAGTCAAGGCCGCCAAGAGCTGTGATTGCAGATCCCCTTGCACACGGACCTTGCCAGGTCCTCCACCTAGCCCCATCCCAGCTTGGGAGCTTTTGAAAGCGAGGAACCATGAACCCTAAGTCCAAAGTCCAAACCCCAAAGACGGACCCCAAAGCCATGGCGAAGCCCACAAGGCAAATCCGCTCAAAGCCCTCGTACGAGGAGGAGCCCTTGAAGGAACCCTCGCAGGAAGCCTGAAACCAAAGGCACCCCTAAGGGAACCCTCCCCCTTAAAGGAACCCTTAAATGAACCCCAAACCCCCTTAAAGGAACTCTTAAGAGAACCCCAAGGCAGCGGACAGTTTTGCGTCTCCTCCGCCTCGCGGCCCGGCGCCGCAGCGCTGCAGCGAGCGACTGGGAGGCGATCCTGACGCAGCTGCTTGGATTCTTGAAGGGGCATCAAGGTTTAGGGTTTTGAGGTTTAGGGGTCAGGGTTTATTTGTAGGGTTGTGGGTTTGGGGGCTTAGGTTCGATTAGGGTTAAGCAGTGTCTAGGGTTTAGGCCTTTGGCCGTTTATAAGTTGAAAATGATACTTGTCCGAGGCTGGACACGCGCCTGCTGGAGCCAATCCTACCACAGATCCTGGCCTACATGAACAGCCTCTTGGGCCCGTGATTCGACGCCTTATATATCCTTATATAATCCCTAGACCATGGACCCCAATATCCTAAATACGAAGCACTCACCCTTGGCCTAAACCTAGCAAGTCCGGGTTTATGGTCTTGAGTCTTGAGGATACATACATACATATACAGGATCAGAGGTGGACTGCCTAGCTGCCTAGCTCGGGTTTTGTAGGGCAGTCAGGTTTCCAGGCTTGAATTTGGCCTCGTCAGCGATCGCAGGCTTTGGGTAAAGCGGCCATGAACCGAAGTCACAAGTTTCGCTCGCAGGTCCGGCGGAGGATGCCTCCGGCATGAGCGCAACGGCAGCAGGTGGGCCTCTTTCAGAATTCTTGAACCCTAAGCTTCCCATAACCCTTATCTGGCCTGAACGCTAAAATCTGGTTCATGGGCCGCGTGGCATTTTGCATGTTGCCTCATTATTCTGGCAGTGTAGTGTTGAGGCCAAGGCTTCCGGAGGCCTTGTAGTCATATTAGGGATTCGGGCTGCCTCGGGGCAGCTGGGGCTTAGGGATTCTGACGGTGGGTGCAGGACTCGGAGTTCCTGCGTTACCCTAACTGAAGCCTCAACGCGAAAACCCTAAACCCGAAACCCTCACCGTCTTTCCAGCACTGTACCCACCTTGCTGTGTGGGTCTCGTCCCAGCCACTTGGGAGGCAACAACCAGGTCCTAAATCACCATAAAACCCGACATGAGCCAACATAGCTTCAAGCCTAGGACTCGCGATCCAAAAAACCAGAAAAAACTTACACCACAACGCCCCAAACAACAAACCCCCAAGCCTCAAATCCCCTTAGTTTCAGAGGGGGCTTGCCGTGCAGGCCTTTTCGCGCGGGTGGCGACGACGTCCCCACATGCAGCGCTGTTTCCGGTGCCTTTGCAGTGTTCGGCGTTGGCATGCAAACCTCAAAAGACGGTTCATGCCTAGGGTCGAAGGCTGCAAGAACAGCGTGGATGGTGTTCAGGGCTTTCAGTGTTTGCCTGGTCTTCGGCAGGGCTCTGGCTTCGAGAATGATCGAAAGAACCTACACTCAAGGCCCAAATGCCTTAAACCCTAAATCCGATATTGGGGTCTCCAAACGCCCAACAGCCAATTAGTAACATTACGAGATAGTAGCGCCGAAACCCTACTCAAGATATGAAGGCCTCCCATATGAGCTACCCATGAGGACCCGCAACCTCGTCTATTTATTGGGGCCGGCTGTATGAAGTGATGCAGGAACCTGATTAAGAAACCCTATTTTTTCCACAATAAAATTATCGGAGTCTTACAAAGACCCCGAATGAAGACCTAGAGTTGCTTAAGCAGATTCCTATACTACCCTGGAGGCGCTGGCTGCCCAACCACCTCGCGGGCTCTGCACCGTCACGCCGGGCGCGGCCCAGGCCTTTCGTTCAGAGTCGTTTTAGGGTGAATGGAGTTTGGGAGTTTATACAGAAGGTGTCAGAATTGTTTTTTTTGAGAGTTTTGTCGGGGATTTGCAGGATTGTCTGGTTTTATTTTGCTTTGGTGGTCTTAGTTCGAAAACTGGGCTGGGTGTCCAAGTCTTCTTTCCCCTCAGGCGAGGGAGATCGTGGCCAAGCTACATCCGGAGCTTCTTCCTACGGCAGAGCTCTTTGCCACGTCGTTGAGACTTGGCTTCAAGTGAAGGGGGACTTCTTGAGCCGAGCTGCTGGTTCATGATCACGTAAAGTTCTGTTTTAGTGATGTAGAAGCCTAGCTACACGGGAGCCCGAGAAACCCTATTAAAAGCTAACCCTAAACCCTAAACTACTAACATGCCCCCCATGCATGAAGGGCGCTGAAAGAATTCGTGGCTAAAGAGGGAGCCCCGCAGTCTCCAGATCTCCTCCGGTGCTGCTTCGCTCCTTTCGTATCAGCTTCTGCCGTTTGAGGAATGCCATGGCCATTCCAATCGATGAGGTGGGATTTTGGGTTTGGATTATGGGCACTACAACCTGAAACCTGATTCATGTTCTGTAATTCTGAATGAAATTAGCCCCAGTATCTAGAATCCCGAAAGAGACCCTTAAATCCATTACGGGGAAAGCTCGAGGTTGCCTCACCATCCCTAAACTTCGGCCGGAAGCCCTGCAAAAGTCCCTGCCGCCCTCATAGAATCCCAAACCCTCAACAACACACCCTCGACCCTAGCCCTAAATGCTAAGGTCCTCAGCGGAAAACGGTCCTAAGCCTCAAGCTCCAAGGGTTCAGGGTGGGTTGAAGGGGATTTGGAGTGAAATCTGCCAGCCACATTCAACATGCGGGTCCTTGGACAAGAGAATGCGAGCCAAAAAGCTATACTACATGGGCCTTAACACTTACCTTCACTGTTTTGGGGGGTTCCTTATTATAGTTGTGCAGATTGGGCCCCAACACCTTATTCTAATTATTAAGGCCCCTATATTACTCAACCCATCCTGAACTCCAGGAAAGCAACTTCCTTGCAGCAGGTCGCTCTGCGGCTGGTGCACCTCGCCGAAAGCTTCCTGGCAAGTCGGCCACCGGAGCAGGCCCCGTCGGCAGGGACCTGGAACCAACCCCAACAAGTCTACAGTTCGTGATGATATCGTAAGCATACATCATAGGACTCTGTCCGCAGGCTATTTGAAGGTATGAAGGGTCATGGGTTTAGCAAGGATGTCGGCACGTAGGTGTGTAGCTATGTAAGTGGGCATGCAGTATGTAGGTGTGTACGTATGTAGAACTGTAATGTAGTATGGAGATATGTAGGCAACCACGTACGTATGTTACGCTCGCATGCATGCATGTTTGCATGTACATGCAGATACCGAAACTCAAGAAAGACCAGTGGACCGCGCTGGACCGCCCGACTTGTGAGGTCGTGGAGGCAGCAGGGATGATCTTGAGGCACCTGGAGAGTTTGAGAAAGTTAGAGAGCCTTTATGGCCCTTTTCGGTCGCGCTCTGCGGGGTGTATAGGCGCAAAGCCCACTTAAGCATCGGGACTTGGTTGATGTTCCGGTGGCTGCTCGGCCTTGCTGGCTTGAGATAGAAGGTGTCCACTGGCCGGGACGTTACGTCAAGGGCTGAACGACGGCTTAATTCGCTATGATGATTCCAGTTTCCACCCCAAACCCTAGAAACTTACAGTATGCCTTAACCTTTGAGAATGATGAACCCAAACTCTCTTTCAGAACGTCTTCAGTGCACTTCGAAACCTCGTGCTGCCTGCCCTTTCCGCGTGTTGGGGAATCTTTTAATCTTAATTTCCGTACTGGTTTCCGCAAGATGAGACTCCAAATACTCTCGGCTTCTCTAACAGATCTGCTCCTTTGTTTCGGCAAGCGCACTCAGCTGAACTTTGAAGATGTCTGAAGACGTTCTTGAAACCCAAGCCTTCCGCTAAGTGCAGTCGAAGTCCGCAGCCCCAAAATCAAGCGTACACAAAGCACGAAACTCCAACAACCCCTGCAAGCCCAGCACCCGAAGCCCATCGCACTAGAGCCGTAAAGCCCGTCCAGGAATCATAAAGCCCTCAACCCGACGACCTCAAGCCTGAACCTTGCACTCCCAAAATCAGAACTCCACAGAGATAATGTAGGGCTACTTATTAAGGCCCTGTAGTAGAGGCATTTCGCTTCGCTTCTGGATCTTCTCGACTCCGGTGTGGGCGAGGCGGGTGCTTGAAGGATGAGCGGACCTAGCACGAAGGATTTTGGTACATTTCAATTCGGGAGTCGCGCCATTACCACTGCTTGAGCCGGCTCCATTATCGATGCTTTTCTGGCAATTGAATGGGTCCAGGGGATGGAACTGGTAATTACGAGAGTCATGAGTTGGTATGCATACTTCCGAACCTTCAAGTGGAGCGCAGCTCCGGGTCAGGTTCCGTATGCCTGCCTGTAGGATTTGCGGCTTTGGTGCGCTTCGGGTCTTAGGCTTCTGCGATGCGATGCGGCTGACAGGTGACTGGAGCGGGTGACAGCACACGGCTTCAGCTTTCCCGATGGACTTCTCTCATGGTCTAACTCTGACCCCCTCGCAGACGCTACCCTAAACCCTAAACCCTAAACCTACAGGTTTGCGACCTCAGACTTCCTAGCAGCTGCTTCAGGGGTTCAGTGGTCTAGCATCTGGAAAATACGAAACCTAAAAATGCTAGTAGCAGCAAACATAGTAGCAACATTAACCGTAGTAATAACAATACTAACTAGTAATGATAACAGGAATAGTAGTAGCAATAATCGTATTCAGACTGCTGTGGACTGGCCCCTGGCCCCCTTACCCGTCAAGACCCATGAGCTCTGCCAGGAGTGCTGCTTCCGCGGCATTCTGCCTGCCAGCGAAGATGATGACGTACTAGCCATTTGCCTTCGGTTGAAGGTTTAGGGTAAGGGTTTTGAGTTCAGGGACTAGGCTCGAGGGTTTCAGGCGTCGGGGGTTGAGGGTACACGGCTAGTGCTTATCCCCAAGCCTCGTCCTTGTTCCACCTGGGAACCTCTCTAACCCTCAACAATCCTACGACACCCTATAAGGACCTAAACCCCCTATAAACCCAAAAAGACCTGGACGTTAAGCCCGAAAAAGCCTTCTGAGGCCTTCATGGGCTGCGTGCCCTGCCTGACCACGGCCTACGCGCGGAGGCGCTGGGGCCCAGGTTTTCTTCGGAGGATCCAGGCACCGGGCTTATAGGGCTTAAGGATTAGGGTCCAGGAATCAGGGTTTAAGGTTCATGGGCTTAGGTTTCAGGGTTTAAGTGCCTGAGAGAGAGAGAGAGAGGTGTAAGGATCCGGGATTAGGTGAAGGGTTTCCGAAAGGTGTTGGGTCCGGTATTTAGGGATTTTAAAGGGAGATCCGGGGTTCTAAAGTCTGGAGTTTAGTCAGGGTTCTGTACGGGTTTTATAGTGTTTCGTGCTTCTTCCTAGGTTTCTACAGGGGTTTGGGGTGTAGGGCTTTAGAGTGTTGGTTCGGTTCGGGGTTGAAGGTAGAAGCCTACGCCCTCAGAGCCCTGAGGTTCTTGTCTCTATTCTTGCCACCTTTCCGTCGGCTTCTCTTCTTGCACCGGCCGACGCCACGCTGCACGTGCTTGAGAGGTTGAAGGTTGAGGGTGTGCTGTCAGCAACAACGGTCTTGAGCCTTCAGCGGCATTGTTTAGCCGTGCATAATCGAGAGTCGCGATTTGCTGGAGAGAACGCCTCAGTCAGTGTTGGAGTTCAGGGTGTCGGGTAGAAGCCTCGCTGCTTTTGGAGTTACTTGCCGCATAGAATGTGGCTCAAGAAGCCCTGATGCCACATGGCCTCAATTGCGAGGTACCTGGCAAAAATGCCGCAGTCCAGCTCCGCACGGACAGAGCTGACAAGGACCGGCAAACCTATGATTTCGGCCTCCAAGAGCGTTCAAACTTCAGGCTTAGTTCTGCTGCAGCAAGCGAAACTCTAATCCTTAGCTTAAATATCATGGGCAGCCAGACCCTTAGCCTTCAAAGGTGAAGTCACGCCCATGCACCGAGCATCTCGAAAGTGGGTTTCTTTTGCCAGATGACGCGGTCGTGTGATTTGTCCAAGCATGATTCATGTCATGCCAGTCTTCTGAACCATTCGTTGCCACCTCCTAGACTGGCTGATGCCGCTAATGATGATGATCGCGATGAGCAAGTGTTCTGCTTTCGACGACCACTGCCCTCCGCCCCAAACCGTAACCACTTGCAAAACGGGTGCCTAGGAGCCTCCTCTCACACCTTCGCCTGCTGCAGCGCACCTGCAGATGCTCGGACTTTGTGGGGCGGCATGATTTGGGTGATGGAGGATTTGGGGCTGAGGGTGATGTAGAGATCTGAAGAACTACGTGGTACCAAAATCCCCATATAGTCCCTGTGTGATTGCATGCCCCAAAACGCATTCGACTGTGATTTCGAGTTGTGGAGTGTTCAGGGCTGTGAATACTTGTGAGGGGGCGTTCCAAATTAGGCCCAGAAGAGGGCACGGCTATTGCCAGAAGAACCTTAGACGGAGACATTTGGAGAACAGCTCTCCTAAATGTACCTCTGTATTTGTGTACATGTGCATGGAGGCGTACATGGTTTTAGAGAAGACAAAGGGAGAGAGGGATCAGCCCAGAAGCGTTTGAGCCCTTGCCTTGAAGCTCCCAAGAAGCCTCAATGCGCAGGACATTTGGGTTCCAGAAACAAGGCTAAGTAATGAACCTGCGACACAATGTCGTAGAGCGACGAGGTAGGGATAACCGCCTGGAGCTCTCATGTAGTATCCCTGCTGGAAACTTTGGTAGTGTCCTTGAGAAGCTCTCGTCAAAGGTCATTTCGCCCGCGCTAGTTCTGTGCCGCTGGCAGAGCTGTCGCCTGCACTGCTGGGCATGCACCTCGGCGTCTACGAGGGATCCACCGGCAATCTGTAGGTCCCAGGGTTTGGAGTGTGAGGTTTAGGGATTGGTGCTTAGAGTTCATGTTCGAGACGGAGTCTTGGGTTGCGGGCCCTAAATCCAGCCATAGGGCCAGAGAAGAGTGACCTTGATTGCAAGATGTTGTGAGTGGAAGTCCGACAACTCCCGCATGTTTTCCACTGGGTCTAAGGGTTAGAAACGGTCGGAGTCAAAGTCACGGAAGAAAACAGACTCGATTCAAATCCCCAAGATGACACCACCACTACCACGCACATTTAGACCATTTGTGCGATGAAGCCTCCTTGGAAGATGCTAAAGTTCAAGCGCTTGGAAATTCAATTAGCTGCAGGACTTCGGGGTTGCGGTTCAGGGTTTGGTTTGGGATAAGATTACTGGTTAACGCCCGGATAGTTTAGGGTTCAGCGCCTTGCCGTGCAAATGGCAGGTTTCAGAAGTCGTCTGGCAGAAGCACTGCCGATGTGGTCCTGCCCATCCCGACGCAGGTTCGGAAGGGAAGTTCTCTGAATCACCCAGATGAACGTAATTCGTCCCTCAACGAAACGGGGTTTATCCATCAGGGGTCTACCAGAAGCTCGGAATCCTCGACCCTCACCCTACAACAGAATTCGTGCAGAGCTCGTGAGTCACCACGTAGTGAAAAGCCTTGGGCTGATAGATGCGGCCGCAAGAAGTGGCATCAACACCCTCAGCCCGAAAAAGGGAAGGTCAGCAGGAATAATGAGCCGCGGTAATCGGGACATTTCCCTGACGTATTCACCGTAACTTACTTCAGTTAGAGTACAAATCTGCCTCAACGCCGTAGAAAGAACTTCGAGATGTGGACTCTGCCATCGAACCCTCAACAACAAAGCACTCGGAAATGACGCTTTCCAGTCCGAGTGATCCCAGCCCGTCGGACGCCCAAAGTACGAAGAACGAGCCCCAATTGGCCAGCACAGTTCAACGCAGCCTTCCTCTCTCTTGCGAGCTTGCTGCGCAGGCGGGAACCGCTGATCAAGGTGCCCCGGAAGGAGAAGGGGAAACCTTGAAGACCCGTAACCCCTCCAGCCCCAAAGCCAGAAAGCCTTAATGCCTGACCCCGAAACCATGCTTTCATCCTTAGACGCCACGTTTTAAAAGTGTAAACCCAAAGTTTGGGCCCGGTCGGCTGGGTGGATGAAGGGTTCCTGATGCGCTCTCGCGTTTTGCCCTGGCTCCTTGCTGTGCGGCTTCTTTCTTAAGGGTTTTGGCTGTGAACCGCAGCATGCTCTTGTATTCTGGGTCTGAGGGGCTTCTTGCAGTGCCCTAGACCCTAAACCCTGAAACCCCAAACCCTAAAACTATATGCCTCGCCTGGATTGTCCGAGTGTGAGCGCCGAAACCCTAAAACCGAGTGTGAGCACCGAAACCCTTTGCAGTACCCTAAACCCTAAACCCCTCAAACTTTGAAACCCTAAACCCTAAAACCGAGTCTGAGCACCGGATATAAACCTCAATGATTCCTTGAAAAGTCCGGCCTCGAAACCAAGGTGGTCTGATGTATCTTCGCCGTGCTTCTCAGATGCCTGGCTGAGAAGGTTTCGGGTTTAGGGTACCATGTACCCTATAGGCTGAGAAGGTTGGTAAAACTAACCCGCAAAGCCGCAAGACAGACGTCGGAATGATTGGTAGTAGTATTCAATAGTATGCCCTCCTAGTCCTTGCATGGGGACAGTATCACTCTCCCGACACCAAAGCCCCATTCTGACCGTTTACGGCCCCTACATTACACCACCAGCACATGGGAAGTATTGAGCCCCTAAACTCCCTAAGCCGTTGAGCCCCCAAGTCTAGATGATTTCTGGGCCTTGGGTGATGGACCTTAGAAATTCGGAATCGAGTTAGGGCTGACTGCGGGTTGGGTGTCGTGCCGGTGCAGGGTTCTCGTCCAAAAGGCCCTAAGTGGTCGAAAAATCGAGTACTAGTCTTCTCCTGTACTAGGTTCCATGTGATGATCGTCCTAGAACGTGCCCCGAAGCAATCTTGTCCCCCATCTTGCGTTTATTGGCCTGTGACGAGCCTCCGTCGTGTTCAGAACCGGGATTTGGCCCCTAAAAGCCGGAGGAAAAAAGGCGGCCCTAGTTCCAGCTGGTCGCTACATGTGGATCTTAGAACTTCTTGCAAGCGGAACTCGTCCAACATGACCATAATCAGCTACCTTGATGCCCTTCAAGTTCACAAGGACCGTGCAGATGCTGTCTACGAAGACGAAGCCCAAGAAGTTGGACTTCGATGCTTGTCGATACTGTAGAAACCATGAATCCCTGGACGAAGAAGCCTTTAGCCCTGAACACAAAGCCTTACACTCTGAGAGCACCCTGAACCACCGAAACGAACATCTAAACTGAAGCCCCAAACCCCACCTGCAGCCCCAAACCCTGCAGAATCCTAGGTCATGACCCCTGTAACTCTGGGGCCTAACCCTCCAGACGGAAAGGTTTTCGGAAATAGAGACCCGAACCCCCAACACCCTATCCTCATAGCCCTATAGTTCCGAGTTCAGGGTTAAAAACCCTAAGCTAAGCTTTTGAATAGAGACGCTGAACCCCACACACCCAGGGCAGCTTTTTGCCAAGCCCTGAGAGCCCGAGCAACCAACAGCAGCAAAGCTTTCAGCGCAGCACGAGCTATTATTCTTGGAAAGTCTTCCTTCACGGGCTCTAGAAGGGTGTAGGGTTTGGGATTACTTCTTCTCAAAGATCATGTTAGCAGCGAAATGCTTATTCTTGATAGCTCGGGTCCAAGTATCCGAAGCCCCGCGTCCACGGAGCCGCAGCTGCAACCTCGAATCCGACATCCAAAAACCAAACCTCAACTCCCGAAATCTTTCAGGTGTTTTGAGGTTTTTTGGCTTAGGGTGAAGGGTTTAAGGTTTTGGGGCGCAGGGCTTGAACTCCTTAGTGCAACATCTGTGTGAGACTCTTCCAAAACTCTTCTCAACCGTATCCGATTCCATCCCTTCTATGGGTTCGTATACCTAGACCTTAGTAAGCCTTAACCCTTAAGCCCTAAACCCTTCTGCACTTGAAGAAGCGCCTAAACCCTAAACGCATGCCAGCCGCCCGATGGGCTCGTAGCTTTCCAGACCCGAGTCCAGGCTTTAGGGGCTTATGGTGGCTTATGGTTTGGGGTCTAGGATTTGGGGCTACTACAGGGGGTACTGTGAAGCTTGCTAACCCTAAGGCGCGCGAGGAGCTCAGGGCAGAGCATTCCGATCTTAGACGCAGTTTAGGGTCTCATGCCGCAGCGAATCCCACGTCCCTGCAGTCTGATGCTACCACGCAGCTGGCAGCGGCCTTGCAAGCTCGACAGAGTTTCAACCAAAAGCAAAACACCCCAAACCTTGCGGGGCTTCAATTCATCTTGACGGACAAAGCCCTGAATTACAGCCCAAGATAAGGTGTGTACCACGATTCCCGGTGCTGAAGATCTTTGCAGTGATGTAGGGTTTTGTCCATTCCTAAATCCTGAGCCCTAATCCTTAAAGGTTACTATACAAGGGGCCTGATGAATTACCAATACTATTGTGGGAGGTCCTCATCATGATTATAGTATAGTAGGCACCAAAACCCTAATTTCATTATCAAGGCCCTACATCACATCTTTATAATAGCCCGCATGGTAGCCCTTATAGACCCCTCTACAGTAGAAGCCCAAAAGTTGGAAACCCAATAGCCCCGATCCTTAAGAGCAATTTAATTTATAGGGAATCCCAGCACTATTTTGCCTTAATCCGGCTTCCAACTTTATGGGGTTCACTGTAAAGGAACCCTATCCTACTTATTTTGGGCCCTACATTACCTCTTTCGAGGAAGCAGAGGATGGCTCCTGGCACAGCTTCCTCCTCAAAGGCGCCGGCAAAAGACCAAGTACCAAACTTTCGAAGGTTTAGGGTTTGGGGGTTGGGGGTTTAAAGTGTGGGAGTTTAGGGGTTTAGGGTCCTTCGAAGGAAGGAGTTTGGAGGTTAGGATGTAGGAGTTAAGGTGTAGGGTGCATGGTTTCGTGCTTAGGGTTTGAGGTGCAGGGTTTCGCATTCCGTTTAACAGGAAGCTCCAGGGGTGGTATCACCAAACTGCTGCACGGAGGGTCAGACCAGAAATATGTCTCAGCCTACCCTGGCCTGAGTTTCTACTAGCCGAAACCTGCGGACCGCAGCCCTACTTAAATTAGGGGTTTAAAGGCTTAGGGCACCCCCAGCTCCCCACCATGGCCCTCAGAACAATCCCACCGGGGATTATGGCTACCCATGCCCCGCCGATATGCATCCGTACAGTGCTCAGCCTCACGAGACCGGAGCCACACACATACATCGCAGAAGTCGTGGCAGCACCAAGGCCAGGCAACTTTGAGCTTAACGCAGCCGTCATCTGTGAAGGTGATGTGCTGACGTTTACGTGGGAAGACGGGGACTGGATCCTTGACGTACATTTAAATGAAGACGCGAGTTGGTCCCCATGTACTTCTACTATCATATTCCCGCAAAGCATGTTTTCATTATATCACATAGGCCTCCAGAGTTAGGATATTGGATTTGCGAATTAAGCTCAGCACCCCTTAACCTAAATCCATTAAAGCACCCTGAAAAGAAGCTCCACTCGAGCCCCTTGGAGACCTCCCTTGGGCAACCCGGAACCCTAAACCTTGAACCTTAAAACCCTAAAGCCCTAAGACCCTAAAGCCCTAAAACGCTTCACCCCAACCCCTAAACCCCTAAACCCTAAGCCCTAAACCCTAAACCCCTAACGATTCCTCTCAGCCCTAACCCCTCGTCCTTTTTTTCGGCGGAGGCCACGACGACCTCCGCCTTGATGGGCTGCTAATGCAGCTTCTGCGTGCCGAGCTTTGGGCGGCACTAGGGGTGGGGTTCAGGGTTTAGGGCTCTGGGTTTTGGATTTTGGCGGTTAGGGTTGAAGGTTTCGGGTTTAGGATTTAGGGCTTGAGGGGCAGGCGTCTGAGCTAGTGACCCAGTGTAGTGGATGTAGGGCTCGGAGTTTGCAGTTGGGGGGTGTGGTGCCCGAGGAAGGAGCGCCTTAGTGCTAGAGGCTCCCAAACACATTAAAAAGCTCCCCTGTGCTTAGTAGGGAAGTGTGGGAGTGGATCCCTTTTGTCGTCCCTCTTTAATCCCCAATAGTGGTCTCCATATTCCCTAGTAGCCCTACTAACAACCAGATAGTAAGATCGCCCAGGCTGTCGAGCAAAATGCGTTGTGCTTTAATGTTCAGGGAGCGGGGCAGCCGGAACTGCCGTAACTTTGACTTCAGGGCCTGGAGTGGTTCGGTTCAGTACCCGAGGCACTGTGGTTGAAAAAGAGATCAGCAGAGCATATCCAAGAGCAAGCACAGTAGGCGCCTTGATCAGTACATACCTTTTGTATTGAGTTCGTTGATGTTTGGATTCTCCTTAGAACCCTGATTCAGCGAGAGGGGTTCATGTACCAGGGGGTCTGCATTGAGCCTTAGAGACCCAACATCGATTGTCAAAGCCTAGAAAGGGATCGAGCGCAGCCTCGGGCCCGGTTCGTGCGAATCTACCGCTTGAACCTCAAGCTCCCTAGCACCTACAGTAGAAGCCAGAAAGTTGGAATATGATTATCCTAACCCTTCTATGGTAAATTATAGGGTATCCTACCCTGAGACCATATGCCAACTTTCTGGAGTTCCCTGTAAATCGTGCACGCTGCAGGCCAACGCCGTGATCGACTCTGGTGAGCACCTGGGCCGGCAGTGGACTGCAATTTGGTTTTTTAGGAGGGTCTCGGGGTGAGATCGTCCACGGTTTCGCGTGGACTTTATTGCTTGGGTGGACCCTATGGAGCATACAGGAAGGATCCACGGAAAAGAAAATCCATTCCAGACAGTAGAACCTTCAACGCACGAAGAAGCCGACAGCAGGCAATTACAAAGATGTTCTTTCGTCAAGGTATATTGCATCACTGCACAATGCTTTCAGGCAGCAATGGCAATGGCTCTTATAGTTACGCTTGCAGCGATGCAAGAGTAAGCTCCGTCGTTGTCGCAGTCGCAGGAGAAGTCACAAGCATGAAAACTGTCATTTCTATCCACCACCTCGTCGTCGTCGTCGTCGTCCAAATCCCCATCCTCACCCTCATCATCGTCATTCTCATCATCTTGACAACGGTCTTCCCTGCATCGTCATGGCAAAGCAACAACCCGAAAGCTCCATTGCGCAGACATCATGACCGTATGCCTCTTTCCGCTGCAGCCTTTGGCTTTTTTATTGCAAGTTTTAGTGCGCTTGCATCGGCGAAGCCGTTAGCGCACTTGCACCTGCGAAGCCCGATTTATGAGTAAAGAAGAGCTTGCGGGTTTAGTGTAGTTGGAGGGGCCTCAAATTTAAGATTCCCTAAACCCCAAACTGTAAGAAGTAAGATCACCATGATAACACCCTTCTTTCAGGTTATAATGTGTCCTTTCAAGCTCGAGCAAGGCATTCTCGACGCAATGCCTCAGCCTTGAACCCTAAACCCTACCCTAAACCCTACCCTAAACCCTGAACCCTAGCCCTAAACCCTGCCCTAAACCCTAAACCCTAACCCTAAACCCTAAACCCTACCCTAAACCCTAAACCCTACCTTCAACCCTAAGCCCAAAAGTCCCTAAACCCAAATCCCCGGAGCCTCTCAGCCTTCGGCCTGAGATACGTCGGAAGATGGATCCCAAGCACTCACCCTAAACTAAGCGCCGAAGTACAAGGATCCCCGGAAGAGGTTCGAGTAGTCCATAACATACTATAGTATGAAGAGAAAGACAGGGATCCTTATAAGAGGCTTTGATAGACCATAATATACTGTAGTATGCGGGAGTAGAAGGGTAGCGGCTTTGGTGCCCCGAAACTCACGGCGGGCCAGCAATGGGGCAAGCTCCTGCCTCTTTAGGCGGGAAGTCGGTTCAGGCGTAGGTTCCTCGAGCAACAGCATACGACGGTGCAACTATGAAGCCCTAGGCCGAACAACTCCAGCTACAGGATATCTACAGCGTTTCTGGGTTGATTCTCGCCTCCGCACCCCTAGACCTCAGCGGCGCTGCAACCAGATACGTGGATGTTCATCGGTCCGCGTGTGTGTGTGTGTGTGTGTGGGTGGGTGCAAGTGTGTGCGAACATTCGTATGCAACCATCCATCCAATCCATCCATCCATACATACGCACATGCATAGAGCAAGCATGCGTACGTGCATATGTACATTGTAGTCATATGTACAGGTATCTTCATATATGTATACAGAATTGCGGAGCCCTGAGTCCCCATTGAACCTCCACTCCCTTTGAACTTTGCAGCTGCAAGCTAGAAGCAGGGCAGCCCCAAAGCACAGCAGCAACTGTAGCAACCCTTACAGCAGCCCATGATAGTATATGGCCCGTAAAGGAACCCCTGTAGTAACCCCATAATCGGCCATGATGGTAAGTAGCCGTCACAATCTCTTACTGTAGGTACCCTTACCCCTCTCTGCTAACCCTTGTGCGAAACCCCCTAAGCCCTCAACTCTACACCCTGGTACTAACTCCAAAAGAAGCCATTGTAAGACACATTTCTGCTCCCTTTCTACGAAGCCTCTCTGACTCAACCCCAAGCCCCTAAACCCTAAACCCTAAACCCTCAACCCAGCCCCAAACCCTCAGACCCTCTGAGAGGATGCGAGAATTCCTCGATGGCCTGCGTCGGTCCAGGCTCGGCGACGGCAAAGAGTCTTGGGCAAGCACTGCAGAGGGTTTAGGGGTTTAAACTTTAGAGTTCAGAGGTCCAGGGGTTTAAACTTTAGAGTTCAGAGGTCCAGGGGTTTAAACTTTAGGGTTCAGAGGTCCAGGGGTTTAAACTTTAGGGTTCAGAGGTTTAGGGGTTTAAACTTTAGAGTTCAGAGGTTTAGGGCTTTAGGGGTTCAGGGGTTTAGGGGTTCAAAATTTAGGGTTCAGGGGTTTGATCTTCTCGGAGTACCCGGCAGTTCGAAGAGGCCTGGATGCAAAAGGGTTCAGAGTTTGGGGGCAAAAGCTTTATGATTAGAGTGTTTCAGATGCTCAGGGTTCCTGCCACGAGTGCAGCAGCTCTGAGATCCAGGCAGGCATGTGCAAGTCCGTGCAACGAATGATTAGAGTGGCTTTTTAGGGTTCGTTGTAGACTGTAGATGAAGCTTTAATGATTTCAGTGGGTTTTGAATGCTTTATAGTAGAATTAGAGAGGTTGCCATTTCATGATTTAGAATAGGCTGTTGTGCGCGTCGTAAAGTAGAATTAAGAGACAGACTACACGCGAAAATTATTGCTCATTCTTCGGACCTCTATATTCGCTCCTGGCCTCTTGTCGCCCTCCTGGATTCCTGGGCATGTTGAAGTTCCCAACCCAACGAAAGGGTGGGGATGGAAGGGTTAACTTCAGGTGCACACTTTGATAATTCCATCTGAGCCCCGTATTTAAAAACAACCACACCCCAAACACACAGATTTGGGAGTTTCCGAAAATAGGGGACCCTAATATAGTACCCTAAATAGTAGGAGCCTTCTTACAAGGACCCCAAAAGACGGCACCCCTAATTTTCGGAAACGCCAATTTAGCCCCCAAGTCCCCGAACATCCTTGCTGAAAGAATTCGTATAGAGCCTTTACAAGCTGGATGAGTCCCTACACCCTAAGAAACCCTTAAACAGCATTCACACACCCTGAAGACATGTAAACCTCAAGCCCTAAACCTTAAATCCCCAACCCAAATCGTACCCGTCATTTCAATTCCCAGCCCCAGCCCATCAAAAAGAGTGGCTCCACTGAGAACCCTGGGCTGCTGCGAATCTGCCATCATCCGAGAGGTTTCCTGAAAGCTTCAGTAGGGCTCAAGGGTAGGGGTCATATAGGGTTCAAGGTTTAGCGTTGCGGTTTAGTGAAGGGAAGGGTTTAGGATTTCGAGTTTGGGGTTAAGGCTTGCAGTAAGGGTGGAACAGCGTAGGTCTGAATTTGAGGTGCGGTGTTTACAAGGTTTCAGGTAAGAGTATCGGCGAGCATTTGAGGGTTTTCGGACAAGATAACATCGATTGGATATGCAGCATCTCCAGTATCCTGCAAAAGCCCCCTTCAAAACTGATGTCGTCCTAGAGAGCCTGCATTGAAGTCATTAAGCCTTTGTAACTCCGTAGTGTGTAGGTCAGGAAGAACAAGTCAGAGACTGGTCAGAGCACCCCTTCATTCTTTACCTGCTACGTAAACCCCGAAGCTGCTGCAACTAATATCTTTATCAAGCCTACCTCTTATGCTAAGATACGAGAGCCCTTAAAGGAACCCTTTAAAAGCAAACCCTAAACCCCTAAACCCCCTAAACCCCTAAACCCTAAACCCTAAAACCCAAACTTTAAGCCGGCTGGGCCCCGCAGATTGAGACGGTCGCTGCAGACAGCCTGGTTGCGAAGAAAGGGACCTCCGATCCTGGGCTCAAGTCTTCGGAGCGATGGTTCCAGGGTTGAGGGGTTCTTGTTAGGGTACTGTAGGACTATAACTCAGGGTCAGGGTTTACGGTTTAGGATTAACGTATCAAATTCCCAAGCCCTTTGCACCCTAAAGCGCATTTCCCCGAACCCTGCACTTAGCGTTCAGGGTTTAAGGGGTAAAAACCCCTGACCCCAAGCCTTGAAGGGTAGCAAACAAGCCTTAGATGCGAGCTTAACGCGCGAAGCCTCAGATTTCCTGAGGCCGAGACGCTGCAGTCCCGCAGCATGATGTCCGAACCTTCGGAAGCTTGGTGCTCTCTGTTGGGGTTTAAGGTGCTTCGGGCCCGTCGGGCTTTGTGAGGTTAAGGTTGTTTGACGGTTTGGGGTTGGGACTGGGACGGTTTAGGGTTGGGGTTTCGGATTTGCGTGGATTTTGGGTTGAGGCTACAGGGGAGTTTTCATATAAAGTTCGAAAATCGGATCTCATTTTCACTTATGGTGCCCGTATACAAGCCCCCTGTGCCCGGTACCAGCCTCAACCCTGAAATTCCAGTGTCGTGGCAAGGACGTGTTCGCTCCGATAGCGTCAGCGCCGGTGTCCCCATGCTCTGTGACTCGCCGCGATAGGGTCTGGAAGAGAGGGCAGATTGCACTTGCTGCCATCCTCAATAGAGTCGTACTTAGCCATCAGGATATATAAATGAAATTTCAGGGTTAGGAGTTGAGGTTCGTTCGCTTCATGGTTGGCTTTTCTCCTTTTCAGCACTTGGCGCTGCAGGTTCACATCGCATAGAACGTTCCTCCAGAACTTACTGAGTCATTAGTCGGTAAGTAACCTTTAAAAACTTCGGAAAATCCCGGCATATAGTACTGATAAAATCCAAAAAGGTTTACTGCACCATTTGGAAAGTAGGAAACCCTGCTTAGCATCCCGAGGCGGTTTAGGGTTTAGGATCCCTTCGTCCCAGGTCGTCATGAGCTGTCACTTACCTACGGAGTCTTTTCCCGTGGTTCCTGTGCACCAGTCACCTCGATCTTCTGACCGATTTGTGGTTTGCCTGGAGTTGTTGTTGCTGCTGGTGGTGGTGGTGGTGGTGGTGGTTCTGTCAGAAAGCCGCCCTTCTCAGTGTGTTCATTCTTTTTCGTTTAATGCTTCTTCGTCTTCGTCTCCTGCCCATTCTGATTCTGATGCGAGCTTCGAGCGTGAATTGCTGCTTTCACAGACCTTGAAGCCTGAATCGTTGAGCAAAATCCCTGACCAAGCCACATTCTAACCCTAGAGCTTGACTTAGACGGCCTCTACACTATTCTTGCTCTCTTCGCAACCACCTTTCGGATACTCCCAGGAGTCGAGCGAGCCGGTCCCGGCTCCGGCTCAGGCACCGTCAGGGTGCACGGTTTAGGGTTTAGGGTTTAGGGTTCAGCGCAGCTGGGTTCGTGTTGAGGAACGTAGCCGTCTTTAAGTTACCCAGAATCAAGAAGGCATGTTACTATTGCGTGCCGCCTTGATAGTTATGGAAGCTCGAGCTTCTGCCAGACCCGAAACAGTGAGGAGACAACTGGAAGCGTGCAAAGCATGGCCGCACCCCGTGGCCACTCTAAAAGCGCCCCCCAATACAACGAAACCGCCCGGCGCCGCACGGAGGAGCACCGAAGCACCAGAACCAAACCTCGAAGCCCGAAGCTTAAGCCCCATATTCGGGGCTTTAGATCGCGATCCTAAACCTTGTCTCATCCGCAATGTCGATCCCCGAAACTCGCAAGAACCGCTTTAGCAGTTGACAATAACGGCCAGAACAGTGCCGACACAGTTCACTTGACTACTTCTTAAAAAATGGGGAGGACGAATGAGTCCCCTACGCCCCCAGGCCCGACTAAAAAAACCTACAATAAGAACCCCAACAGCAACCCTATTGAGGGTCTAGGGTTCCTATAAACTCCCCAAAACCCTCAGACCCTAAACCCCTAAACCGGGGCGGCATCCTTTGTGGCCCTAACTTCTGCTTTGAGCTGTCTTCACCAAGAGCCGATGTGACTGAACCCGTTGCCGACCAAGAACCTCGTCTGGATGCGTCCGAGTTGCGAGAGCGTAAACCCCTAAACCCCAAGTAAACCCTGAACCCAATCCCGACTTCTGACCTGCTGCCTGGATCCGTGCCTGCTTTGCGATTGTGTGCGAGTCGAAACCCTTAACCCCCCAAACCCCTCAGCCCTGAAACCCTGAACCCCTGAAACCCCGAACCCCTAAACCCCGAACCCCTAAGCCCTAAACCCCCCCCCCCCCCCGATATTTCCCTCCGCCCTCCGATGGTAGGTCATTGACCTTCAAGCTCGCCGGCCCACCCTCGGAGATCCTTGGCCTTCTGGATCCTCCAGGGTTCCTTACACTTTCAGGGGCTTAGGGATAAAGGTAGGTTCCCCGGTAGTACCCTTTTGGGGTTGCCTGACGAAAACCGAAGAGCAGGGAAGGCTCGAAGGGGCAGTGACTTACTTTGTTGTCGTTGCAGGCTGTTGCTTTGGTTTTGGGCTTTAGGGTTTCATTGTGTTGCTTTGGCTTTAGGGTTTGGGGTTTACTTCTTGTTCTTTAGTTTAGGATTTAGAGTTTCGTATAGCTAGACTTGAGTCCAGTAGCAAGAAGGGCTTACTTTTTCATCTTCGCTCTGTCGTTTTATGACTTTCGCGGACTCTTTCGCCTGTCAGCTCGGGTGGCTTTGAAAGTTTGGGGCTGCAGGGGCCCCAGGCGCAGTCTTGTTGCGATTTTGGTTGTGTGCAATGCACCAAGCCGTTTGACCAAACCGCTAAGATCAGTACTGAGTAAACCCTGCTCCCAAACCTGCACTCGTCCGTATCCGTCCCCTGCACCCGAGAGTTCCCTAGATACCTGAATTGATCAAGGTCCTTCAATCATGATGTGGAGCCCGATGTCCTTGCAGGATTCTTCCTTCATTACTGTGTATCGGGCTCTCTGGGTATGTATGTTTGGAGGAAGTTCCACACGTACTGCCGCATTATCCAGAACCCCCAAACTAAAAACTCACAGCAAACTACCTTCCGCACGCAGCCCTCAACCCTAAAGCCTAAACCCATTTGGGAGTTTCCGGAAATAGGGAACCCTAATCCTTCTTACAAGGACCCCCAAAACAAGGAACCCCTAATTTTCGGAAACCGCCCATTTAAAGGTCGACCAGGGAGTGCTCCGTGCCATTTCCATGCGGAAGTTACTTCGGCTGGGAATGTGGAGACGCAGAGCCATCATCTCGCACGAGGAGATGTGGTCTTTGAAAAAGGGGGGTCCTTGTACTGTGATTCTACTATATGGGGTCTCTGTGGGTTGCGTTTTTTGGAAACTCCCCGGTGTTCTCGTCTGGCAGATGTGGGGCTTTAGGTGTTTGTTGGCTTTTGGGGTCATTTTAGGGTTTGGGGACGGAGGTCAAGACACATTCCAAGAAGCTCTTGCATAAAGGGTACATTTTTTAACAGAATCTGGCGTCATTGAAACAAGTACCTGCGACGCACCCCCCCCACACTTTATATTTATACCCTAAGCCCTAAGCCCGAAATCCTAAACCCAATTTCCTATCTCCTTGTCCTGACAACCCCCGCGGCTCTTAGGGTTGAGAGCACCCGAATCCTGAATCTTCAATCCAAGCCTTCTGTCTGAACCCCCCAACCTCCCAAACCACTCAACCTCTACTTCAGGGTTCAGGGCTTAGGGTTTAGGAGTGGTTTGGGGTTCAGGGTTTAGGGTTTAGAGTTTAGGGTTAGTTTAGAGTTTAGGGTTCAGGGTTTAGGGTTTAGAGTTTAGGGTTTAAGCCCTCCATTAGCTCGACAGGAGGGCGAAGAGCTCTACGGTCAGTCGAAGCCTGTGGAGGCGGTTCCTTTGGAGTAAAACCCAAGCCAGTCCGACGGATGGAAAAGTTTGGGCAGGTTCAACATCAGGGTTTAGGGATTTAAGGTTGAGTTTAGGGAGTAGTTAGTGGTGTAATTGAAGGACCTTCTTATATTATATCGCATTCTCGACAAGGTTCCACCGTTTTCTGAGCCGTGCATATTAAGGCTCCTGTTCGGGTTCAGGGTTCAGCTTATGTTGTGGGCGCTTAGGACGGCTTTGTTTTCACGGCCAACTTGAGGGGTCTAGGGTGTAGGATACCAGAAAATACTCAGACTTCTATTCCTTGTGCCCGACAAGGGGCATTAGGCAAATGCTCAAAACCTGTCGTATAGCATGCACAGGCACGCACAGAGATATACCAAAGATATACATACTGAGTATATAGTACATAGTTTAGATTATGTACTGTATATAGCATTTCGTATGTAGATTGCAGTGGTGGCACACATACAGACCGCATTAAATTTGCAGGTCCTGATAAACCTTGTACGTGTTATGGGGGACCAGGCAGTATGTCGACCTTGATGAAACCGAGCCTCATACCCAACACCCTATGCCCTTCTTAAACCTTAATCTCTCAACGCCGTACAGGCTCTGGGGGCCTTCTTGTCTCACAACTGGGATGCCGACGGCTCTTCGAAAGTGGTCGCGCTCACGCTGCAGACATCCTGGCAGCTTGGACGTATGACGTACTAGGGTTTAGGGGTTTTACCGTTTCAGGATTTAGGGTGTTGCTGGTACAGTAGTTCTGCACTTGGTTGTTTTGTTGCTAACCTGGCTGTTGATGAATAGTCTTACTATTGGGGTGGCCGGTGGAGTAGCGTTTGCGGGTGTCGAGGTTAGCGCCGATGGCATAAGGGACTCCCCTGCAATGAAGGGATCTGTGTAGGGTTTCATTTAGCTGCGCCATCTGGACTTGGGGAGTTCTGTTGCCTTGCCGGGCAGCCCTAGACCCTGAACCCACAATGCGACGACCTTTTAAGTCATGTTTCCAAGTTTGGGCATAGAATTTCTGCTTATATAAGCTGGCGGCTTGGCAGCATTTTGACACTGGAGAGGCTCGAGTGTAGCTTTGGTTGAAAGTTCTACAAGCCAAGCGATGCACTAATCCTTCGACCCTAAACCCTGGGACTCCTGGCCTGCTGGCCTACCTGGCAGACATTACAAAGGAGCTTAAAGAAAAAACTTACGAGGGCCATTGATACTGCAGACAATGCTCTAGCTACGCCTGAAGGAAGCCGGTTTTTCTGGTTGCGGACTAGGGTCTTTCTCCTTTTGTCCGTGTTGGAATGCTCCAATGAAAGGAGCAAGTAGCAACGATTCGACTAAGAACTATGCCAAGACCACCACCACCACCCACCAGCACCACCAGCAGCACCACCACCGAAACCCACAAATCTCGCGAAGCCCATACACAGCAGTTAAAGCTCATGTAACAACCAATATTGGGGCCTAAAAAATTACCAATACTCTTTTGGTGGTTCCCTATTATAAGTATAGTATAGTATACCCCAAAGCCCTGTTCTAATTACTAAGGCCCTGGTATTACAACCCCAAAATCCCGACCGCTTTGAGGCCCCTTCTGTTGGCCTGCTGGCTTTTGGTCGCATGCCGCTGGCGCATGCATTCGGTTCCAGGACTTTCGCAGAGTTTGTTCAACAGTTTTTCGCGGGATTTCCTGTGTGTTACGAGTTTTTGTCCCTTGTCGGTGTTTTCAGGCACAGCGGTTTAGGGTTTGAGGTGCTTTGAGTTGGGGATGTCGCGGTTTTGGGTTCGGGCGCTGGAAGTTTGACGCCCAGGGTTTGTGATCTAAGCTTCTGTCACAACTGAGAGGGTAAATGCATACACACTTGCAATGAAACGGCCGTGCTGCTCGAAACACGTAGGTTTCGGGTTTAGCAACCGTAGGTAACCCCAGCCGCTACACCCTGAAGCCTTGACCCTAAACCTTACGTTCTTGTTTGTTGCGGCCCTGGGCAGTATCACCGCCGCCCCTCCCTTGATGTTAAGGTAGCAAGCTCAGCCGACACGAAGCCATGCCTGCCTTGTGCGAGAGAATGAGTCGCAACCGTAACTTTTAGCTGTTGGTCCCTGAGGGTTTGTCTGTGGTACCATCGCGACTGCAAGCATCATCGCTGTCATACTGCACGCTGCTTCGCACGTTGCTGCTCCGGCGGGCTCCAAGTGCGGAGGCCGAAAAGTCTCTCACACCAGGTCCCCTGAAGCTGCAACGTTTTGGGATCTAGGATCTAGGGTTTAGGGTTTAGGGTTTGGGATCTAGGGTGCAGGGCTTCCAATAGGGTAGGCTCAAGTTACTGGGAACCCAGACCCGACCAGCTAACAATCACGAGTACAATGTAGAAGACCCTGAACCTAGAGACTTCCAAAGCCACTGAGTGAAGGAACATGCCTGATAGCATATTCAGGGGTGCCTCCACGAATGAAGTTGTAATTACTGCTTAGGTTCCATAACCATTTCATTCAGGAATATACCTCAAGTCATATCAGGGACCTTGCCCCAAACTGAGAGCTCTAGAAAAGCAGCGCCAAACCCGAATCATGCAGCTCAGGCGTCTTCTTCACGCTTGGCTTGGTTGAGATCCTGCCCATGCCGTTTATCAACGGCCCGGTTCAGGGTTTCGGGTTTAGGGGGGTCAGCAGTGTTCACTCCATGCCCAGGATTCACGACTTAGGGCACAAGGATCAGAGCTTACGGCTTTGCACGCGGCCATGGGCTGAGGAATTAGAAGCAATTCCCATAAACCTTAAAGCCTAAATCCTAACCCCCCTCTCCGAGACTCCCTGCAATGCGGGCTTCGTCCTTGCTAGGTAGGAGGGAAAAAACCCCCTCTCCAAAAACGGAACAGAGGGCTTCGCAGTGCTTATTGCGTTTTGCACGGGGCCCCACCGTCACACCAATCCTCGCCAGTCCAAGTGTGATTGCCGCATTTTAAATACCAAACGAGGTTAAGGGCACTTCAGTCCGTGCTGAAAAGGGGTTTGGGGGTACCCGACAGTCGCAGCAACCCTGGATGCAAAAATGGGTTTTGATCCACCCCGGCTTGAAAGCAAAATCCGAGCCCAACAACTGCGTTAATTCGTCCCCCGAAGGCTCGCGCGAAGAAAGAAACCCACTCAGCTGTTGGACTCTTGGAACATCTTTGGCATCATCCTTCTTGTGCTTTTTGGCGTTGCTTCCACATAATATACACCCTAGACCCCCAACCCCAAACCAAAACAAAAACTGCATCCTAAACCCTAAACCCTAAACCCTGAGCCGTATACCCTACACCTTTAACCCTGAACCCGAAGGCCTCATACCTCGAAACCTAAATCAGTCTCGTGGGATCTAGTCTTCTGTGGGCCACCTCTTCAGGGTCTGGGCTCACGCTTGAGGATTCGGGTTTAAGGCTCCGGTTTCAGGAGTTTTTAGGTTTGGGAGTTTTTGAGGTTTAGGGTTTAGTAACCCTAAACCCCTGAAACCCTAAACCCCTAAAGCCCTAAACCCTAAACCCAATTAAGGTTTAGGGAATTTCGCGAGTAGCTTCTGCCAGGGCCCTACATCCGAACGACCTGGACCAAAGCCCCTGGCCCTGGCAGCTGTAGTAAAGAGCTCCTGAAAAGGCTCCTCAAAGGGATCTAAAGGGTTCCTTAAAGGGATCTATAGGGTTCCTTAAAGGGATCTGTAGGCTCCTTAAAGGGATCTGTAGGGTTCAGGGTTTAGGGTCTACTTGGAGGTTCGTGGGACTTAGTAAGTACAGTTTAGCCCTATTATGAACGAAAGTCTGCCCAGGATACTGGCGACGTCAATTCTGGGAATTTGTCTGGGCATGTGGTTGTCTACGGTCCTCCCAGGCTTGGACATGTGATTGAGAGAAACATCAATCGAATGGTCGGCTGGTTCAGGTTCGTGTTTCGGGTGGATTGGTGGGGGCTGGTTCGAGCACGATACAACCATTGCTCTGCAGGATGACTCTCGGATATCTTTGTAGACACCCGCCTAGCTGACCGGCTTACACTGATGCGTTCAGGGCATAGGGTTGAGGGTCGAGGGTTGAACAGTAGCAATCCCATGTGATGGCCAGAAACAAACCAGCTAGCACTTCATTTGTCGCCCTTCACCTAACGACGCTTTGTGTGTAGTCCCCTAAGAGCTGCCGATGGCTATTTAGCCAACACCAGCTGATGCAGATTGAATTCACGAATTCGCATTATCCTTGGCCCCAGATCCTCAACCCCAAATGACGTTTAGCGCCTACACAGACTTGGGTCATATCCACAGTAGCGTGGCAAACGTCTCCAGGCCGGAGAGGGTCTGGCCTGGCTGGAATTGCTGGAATGTTGCATTATGTCTGAAGCTTGTCCTGGTTTGCTGCAACCTCCTGAACCCGAAAGCCGAGAGCTGCTTGATTCCTTACAGCCTTGCCGACAGCGTGGAGGCAGTGCCGCCGTTTTCATGGACATGGCTTGTGTCCATCAGTCGAACCCACAACTGAGACGCGGTCGCATCGATGTCGTTTGGGACGACAGCACAAGATGAGGGACGGTTTCGGGGTTAACTGTTCTGTGAATATGAAAAGATTCCATATGAAACCGTGTAAATGTTGGGGTTTTCCAAAACTGTGTTTACCCCTGATGAAGAAGGCGATTGATCAGTGCTAAGGACCCGTCCCAGGTAGAGTTGCAGTGTTTCAGGGGCACTTTGAGCTGTGGCATTCCTATGGCTCCTGGGGAATATGTTCTTCTCACTCTCTCTTGTGAGCACGAAGAAGCGAATGGCGAAAGCGTGAAAACCCTAAGCCCTAAGCTTTGGTGATGATACTCCCCTCAACCCCGGACCCGAAGCTTGACAGCACCCAGGGCCAGGGTGGAGGCTGCAGGAGTTAATTGCTTACCCTGGGCATCAAGTGCCTCCAGACGACCGCAATATCCACGGTTAAGGTTCAAGGTTTTCGGGATGTCAAAGCCTAGCTTCAGTTTGGAGACATGCAGCAAGCAGTGTTTGGCGGTAGAACTGATCCACCTGAGTTCAGCTTTAAGATATGGATAGGCTGCGAACATCAATGCCAGGCTAGATAAGTTTCCAGGCTTTCGGATTCACCAAGGAGGAAGCGCGCCATCTACAGCATCGGTGGCTTCCTCCAGGCATTCCTTCCGGTTTTAAGCTCTGGCTGGGCCCTGCAGAACCTAGTTCTTCAGGTTCCAGCCTGCTTTCATTGGGACCATACACTGAAAAGGTTACAGTATTGAATTTGGGATTTCAGACTGAGTTCTGGGCGAAGAGATACTACACCTCAATCGCGAAGACTCGCAAATGCCATGCAATCCACCCGCCCCAGCCCGAAAGACTGCAACTTTAGCTGAAGCAACCCTTGCAACAGCATCTTTTCCATATTTCTTATTTATTCATCTCACATATACGAATAAAAGGCATGCCTTCAGGTTTCCCCGGGGTTTAGTTGAAGTCGCAAGGCGCTTCTCGGTTCTGGGTCCTCTACCTTCGTCTCTGGGATCGCGGCAAGAAGAGGTAGTGCAGTCTAACATCGGAAATTACTATGTCGAAGACTAAACCTAAACTCACTTCCATATTTATGTTTGTGTCTATATCTTCAGTATCGAACCTACACAGATTTGCATGTATGTCCATATGGAGTATCCGATATCTCATATCTCATCCCTACTTGTAACATCTGGTATGTAGTGCTTGATGTCGAACTTAGATATGTCGAACATCTAGACATATATGTGTACGTTTATGCCTATGCCTATGTCTAAGTATCTGCCTTCTGTATTCGTCTACAAATGTGCATTTGTGTACCGATACATGACCATTATATAACTATATATATATATATACACGTATCTGTATGCTGCACATATGTAAAACCTTACATGCCTATACATCTACAGCCATATCTGGCACTGTGTATCCCCACCTACGTCTATCTATCTCCGCTGTTTGTACGTGCCTCTACCTATCTGCGTATCTCTTTGTCGATCCATCCATCGACTTATCGATGTCTCTATCGACCTGTCAATCCATCGATGGACGGCTCTATCTATTTATTTGTCTGTCTGTCTGTCTAATGTAGGAACCTGATTAAGAAACCTTGGGCCTGTATTAGGGCCCCTTGTATGAAGCCTACTGTTTTGGATTTTGGAGTTCTTGGCCCAGGGTTTCTTAATCAGGTTCCTACATTAGTTAGCGAGCTATCCTTCGATCCATCGTTCTATCTATCAACCGATCCACCGATCTACCGGTCCGTGGTATCGATCGGTCTTTCCATCTACTATAGAGGACTAAATAGTTACCAAGAGTTTTTGGGGGTTCCTGATTATAATTCTAGTATAATGGGCCCCAACACCCTATTCTAGTTATGAAGGCCCCTATATTAACCGTACTCGAACCTATTGTATCAAGCCTGAGCAAACGGCCGAGCCAAGAGAATTCAGAGCCAGCGAAGGTCTCGAAGGAGCTGTGGCTGCTGTGGAGCCCGCAGTACCTTTCCAGGCGCACTTCTACTTTAGCCAACCAAAACCTACCACCATTTTATGGAGTCCCCATGAAGTTTTCCCACATCAGCGTTTACACGCGATTCAGCAGACACTACCGATATCAGAGAGGCAGTGCGTCCGTTGGTCCTGGGAGAGTCATCTCTGGGCTTGAACTAGCACCTTAAAGGGAACTCCAGAAAGTTGGAATATGGTTTCAGGGTAGGATACCTTATATTTTACCATAAAGGGTTATCATATTCCAACTTTCTGGCTTTTACTTTACACAGAAATGGTAGGCTAAGGTTGGTTCTTGCTGCAGGGCATCTGGTTGCTGGAGGTGGAGGCTTGAGTTTGAGAGTACTTCTGGAGTGGTGACAAGTCGATGTCAAGGAGCTGACGAGTGAGCCTGCTTTCCATGTAGGGTGCAAGATGTGTGCGTCATAAGTTCCTCGACGTTTAGCACGTGGCAAAGATATCCCTAATACATGATCAGATCCCCGGACTCTGATTGTCGGTTTTTCGGGTCTAGGGCCCTAAACGTCACAAATTGATTGCAGAGGCTCTGGTGCGTCTTCGAAATTGCTGCCTTCCGCATCGGCAACGCCAGCGGTCGCATCCGCGTCCTGCCTTTGCCCCCTGCTGCCACAGTATAAACTTTGCAAACCTGCACAAGGCTATAGGCATCTCCTGTTTTTGGGGCTCTTGCGCGTGCGGAAGGTCTTTATCTTGTCGTCCAGGGTTCCGCACACCTCCTCCGATAAGCAACAGGCTCCCCCACTATACCTCAATCATGCTTCGGTTGTCCAGGTTCATGAGCAAGAGTGTTGTCATCCTCTACTTCGGCGTCCATATAGCATCCTGGGCAATCTGGTGCGCGATGGCGTGCCGTGGCCGCGTGCTGAAGTGCCCCTCAGGTCATATGAAGTGACCGAGTAACAGCATAAAGGTAGTTGTCGGATGCTCTTGGAAGTGGGGTGTGCTGTCTTGGCTTCTGGGTGTGCGCTCTTGGCTTCCGAGCGATGGCTTGGAGGGTTCTATTTTTGTTCAGACTTCTGAGCCAAACTACAAGCGCCGAAGGTGAACGGCAAGCACCGCATACCAGACATAACAGCCAGGCATCGAAGCGTGGAAACCCCAAACTTAGGTTAGGAAGCCTAATCGATGGTTTGGTGGAAGCCTCGGGCTGGAACAGCCCACATCCAGCACGAAGAAATCGGCGCCCAAACCCCCAGCTCAAACCCAGTGCAATAAAGGAGTCGGCGCATCAATAAAATGGGGCCTGAATGTTTGTTTTGTTATTCTTCTTTGGGGTTCCTTACTGCAGTTGTAGGACAATGTAGCCCAAAATCCTGTTCTACTTCTTACGGCTTGTTGACTCTTTGATGCTCTTTGTTTAGTCCTTATGCCAGTATAGCCGAATACCTTGAAAACTCCAGTTTGCTTCTTGAGGCCCAGCCTGCACTGAACATACACAACACATGAACACCACACCATAAACTTTCAAGTAGGAGTCGAAACCCTAAAACCTAACCCAACCCTGTCCTACACCTGCAGCACTGTCGACCCTGAACTTTACTACTCCGGCCCCCGCTCGCTGAAGCGCCTGACTTCGAAGGCTGGGTGTGAACAACCTGTGGATGATCGCACCCACGATGCTGCCCCTCACCGCCATGGTGCAGAGCCTCAGAAGGCACAGGGCTCAGAGACCAAGAGCTTTGCTGAAGGACCTGAGTAGCTTAGCCTGTCAGAAATAAAGAAGGTCACATCTAGTTATTGCCAATCCATATAGCTCTCTCTCTCTATATTCTTGTGTGTGATGTATGTATGCATGCATGTATGTTTGTACATACATATATACATACATACATATATATATATATACACATAAGCCCACTCTTCTAGGTTGCCCTTTTGGGTTTCAAGTTCGACAGAAAATGTCAAGGCCAACTTCGAAATCAGAATCCTCAAAAGACATTCAGGGGGGCATGGTGATTGGTGATGATGGTGCCTCGCTACTTTGCTTGATTAGTTATGATTGTGTTTTGGCTAGTTGGCCTGGCCAATCAGGGTGATGTATGATGTCACAGGCTTCACATCCCCCAAACCAGCGAAATCCCGAAAGCATAAACCATAAAGCCCTAGCAGTGCTTAAGCCCCAGAGCCCCAAGCACCCCACCGAACCCCGGATCCATTTAGCCCAACGTACCCTGAATCAAGGAACATCTCTCAAAAAGTCTAGTGTTTCCTATCCCTGGCCTGAAATACGATCTACGGAAGGGGCAATCTGCTTGGGATTTAGGGTGGCAAAGCCCCCGAGCCAAAGTGTGATGGGCCAGGAACTGCCGCACCAGGGACAAGTTGCTGGATGAGCTGCGGACTTTCCAGCTCTCTTCCCTGAAGCGCCCTGGAGGGTTCAGTTTAGGGTTTTAGGGATTTAGGGGTTTTAGGGCTTTGGGGCTTTAGGGCTTTAGGGTTTTAGGGATTTAGGGATTTTAGGGCTTTAGGGTTTTAGGGGTTTAGGGTTTTAGGAATTTCATTACCAGGCAGTCGCAATAGGCCTGGATGCAAAAAGGGATTTCATTATGAAGGCCGTGATGCAAGAATCTGGCCAGTCCCCAAGCCCACTTGCAAAAAGGGGGTGAGGGGTCTATGGTTTACGGGCTTGAGGTTTCGGGTTGCTACGACGTGTCCTGAGTCCACAGGCAGTTGCGGGTGGGCGGTGGGAGTACAAGTACTCTCCTGCTATTGAAGCTTCCTGTTTGTGTACCCATGTCCTAACTGCCGCTGTGCAACCTGGGATTTGGGTTAGCGCAAGCCCAAAACCCAGAACCCGATTCACCCCTAAACCCTAAACCCCTGTGCCTTAACAGTTCGTCCTATGCAAGGGCCGAATGATTTCAATTCTTAAACAACGAGTGGGAAGCTTCGCCCGACCCCTTACGGCGTAGGAATTTTGGAGAGGGTGTGTTTTGGGGGCGTCGTTCTGGGATTCTAATGGAACCCTTACGTCGCATACTTGCAAGAAGCCTTGTTAAGTTGCGATGTCGAGGCTTCTTACAACGTCGATATCCCATTTTCGGGCGAAGAGCACGTATGCTTACAAGATTCCTTCCATCCTGCGATGTGATGTGACTTTTTGAGGCTTCGCTAAGTCGTAAACCCTAAAAGCTAGGTGGCCTGCAGAGCTTCGGCTCCTTTCGCGAGCAAGTCGCAATGCTGTTCATTAAAGTTTCCTATAAGGGTACTAAAAGGGTTCCTTTAAGAGCTTGCTAGAAGGGTACGCTAAGAGTTCCTTTAAGGATCGGATGCTATAAGGGTTCTGGGATGAAGGTTCCTGTTTTATAGCACCCATCGACAGACCTTTCGAATCTCCCAAAGCCCGAAAACCTCTTGACCGTAACCGTTTCCCCCTAAACCTTAAACGCGAATCTGGAGAGGTGCAGCAACCCGAGTGATCGCGACTTCATCCTTCCTGTTATCGAAAGGCGAGTCTCGGGTTTAGAGCCTCAGGGCCTTGGTTTTGGGCCTCAAATTTGAGCGCTGTGGTTTCTAGGCCCTCGGCTTTAGGGTTTTGGGGCTCTAGGCATAGGGGTCTTTGATTCATGAGCCTGGTTTTGTATCGGGCTTAGGATTTGCGGTTTTGGCACACCCGGCACAGGCTTGAAGCTCCCTTCGCACTTTGTGACGGCCCTTTAGGTCCACTGCAGTCCAATTTCCTGAGAAGTTGGATCCACAACCTAGGAGAAATGCGAACTCGATAACCCATAAGGCCTAAAGCCCCTAGCCGCCTGACTGCTTATAGTTGAGGGCTTCCCGCAAGGATCTAGAATTTCTTCAGTTGCGGAGAGTCTCTGAAGAGCTTTGTCGTTTATGAAAGCTGGAAGCCCAAACCCCAAACCCAACCTTTTTTGAGGCTTGTGCCTGAGCGCACCAGCATAGGTTATCCGCTGAAGACAAGCATGAAGCTAGGCTTTAGGGAGAAGAAATTCAGTTTGAGTATATTGGCTTGTTTCGCCCACATTTCGATTTTATTTGGACTGCTGTTTGGGCTTTTGGTTGCCTTGTGGCTTGGGACTACTGCGGCTTTGGGCTGCTGTTGGGCTTTGGACCACTTTTGGGCTTTGGCCTGCTTCTGGGCTTTGGGCTACTTTGTAGCTTTGCTTTGTTGGCTTTGGGCTGCTTTGTGGGGCTTTAGGGCTTTGGAGAATAAAAATCCATAGAACAACTGTAGAAAAGAATCATAGACCGCACGCACACAGGTGGTATGGCAGCCGCGGGGTCTTCGAGTATTTCGTGCGCACCACGCTCTACCAGGCCAGCGTGGTAGGGCCTTTCGAGGGTTTAGGGCTCCTTTACGCGATCTTTTAAGCTTTCTATGCTGGAGTGCGGGCTTCGGGTTTCTGGGTTTTGCTTTAGAGCTTGGTGTGCACGTAGGGTTGCAGGCCGTCGAGCTCAAAATTTGCTCCTTAGGTTTTTTCGGGTCCTGGGCGATTTAGAACAACAGGTGTTGGGGGTCTCAGACTTTTGTGTTGGATGTTTCACCTTCCCCGAGCACTGAAGATCCCGTGAGGATTTCCAGGGTCACTGCCAGCCTGGGGCCCCAGACGCCCCTGGAACCCCCCCCCCCGCATCAAGCCCTTCTAGCCAAACCCGAGAATTCCCAAAAACTCTTTAACGGACATCACAACCCAAGTGCCACAGACAAGACCCTGTAAACAACGCCAATAATGCCGTATACTGTAAACCCGAAACCCTACCTCCGAAAAGGAACAGTTGATCAGTTTTTGCAAGCTGGGGTAGCCGTGTGGCGCGAGTCCACAGCACAGTCGGCGACTCGCATGTGCATAGTCCAGGTGTAGAAAGGAGACCGAAAAAGCTATACACCGTGCTCCAAGGCACAGCGTCTTAATTGGAGGTTTGTTTTACCGATAGTCCGTTGTAGGGATCCTTGCGTGCATCTCGCCCGGATCGTCCGCAGCGACTGCTCGCATAAACCCCCAAACCCCTAAACCACTAAACCCCAAACACCTAAATCCTGGAATGCGGGCTTCGCCCTTGCTAGGTAGGAGGGAAAAAACCTTAAAACCCCTCAAAAATCTTAAAACCACCACTAAACTAACACCCAGGAGCTGAAGCCTCTGCAGGGAATGCCGAGGCTCTGGGAGGGAGCAAGACTTCTGGAAGCTGTAGTTTGTTTTAATACAGGGGGCTTTAAGGTTTCATCTGCTTCTATGGCATTTTGTTGGGAGGGAACAAGACTTCGGGAGCTTTCCTACGGGCTTTTTGAGGTTTGTTGGACCTTGTGGAAGCTTGTAGTTTTTTTTTGTAAGGGGGCTTTAAGGTCTCAGCTGTTTCTATGAGGTTTAGTATTTTTTTAATGCAGGGGGCGCTGAGTTTTCATCTGTTTCTATGGATTTTGCAGGTTATTTTTTTCAGGTGGCTTTAAGGGTTCCATCTGTTTCTATGGGATCATTTGGAAGGATTTCATATTGCTTTTGTATCTTTTTAGGGGGCTTGCGAGGACGAGCGAACTTGATTGAAGCTTTGAAGGCCTCGTGAGTCTTCTGATCACTTGCGTGACATTCTAGTCGTCTGCACTTCGCGTCCTTATCTATATTGCTATAGTCTAAGTTCAGTATAATGTGCCCCGCCCTATTCTCATTCAAGGGGTCCACTTACTGGGAACGGCCTCATTCTTTGAACCCTCCAGGCCCACTGCTTCCTTCTCGCAGGCCTTCGGCGTTGTTTGATTCGGGCTTGCCTCGATCGGCTGAAGTGGGGTAGCTCTTCGGGGGATTTCGAGAAGCCCTTGATAGGGTGTAAAACCCTAAACCCTAAGCCTTACACCCTAAACCCCCAACCCTAGACCCAAAACCCTACACCCTAAACCCTCGACCCTAAACCCAAAACCCTACACCCTACACTCTAAACCCAAACCTGTACCCCTTCTTCGGGCTCCACCAGGACGGGCCAGCAGCTGCTGATCCTCACATCGCCTTTGGCTGTTTCCGTGCCTCGGCTTCAGGCGTAGAGCTTCTTTATTAGGTTCCAGGGTTTCGGGTGGTTACGGTGTAGGGTTTGGGGTTACCCGGATGTTTGAATGCAAGAAGTGACCATAGAGAGCTATTTCAAGCCGAAACTGCCTAGCCCGATCCAACCCCTCAAGCTTACACCCAAAACCATAATCCTAAACCCAAGCCCCGGCAATCTAAGTTAAGCCCCAAGCCCAAACCCCAACAGCCAGAACCTCTAAGTGCAATCAGAAACGACAGGCCGAGCACATGCTCAGCGTCCTCAAGTCTGGCGAGCCTGCTGATCGAGCCTCCGGTGGGTGTTTGATGGGTTTGGCGGTTTGGGGCTTTGGGGTTAGGCTGTTTCAAAAGGGTTGCTGCGGTCTTGTAGTGATTGGAGTTGTTCTGGGGGTGTTCGGGCTTTTGGGTTGTTAGGGTTCTTGATGCTTCTGGGTTATAGGCTTGAGGGTCTTGGACAAAAAGTGTTTGGGGTTCCAGCCTGCAAGGGTGGAGCTTACTGAGTCCTAGGTCCTAGGTATCAGGGAGACACCCTTCTTAACCCTACTGCTGGCTGGCTCTCTTGAAAAGGACCTTATTGAGAGGGTCTACCCAAGGGTCTCTCCAATCCTAACTCCCATTATGTACGGGAGCCCCTTTGATCCTCGTGCTCTGGAGGTAATCTGTAGTAATCCTGGCACGAACCCTTATGATGAAGCCCTTAGACACAGAGAAACACGGCGAAACCTTTATGGCTTGGGGTTTAGGGTTGAGGAGAGCAGGTGGGTTGAACACTGCTGGCTTCGTGGGTCAGGGTTGATCTAGCTTGCAACTAAACATGTGCATGTTGAGCGTATGCTTAGGGCTTTAAGGGTCTAGGGTTTCAGGTATTTTCGGGCCAAAAGGGTTGAAGGTTTTTAGGGTTTGGGACAGGCTGCAAACTGGGCTGACAAATGCATGTGCTACATGCATCCGTGTTACTTCTCATAGAAGCTCTGTCTGTCTCTGTGTGTGTGTTCCGAACAAAGCAGCAAAAGGGAAGAAACAGTGTTACAAACACGCCCAACCCTAAAACGCTAGATCCCAGACCCGGCAAGTCTTCAGATCGTCGGAAAGACTGCGCACGCAAGGAGTGGTTTCGCGACTGTTGGCAGTCCACGTGGGCGTTCATGTCTTCGTCTGTCTCCTTCTTCTGCGCTTCCTCTTCAATGCCACGGTGGGGCTGGGCGGATCACCCCAAGCCCTCTCCAATGCTTAAACCCCCCACTCCCGAAGCGCTAAACCTTCAAACCCTAAGCCGCTAAACTCAACTCCGAAGCTCGAAATCCTCAGAGCCGGCGAATTTAGGGTTTCGGGTCTAGGGGTTTAGGGTTTAATTCGGGTAGGGTTTACCTCTCATTCAGCCCTCCGTCGGCGTAGTTCAGGATGTTCCCAAAATGCCTCCACTCAACCCCAAAACCAAACCCGCTAGGTACCCTTCGTTCCAAACGCTACAGGGGCTTGTATGAGGTGTTATCAGTGTCCGAGCCAAGTTTTATAAGGTTATACAGGCATGGTTCGCGAACCTAAGCCTCGCGTTCAAGCTCCTGAGGAACCTACAGTCAACACTCCCATACAAACCGCAAGCAGGAGCCGTTTAGGGCTGTGGATAGTCGTGGCACTAGGTTTCAGGGCGGTTAGGTTCAGGGTTGCATATTTGCATGTCAGGGAGTTTAACAGGTGACACCAGCTACAATCCTTCAAGCCCTACCCCAAAACCTTAGACCCCAAGGGAAAGAATCCCCAATCCTTTCCAATTGAACTTCCGGCAGTGCTACCTGGTCAGCTAAGCGGGTTGGAAAAACCTCAATCCTTGAAGCCTATATAAAAACAGTTTCAAAGCCGTGATAGAACTTCCAGAGAGCCCTTACAGAACTCGCATAGCGCCGCCTGCATGACTCTTACATAACCCTATAGAGCCCCACCCTGAACTCATCCGGTCAGGCTAAGTTCGCCGCCCCGCGTCGATCCCGTCTCCTCGACTGGGGCATCCTGGTCAGAACAGAAGGGGCAAGATGATTTAAAATGACGGGCTTTGCGGGGTTTAGAACTCAGGATTTACGGGTTGCAGGGTTTCTTCAGGGTAGGATCTATTCGGGCAGAAATGTTTACACTTGAAACCCCACTAAGGCACGTCGCAAGGGATCGAGAAGGAGTTGTCCGTTTGCAGGAGTGAAAGGGGCATCGGAGAAAAGAGGTTTAAGATTTAAGTGGGCGAAACGAGCAGCAGCTGTAAGCTTAAAGGCAGGGTCAAGAGGGAGAAGCAGAATCCAAGCTAAGAGTAATCACAAATGCATCTGGAAACAGGAAGCCATGTGGAGCGACGCCTGCAAGATGCATGAAAATCGGCATAGTCACCCAGCAAGTCGGCAAAGTGAGGCAGAGTGTCGGAATCATGGCAGCGACAGCGAAGCAGGCTGTCAAGAGACGGTTCGCGCAAGCAGCAGTGCAGCAGAAAAGGCAAGCATCCCATACCTGGAACCCCAACAGCCCTGAATCCCATCTCACATCATCGTGACCTAGTACCTGCCCAAGGCTTCTCAGCGCTGCTGACCCTCAGTGTTGGAGCGACCTGGCTTTCCACACAGCGAGCGGTTTGAGGGCTCAGGTCTGAGCGTTCTTGGTTACACAGTGCCCGACAGTTACACTCCGGGTTTACGCTAGTCTTAAGCCATTTGTATCTTCGGCTTGGGGGGAAGTAATGCATGGGGTCGTAGTCTCAGATCTTTGCTGTCCCAGTTGCTAGTTGGCACATGCATTCAGCCGATCCTCCGGAGGGTGGGGGCAGTACCCAGCCTAAAGGGGTTTTAAACCCGAAACCCTGAGTCCTGAAGGGATCATAAACCCAGCCCGAAGTCCTTAGGGAATCTTAAACACTAAGTTGTCAACCCGAAAATTTGAAGCCTAAATCTTAAACTTTAGCTCCAAAGCTAGAGCTGGAGCACCCGAAATGCCAAATCCGACATGTCACGACAAACCTAAACACTGAGTCCGAATTGCGAGAGTCTACGCCCTAAACCTTGAACCCCCTAAACCTAAACCCCCTAAACCCCAAACCCCCTAAACCCCCTAAACCCTAAACCCCCTAAATCCTAAGCCCTGAAGTCTCGGTTTGCAGTGTGTGTTATTCCTGGATTCCTACCCCGTGTAGTCGTAAGTTCAGACGACTTCCCTGCGGTGCGACAGTGTTCAGCTGGGCGGGTGGCAAAAAAAACCCTAAACCCCTAAACCCTGAACCCCCTAAACCCTAAACCCTAAGTCTTGAATCCCGGAAGCTCGCGCGGCGAGGTTATCTACACAGGGAGCTTCTGGCTGGCATTTCTCTCGGTGGAACTAGGACTCACTGTTGCACCGTTTAGGGTTTAGGGGATTTTCTGATTTTTCCGAGAGGTTTCAGTCGGTAATTACTCATGGCTTGTTTTTTTGGTGGGTGGGTTTATACAGTTGTTTGACATGTTTTTTCCATTTTTGCTAAGATATCTGGTCTTCCTTTCACGGAAGTGTGCAACAACCAAACAGGACTTCATGCGCAGCTGAATGAACTCCGCAGCAAGAGGTCCGAATCCCTTCTGAAAGGTCTCAAGGCTCCTCTGCCCTCGCCACGCTACCCCCACGCACCCTGAACCAAAAGCCCAAAGCCACCTTAAGCCAGAGATTCCCCTCAGCCATCCTACTCTCACCAGGACTCGTATTTTCACTGATCTTCTGCATCTTCGCCTGCTTCTGCCTCCTCCTTGCCTGCGCCTGCTGCCGGAGACGCTGACCGAGGGCGTGGGTGGGGCCTTAACAATTCGAGTAGGGTTTTGGTCCCATTATATAAACCATAATGTCAATAAGGAACCACCGGGCTTCGAGTTGAGCATGGCTTGATGTGGCAAAGGGCAAGCTTTCTGACCATGCCATTTTGCAGAATGCTTCTGGGATCGAGGAGTTAGGCAAAAAGGGCTTAGAGCGACGCTTGGGCTCTCTGGCCTCACCCAGCATTCGGCATTTTTCGTTTTGGGATCAGTCTCAAAAGTCTTGTCGACTAGAATTAGGATGTAGGGTACTTTTGGTTAACAAACCAGCAAATCTGAAAACACTGTTCTCCGTAGGCCGCCAAATCCAGAACACACATGCGAGCTGCAAAACAAAGCCTGAACATGAGTGCAGCTGTATGTACTTTGCATATGCCAGTGGTATCACCCTCAGTTTCCAGCACACTTTCCGCAAAAAATAACGCAGGCTTAAGGACCCCGGAGAATTGGAATTCTAGCATACTGCACCCTGAAGTTCACCCTGAAGCCTAGCTTAGTGTCTAGTGTTTACGGTTCAAGACTCTAACTCTGGGTTTAGGATATGGTTTAAGTCAGGATTTTGAAACTGATCCGGTGCACGATGAGCCCCAAATTTCGGCGCGCCTCTGCGGAGCGCAGCAGAGTGCTCTCGTGTTTACCGAAGCTCGGCATGAACCCCAGAAGCCCGAAACCAGCCACAGCCGACCTTCACGCCTAAGCCCGCTGCGAAGCTGGGAAACTAGGTTCGCCGGGTCTTCCCCTATATTAAAACCGAATAGCAAGGAAACGGGTATCTGTATGATTAAGAAGCTACCGGGGAACCTAGCAAAAAACCCGACTCTTCAGAACCCTGAACATCCGAAGTTTCACACAGCGGAATCTGGAGTCAGTCGTCTGGCCTTGGATGGGGTTTAGGGTTTAGGGCCTTTTAGGGGCTCCGTATTATAAAATAAGTGTCCTAAACTGAGAAGGCCTTGGCCCTCCGCCCCGAGCAAGGGGACCAGGTTAGAGGACGACTGACTCACACTTCGTCGAACATGCTTCCTTGGCCCAATGTGGCAGCAGGGTCTCTTCGCGGAAAGCGCGTGCTTGCGGCAGAAAGGTGAGGGTACCAATCTTGGTCTAGGGTGCAGGGGTTGAGAGGTTAGGATTTCAGGGTAAGGTTCCGGGATAGCTTCTGAGTGTTTGGGCTGTCCGGCAGTAGACGCTTCTCTCTGAACAGTGAGCCCGAATCCCAGGAACCTCAACCCCTTCGTCGAAATTAGATCTAAACGTCCACAGCCTTCTGCTTCCTTTGCAGACCTAACAAGGCCCTACAAAGATGTAGGCTGTAGTAGTTGCGAAGATGTTGGGAGTTGGAGTCCTTTTCACGGACTGACAGCGGCTTCCCTAGCCAGACCTGGGTCTGTAAACCCTTCAACGCGATGTACACCGAAAATCCCAACTCCGCGCCCCCCCCCCCCCCCGCCCAAAAAAAAAAAACCTAAACCTTAGACCGTTCTGCAGATCGAGCAGGGTACCAAAACCCCTGGACCCTACACCGTAACCCTTTGAAGCCCATCAACCCTGCTACCGTTTAGAACTCACCAGTAACACCTCTCCCTGTAAGGGGACTGCGAAGTCTTCCGGCCCGCTCATTGCATGGCCAGCTCCGCCCCATCACGAGCCTAGGGTTTAGGATTTAGGATTCGCCTAGACTTGAGGAAGCCTCCTCTGCCCTCTAGTACGGCTTCTCCGTTCTGTTGTGTAAGACGAAGGGGGCTCTGAGTTCAAGGTTCAAAGCATCCTCATGTAAGGTGTGCGGCGCTGACTGCGCTGGGTCCGCGGGGTGTTGGGCGAGGCGAGGAATGCAGAACCTGGTGTTCGGGATTCGGATCTCTTCGCATCCTCTAAAAGCCTAGACAAGTACACGACTATTCAGTGGGGATCCTTGTAATTATGCTGTAATGAATATCTTCAATGCACTGTTCGAAGTGCACACGCAGGTGCAGCAATTGAGGTTTTATCAATCGTAGCTATAGCAGCGATCAGAAAAAACAATTTGCTGCCGAAAGCTTTCGTTTTGGACTCTTGCTGCGGACGGCCGTGGAGCACTTTTCGTATTTGGGGTTTAACGTCCGCGATAAATTGTTATGGTCATGACTCTTCTCCTTCTTGTTAATCTTCATATGATATATATATATATATATATACACCTATATATATATATATATATATATATATATATATATATATATATATATATATATCAAATATGTGTATATATGTAATATATATATATATATATATATATATAAATATATATATATATATATATATATATATTTATATTTATATATTTATACTAGAGTCCGTTTGCAGGTGCCTTTCTGTCCCCCGCTGTGCCGCTCCGCTGCCGGGACTACGACGTCGTTCCCATCGCTCCCAGGCCGCGAGCCCTGCGGACTAGGGTTCATATAGGGTTGAGGGTTCAGGGTTACGGGTTCGGTTTAGGGTTTCGGGTTCAGGGTTTAGGGTTTATTTAGGGTTTAGGGTTTAGGGTCATGGGTATTGTGGCAGTCATGATGACAGTGTGTGATAGTGTGTGTCGTCGCATTTCGCTGGAGTAAAGGGGGGTAGCCATGTCCTCTGTGTTGCTGCAAGCGTCAGAGATACTTCTGCTCCAGTGCCGGCGCCTCAGAGAGTCCGGGTTCAAAAAGGTAGACTTTAGGATTTAGGGTTCAGAGTTTAGGCAAAAAGGGCCAAGCAATGTGGGGATACCGGGCGGTGGTAAAGGCCCGATGCAAAAAAAGGGCCAAACCCTTGCCTAGGGTAAGATGCTTGAGAAACAGGCAAATGTACGAATATTTCGTAGGGTCCTATTTCTTTTTCGAAGGTACACTGATTACTCTGGATTCCCCTATAACTTTTGTAGGGACTCAGGCTGTACTTCCTGATGAGGGCATTTTTTGGAGTCGCTGGGGACTCTCCGTTCTGCCTTGGAGTTCTGGTTAAGGGGCTTGGTACAGCAAACCCAAGCCCGAGGCCCTGAACTCTAAAACCTCAAAATCACAAAGCAAAAACCGGGAACACTTTGAGCCCTTGAGCCGCCGAGTGCATCCCCAACGCCCGAAATCCAAATGCTGTTCGGAGCGAAGGCGCTTGGTCATTTTACAGGCAGTTTGAAGGAGATGTTCAGGGTTTAGGGCCTAGGGTTTAGGTTTTGGGATCGTGATACGGTGCCGAGGCAGCCCGAGCTGCATGATTAATCCAGTGGCTGCCTGCTACTGTACTGTAATCAAGCTGCATCGTCGGGCGCATTCGGACAGGGATTCGGGATTCACAGACCAACTCCTTGCTGAAGCGGCCCAAGTCCCATCACTTGAAATTCTGAAGCCCAAACACCGCCTGGAGCCCTTGAAGCCGAATTCATCCCGAAACCGTAAAATATCTGCGGACCCTGAACCCCTAAACTCCCTGAAACCCTTAAGCCTTCAACTCCCCAATCCCAGAGACCTGGCAGGGCGGGTCTCATTCGCTGGGTGGCTGCGACGCCACGGGGCTGCCATCAGGAGGGCAGGGTTAAGGGTTTAGTTAGGGTCTAGGACTTGGGGTTTTTCGGAGCAGACTTCGAGGTTCTTGGTTCCCAAACGGCAAAGTTCAGCAAGATCGGAAGGGTGCGACAATGATCAGCAAGCTTGGAGCGGTGGTCGTGATGATGATGATGATCCCCGGTCATGACAGGCTCCGAGAAGTACACCCTAAACCCTAAACATCGCTAAACCGTACACCCTGTGAGCAGCTGAGGCCTTTCTTCGTCATCCACAAGCAGCGTCGGCAGGTGCTCTGGGCTTCGCTGTGAGGGAAGTGCTTTCAGTGGTTCCCCTGAGCCCTAGAGTCCAGGATTTGGGGCTTTAGAGCTAGGGATGTATGGGGCCTTTGAAGGGCGCTTTGTGGTGGCCAAGTCTGCAAGACCTAGGTCGGTTCTTGGTGCAACATCTACATGTCGGCGATCCTATTAATAAAGGAGCAGGAGTGAGCCGCTGGAACTTAGCAAGCCACCACGCCAGCTTTCTCCGGTTAACATTCATCCTCGCGACCTTGCGCAACCGAGCTTCCTAGCCCCCGGAAGCCAGAAAAATAACAGCTACAATCCGACGAAGCTGAGAAGGCCGAGAAGATGATAAGCCCCAATGTGATCCGAGCCTCCTCGATGGAGTGGGCACATCAACAGTTCTCGAACCTGAAGCTCAAAAGCCAGGCATGTTCAAGACCACAAACCCCCCCCTTACTCTCAGCCCGAACTACGAAGCCTAAACTCCCCAAGCCTGAGATCGCGGACCCGACCCGAAAGGCCCTTCGCTGTTACAGTGCACTTAGAGTATCCTAAAGGGGCACGTATAAAAGATTCTGAAGCACCTTCAAAGGACAGGAGCCTTACGGAATCCTTGAAGAATTCTTTAGAGGACCACCGCCATTCCCAAAGCCTCAACCCAGAAGGACGGGCTTGTCCCAGTGAGTCCCGAAACCCAGAAACCCTTCAACCCTAAACCCTAGAATTCCTAAACCCTAAACCCTAATTCCGGCCGAAGGCTTCCTCGAGTGAGCCGAAGACGAAGGACGCCTCTTTGTCCTTGGGGCTTTAGCAGTGGGGGGCCCTTTTTGGGGCTGGTGGGTGCAATATGCAGAGAGAGAGAGATATATATATATATATATATATACACACAAAAATAAATAAGTAGCATGCGCATAGTCCCTGGAGTCTCTCTCTAGTCTTTGAGTTCTGACGAGTTCCCTGCGGTGCGACTTGTTTCAGCTGGGCGGGTGGCAAAAAATATATATATATATATATACATATACATACATACATACATACATACATACACACACACACACACATATATATATATAGAGTTTGTATATATATATAGAGAGAGAGAGAGAGAGAGAGAGAGAGAGAGAGAGAGAGCCGCACCTGTAGGGGTTGTTTTTAAGGGATGCACAGGGGTTCAGGGTTTAGAGGTTTTGAATTACCGAGGCTTTGGGATTTTAGGAGGTTTTTAGGGCTGCCCAGAGCTTCACACGAGCGCTGAGCTGGCTTCACGAGGGCTCTACCCCAAAACAGGGGTTTAACAACACACAACATGCGGACGAGCTGCGGAAACACTTCCAACCCGAACCCATGATTTCTAACTGCGAAGCTCGAGCATGGTAATGAAGACTGTCCGCATGGTTTCTTTGGGTCTTTGGTTGATCCCGAACATATACGGCATTACACTTATAAGGAGCCCAAGCCAGAAAACGGACACCATTCTAAAGAAGCTGCTGCATGGATTCCCCCGGCTGCTTGAATCCACCAAGTATTTATGCATCTTTTGACAAGGTATGAGGGCCTTATACAGGGGAATAGGAGGGTTTCATACCGTAGGGTTTATAGGAATTTTATTGGGTTTAGACTGTAGGGTTTAGGGAAGCAAGAACCTTTCTGATCCCCAGGCCCAGTTGCAAAAAGGGTTTAGGGAAGAAGGGGCCTTACGGATTCGATCCTGCTTGTCTCAGATGTTTTGTTGCTTGCCAAGTCTTACAACAGAAAGCTTGGCATGCTTCATGCAATCTCCCTAGACCAAAGCCAGCCTCCCAACTCGAACCCCCCAACACTAACACCTCCAACGCTAAAGCCAAGATAGATGTTATCAGAACAGCGATCTGGGGTTGCGGCATGCGACTTTACGTGAAGTCCCGCGCACGCTACATGTAAGCCGTAAGCCCCAAATCCCCAAACTAATGCCGTAGACCCTGTAGCCTCAACGCCTAGAGCTAAGACCTTAGCTCCCTACAACCCTTAAGCCCGAAACCATAAAGCCCTGAAGCTCTAAACCCTCATCTCTAGGTTTGCTAGATCTTTGAACTTGGACCAAGCAGACCCCGAGCTCACTTCTCGGTAGGAGGGTCTTCGGCCGTCCTCTGCCGACCTGTGGCAAAAGAAGATCCAGCAACACCTCAGGACGTGTACGGTGTCGGTTTAAAACAAGGTTGAGGGGTTTTGGGAAGGGCTCCCTTCGGGGATGGTCTGTGCGACTGTGCCGGTCGCAAGCACGAAGCTTAGCCCAGTCACGTGGAAAGGCATGTGGCACCCCCCTGGCAGGAGCATGGACATTGTGGCCCGGCCGAAGTTGGGTTGCGGGATGTTTGGATTTTGCACCATTTCAGGCTTTGTTCCGAAAGCTACACGGGCGACACTCTATTTTTAGGGGTCATAACCTACGATTCTGTAGGGTTTAGCTAGGCTTGCAGATTTCCCAAGGATGTCAATACGACTCCTCGCAAGCACTGGCCATTGGAGGCCCTTCGCAGGACAGGGTGCTCGATGCCTTCTGAAATAAAGCCCTTTGAATTTTCCGAAAACCTTGTGTATATATATATATATGTATATGTATATCTGTGTATATGTATATATATATATAATATAAACCATAAAACCTTAGTCCCTGAACCCCAAAAATCCAATCCCCGTGATGTGTGCGGATGTTAGGCCTGCTTGTTCCTGCTCGAGGGCCCGGGGTCAATTCAGCGATACATATGGTTTGGCACTTGTTGTGGTCGTTGAGACTTCTTGACTTTGACAACGGACTGTTCAGTGAATCCACTGAATGGTCGAGTTAGCGAAGCAACCCGTATTGCTGCAGACTTTGCCCGGCTTGTCTGAGTGTGAGTGTCAAGAATGCAACTTGAAAAACCATAAAGCCCCTTGAATCTGCAGAAAGCCCCATATAAACCCTAAAACCCTGAACCCCAAAAACTTAAAACCCCTTAACACCGACTCGTAGGGTCGTTAACGAAATGCGTCGAACCTGCTACTGCAGACCTCAGGCTTGTCCGAGAGTGAGTGTCAAAAACACCTTAAACCACTTTAAATGTTCAAAGCCCCATATAAATCCCAAAACCCTAAAGTCTGAACCCCGAAACCGTAAAGCCCCTTAAACCACCAGAGGACCTTCGAGGAGATGCAGGCGGACGGCCCGGTAGATCTGCTGAGCCGCGAGCTTTTGCTGAGCTCCCTGCACCCAGGAGTGGCTGCAACGGGGGGCCTTTAAAGAGTCCTTCAAGGGTTCCTTCAAGGGATCCTTTAAGGGTTCCTCTAACGGGGGGGCTTCAAGGGGGGCTTCAGGGTTTAAAGGTTGCTGTTTAGGGTGGTTCAGGATGTTGTCAGTTTCTGTTTCATCGGGCGTCATCATGGTTTCTAGGTTTTTGTAAAGTTTTCGGAGTCTTTTGGTGGTTGCTTTCAAGCTCTTGCAAGCTGCACGAGAGTCTGCTAGGGCTCTGTATAATTTTTTGCACAGCTTCTGTTCTGTATGACATCCTTTTGACAACACTGTTGCGATGTAAGGCCCTCCGACAACCCTATATTGGGACATCCTAAGCCCCAAGTGCCTCAAACCACGAAGCAACAGCCGCCTTACAGGAACCCAGACCTTGAAAAAAGCTTTCAAAACGCAGGACAACACTTCGCGCGCACCGCAGCCTTCGCCAATTCCGTCGGGCTTTCCTCGGTTCTCGGGACGCCTGGCTTAAGCGAACATGTTCGAAGCCGGCAGAAAGGACGCCAGGCGTTTTGGGGTGGCTTTGAGGGTTCCCTTCGGGTCTTCTTTAGGAGCCCAAACACCAGGAGAAAGTACCCGAAAAGCGTAAGTGAGACCTTCGTGACTTACTGCAGATTCCTATGGTACGGCAGCCTTCATCACCCTACACACAAAGCTCTAAACCTAAACGCATTAGCCCCTTAGTCCCACTTCCCCTAAGACCCTAAACGCTAAAAAGCCGAACAAGAGCCCCCAGCCAGGCATCTCATCGGTCTGGGTGACCGACATTTGGACAACCTCCTCTTGGACTTGACCACTGGGGAGGTGGATGTAGTAGGGTTAAGGGTTCAGGATTTCGGGTTTAGGGTTGCTTCGGCCTCGGGGTGGGAGGTAGATTGGCATTGATGTAGGATGGAAGTTCTGGGCGTGGGGCTGAGGAACACTCCGCAAGTGTTGTTTTCTCTTCGATCCGGGTTGAAGATTTTGAGAGGTTTGCGGGGCTTGCGGCTTCATCGGGCCACTGAGAAACGATGCAATAGAGGGTCTGAACAGTTACCCATAGTATTCCCCGAAGTTAGTCTGATCTTTCTTGGCTGCCTGTTGCATTCTCAAGGAGTGCAACGATCAGCAAATCCCAAGCGTAATACCCTTATGGGTTTACGGTTTAGGGGGCTTACATGGTTTGCTTTGAGCTGAACTTGCTCTCGTCATGGGTTTGGGTTCTGGGCTCGAACCGATGTGTAGCCCCGAAGTCTGCCCCTGAAGTAATCGACTGCGAAAAAAGACCAGAATTTTTTCGTGCAGACACAGTACACACCCTGAACCCCGAATAGTGAACCTCTGTCAACTCCACGTTCTAGAACATCTCCAGATCAAGAGCGCTCAATGTGTTACAACTTAAGCCCTTATGGGACACGCAAAACCTTGCTCGAATTACATACGAAGGCCCCGCCGACTCTATGCGGCCTCTACACTGAAATCTGAGCCCTCCACCCCTGAGCTCTACAGGTGATCCACGTGGACTATTCCATTTGCTTTGACAGAGGGGCCCGGCTCAGGGTGCCGGAGCGTGTGCCTTTCCGCTGCTGGGTGGGGTGTTTGTCTGCTTTGAATTCCTTAACCAACCAGAACTTGCTTTTTTTCTATGGTTCTATACACCGTGCGGTTTGTATTATATGGGTCCTGCGGCAAAAAAGGTGGTGGTAGGTTAAGGTAGCAGCTGCACTCATCACTACAGTGAAAACCCTCAAACTTGTCTTGTGCCCTGAACCTGATTTCTATCGTAAAAACTCAGCCCTACATTGGCCTGTGCATTGCAGGGTTCGGCTGAGGCCTCTCGCGCTGCATGGTGCACGCGCTGGGCGCCTTGGGAGTCGCGGGGCCTCTGCTGTCGACGACGCTTTGTTGCAACCATCCTAGGTAGTATTAGGGAGATCCCTTAAAGGGGAACCCTTCTTAACTTAACCCCGAGGGTACCCCTAATCCTAACTCCTAAACCACCCCTGCCTTGATCGAAGCAAGCATCTAAGCCCAAAGACATTGTTGTACCCAGGACCGGTTTTGACAATGGCTGTATATCTTGCAGAGTGCAACCTCAAGGCCTTAAGAAGCCCTCAAAAGGCTCATTACTTGGAACCCCATTGTTGTAGTTGAGTATACCCCAAGAAGTCACCCTAGTCATTCAGGCACCCTTCTTTGTCATTATTCCTAAACGTACCCTCCCGAAACGCTAGACCTCAAGATCTCCCTACAACCATTCAACAGCAGATTGAATAACCCCACCCTGAGCCTTAGAGCCCGTTCAGGCCTGCTTAACTTCAATGGCTACCAAAATCCTACATCGGAACTAAGACAACCCCTATGCCAGCCTGTTTGATTCGAAAATCATGTAAAAAAGGCCCTAGACCCCAAATCCTAGACCCTTGAACCCTTCAAGCCGAAGAATCTCTGGAATCCCTTACACGCTTTTTTGTTTTTCTGTTAAGCGTCACCATAACTCTATTTGAACTCTATAAACCCTGAACTCTTAAACCCCGAAGCCCTGGACTCTTCCACCTCGATCACCCTTTTACCGAGGATGGAGCTTGGCCTGGGGCTCTTGGCCGAGTGGCAAGAGCTGCTTGTCTACAAGGGCGCTACAGTCGTAAAGCAGCCTATAAGGTCCCAGCGCTCGGTACTAGTTATGTCGGTGTTCCATACTCAATTGATGTCCGTATGGAGCCTTTCGTGAAAACCGTTGTGCTTATTTGTCAGGGGTTCTGTCAATTTTCGCTTGGTTTGCCCTTTATAGGGTTGAATGGGGTGTTTAGGGTTAGGGAGGCACTTTGGAGAGACCTCGTTCAAAAATTGGTTTGCGGATGTCGGTTCAGGGTAATTGGTCTTGCCTTCATCCCTAAGCTGTAAACCCCAAGCCATGTGTTGGCTTTATGTCTGTGTGTGTGGGGGGCGTTGTGGACTGCTTTTTGGGTGGGCTTCAAAGCCAGCGAGGACGGGTTCTGGTGCACTTTTTCCCAGTGCGAGGATTGCAGTTTCTTTTCCGCACACCTCCACGTCCAAAGCCGGAAACTCCAAGTCAGAACTCAGGCTTTTCGTGGCCCTCGCTGGGCCATGCCTGCTTCTGGCCCCAGTGAACGATTGGCTCTACCCGGCAGCTTGTCGTGGTTTGCGGCGTTGGTGAGAGCCAAGTGCTAAGGCCAAGGGCTCAGGGCTTTAAGGTTTGCGGTCCTTGTAACCCTCAGCTACCCACCATGCAGGCAACTGGGCCTTTTCAAGGACCTAAAAACCCTTGTAACACCCGATTTACCGCAAAAAATTCTCGTGGCCCATAGAACACCCTTTGGCGACGTTTGGGATTTTGGGGTTCAGCGACCAGGGTGGGTGCGTTCAAAGTGTTGGGCTCCGGGTTCAGCTTACCCCATATCGTCCCACTATGAACATAGTGGGTTCAAGGTTAACCCCCTTACAGTACTGCAGTGCTCACATGATTATCGTTTGATATACCGCCCTAACAACCTTGTAGTAGTGCAACGACCTTATACTACTCACCGAAGCCTACTCTTCACGATCACACTTTTTGTTGTCGAGCTTTGAGACAGAAGAAGCCTTGTAAGTATCGAGGCCTTTTTCCAGCGCTTCAGCGAACCTTATCAAAAGATTAAAGCCTTGTAAGGCCCCAAAGGCGGGTTCGTATGAGGGTTGCGCCTGGAACCCGGCAAAAAGGGCTTCACTCCTTGAACCATAAGCCTGAATAATGAATCCTGAAGGCTAGTCCTAAACTCTCGTTTTCAACAAGACTCTTGCTTTAATTGGTGTGACAACCCGAAAGCCCTAGACCCCCTAATCGCAAGATCCTAAGCCCCAAACCCCTCAGCCCTAAGCCTTAAACCCCTAGCCCCTAAACCCTAAATCCTTAAACCCAAACCCCTAAGCCTTAAAGCCCCAAAGCCACGAAGCCGTAACGCCCTAAAGAAACGACCCCAGGTCACAAGCCCTTTCAAGTTGATCGCGCCGGCGCCGACGAAAGCTCTCCAAGCCCAGGCGGGGGAGCTCAACGTTTTGGCTTTCACGTCGTTTTTTGTGTTCTATGTCGTAGATTCATAGTGGGTTTTGGGTGGATTTCTGGATTTTATAGGCTTTTTAATTTGTGGAGGCTGATATTTGTACGGACTTTAAAAGGGCTACAGGGTCTTAGAGGGTTTTCGGTTTTCGCCGTTGTGCATATTGGATGTTAGTGACCGCCAAGTACGTTTCACTGGTGGGTATATGGGAATCGCCGTCCGAGGTACCGCTACAGGTAAATCTCGGTGCTGCCCCAGTCCCACATAGCGCTACCTCTTGCAGAGGGGAACCAGAGTTTAGGGTTATTGATCGTAGCAGTGTGGGGGGCGAGCTTGCTAGCGGGTTCTGTAGTGGCCTGCAAACGAGCCGAGCCTGTCTCACAGACAGTTCACCCGAAACCCTAAAACCTAAACCCCTAACCCGGACCCCTAAACCCTAAACCCCTAAAACCCTAAACCCTAAAGCTCCCCAAGGAGCCGTCGCCCCAACCAGCTCCCACGCCGCCTCCGGGCCCTGAGACACCACCAGAGGAGCTGCCGACGGTTCTTTTCTGAGAGTTTCGGGTCGAGGATGATTGTGTTGTTGATGGTGACGAAAACACAGAAGGTGAGGCCCTGGTGTTTCGATTCTCATGGCCAGAGTGTACATGTGGTTGTAGTCGAAAAGCAAAACTGCAACTTTGAACCTGCACTAGCTTGCCTTCGGTGATGGTGGTGAAATGTCGATCTGCATACAAACACATACTTAACCATATTCTGCCCCCTTCATGCGCCCAACTCCGAACAGTCCTTGGCTTTGGAGCGCTACACCGCCTGGAAGCCTGGAAGATTTTCCTCGCAGTCGCCAGGACGCGACACAGAGCCAAGGCAGCGAGACGAACATACTGGACTCCAAGCTCCCCGACGTAGCTTTCACCTTCTTTCCTCTGGGTTTCTTCGTAGTCTCATCGCAGCCTTCCTTGTTATCGTCATCTCCAGCCGCCTTGTCATGCTCGTAGACTTCGGCACGGTCACTTGCTCGCATCATCAACATGGCCAGCGCTGTCGCCATTTTGACCACCTCTTGCACTGTCATCATCATCAGCAACATGAACATTATCAGCGGTTTCACCCTCAGCCTTATCCTCAGCATCCCTGGAGTCAGCACAACTCAGATGTCCTGCTTTCGTTTTTTCTGCAAGTGCTGCTGCTTGCCTGTGTCGTCTCTTGTCTGCACAATCCTCGTCGACCTACGGATTTTGGGCTCAGTGGATCTCCAAGAACAGCCCTTTAAAGAAGTAGAGTTCAGGCTCGTTGGGCTGTTTGGCACCGCCTTTTTGCGTGCCACCGCGGACGAACGACAAGTTGCTCTTCGGGGCAAAAGCCTTGCGCTAGACTCCACATCTCGGCCCAATCCCAACCAAACGATGTCCTTCAATCCTAGATCCGCAGCTCTAAATTCTCATGATCGCCCTTTTGGGGACCCTTGTATGGGAACCCTACCATCTGGGTCACAAGGCTGGCATGGCCGCCGCTGGGACCGGTTGCCAAAGCCTCGGCAGCGGCCCCAACCACCGAGGCGGGTCCGACAAAACCGGGAGGTGTCTGGGGACTCTCGTCTCCGGGGCTGCTTTTTGTGAAGTTTTGTGGGGTTTAGGGTTCAGGGTTAAAGTTAGAGGGATGGTGTTCTTAAGGGTGCCAGACGCGGCTTTACTGGCATTGGCAGGGACTTGAAACTGATTAGGGCTTTGGAACAAAAAGGGGTGTTGAAGGGCCCGTTTATTTCGTTCTATGGGTTGGTATAGGTAGGGCAAGGGTTTTATCAGGAGTTTGCGTTGGTTTTATAGGGTTTCGTAGATGTGCCTACAAGGGGGTTTAGGAGCCTCAGGGCTCCTGTGATTTTTCATTCCAGGGCTTGGGTCTATCGTGTACAATTGCTTTAAAGCTTTAGCCAACAGTCGGAGTCGGGACACCGGTCCTGAAAGCATAGCGTTTCGAATCTCAGAGCTCCGATAGCTACCTTAAACCCGCGAGCATTTTCAATCAGAAGCCGCAAGCTCTGTGCTTATCTACCTCCCGGAAGAGAGAAACTACACAGCAGGTGTCAATCGAAAAGAATGGCATTCACGCAAATCTTGTCCGAGTGCGAGCGTCAAAACCCTAAACCCATATTCCTTCCAAATTTATCCTCACGAGGGCCGAGGTTTCAGCCGGTGTACCGGTATGGTTTGACGAGAAGAAAAACCGAATTGCCGTGATCTCTAGGGCCCATGAATCACTTGTTGAGCCAGAGCTAAATGTAAGTGTTCAGTTCAGGAGCCTCGAAAGCAGCACCTGCAGCATTGAAGGTGAGAACCCGCCCTTCGTATTTTTCAAGCTCAAGCCCGACACTTCTTTTGCCGCAACACCCACCCCCCTACTCCTTGCGCTCAGAAAGAACCAGTCTTTGTTTAGCCGCAGTTAGGCATGCACCACATCCCTAAGTCCTAAGCAAGCACCGTTTTGCGACGATCTGATTCACAGGCTGGAAGTGACGACCTGAGTCTCCGCACAAATCAGACTTTGCTCGCTGCGGCACTGTATTCAGGGATGATGATGATGGTGATGATGACGATGACAACTTTCCTGATGATCACCACGATGATGTTGATGATGGTCATATGATGGCTAGGATGCGGTTGCTGGTGGAGGTGGCCCTGACGTGTTGCCGGTATCTTCACCGCACTACTTACGTTGATGAGAATTCAAGGCTGGCTACAAGTTTTCATTGGAGGCGGTCGTTGCGGGCGTTTCTGACAAACCGTGGACGTTCGCCCCTTTCATTCCAAGTCCTGGCAGTAGCATCCCAAACCTTGAGCCAGAAGCTTGAGTGACCGACAAAAAAGGCACGTCCCAAGTAGATGAGGATGGACGAGGAGAGCAGTGGTGATGAGAAACAAGAAGGCCGTGACGACGATGAGGAGGCGGATGGTGGAAGGACAGCTTCTTATGCTCTTCGAGTCAGGTAGGCACTGTTTTGAGAACAGCACGGGCGATGCCTGCGGTTTCGGCGACCTCGGATCGGACTGCGAGTCGTCAATTATGCAAAATCGAGAGCTGTTTACTCCCTGTAGACTGTAGAACTCGAACTGATGGGGAGACTGTGCAAACCTTCTCACAGTTTGAGTTTCTAAGCCCTGTGAGCCCTAAACCTTAAACCCCAAATCTTACATGGTCGAATGAAGCCTGCCACTCGTTTCTATCGGGCTTGAAACGGATACTGGTTCAGGCCCCGAGGTCCTACGGCCTTGAAGCCTTAGCGAAACATTATAACGTAACTCTGACATCCGAAAGTATCTGGAACCTGCCTTGCCCGGATGGTGCTGTGGGTGCCGGGTTGCAGCAGCGGGGCTGCTCCTAACCTGCGAACCGCAATAAAAGTCCGATGTTTAGGCGTGCGGCGTTAGGGTTGATTACATGGAAGGAGTTTCGAAATCAGTTCAAAGCTTCAGATTCGTCCTTCTAGGAAGAAGGCAGATCTCAGGTAGGCACTTAGAGCCCTTCAAGCCACAATAGGCCCTACATCATTGGAGCTCGACAGCAGTAGTCCGCAGTCATTCGCTCTGGGGCTCTGACTCAGGGGGCTCTGATTCAGGTCCTACACTGCGTATGCTGACAACTGGGAATCCCAGCCTCAACCCAATGCATCCCCAAACACCCCAAAACCCCAATAGCCGGAACCCTAACTAAGGCCGGTCAGCAGCAATTTTGTCTTTCAAACCACTCGAAATCAAAAAACGCCGTGCCCGAAACCGTTTGGATCTACACTGGGAGCCTACAAAATTAAGTTATGGCTTAAGGCACATATACCCTAAGCCACATACCCTAAACCTGGCCAGTTTGTTCTGAGAACCGCAGGACTGACACTTCCCCGAATCGAGGAGAAGAGGCGCGCCGTGATCACCACCCTCTGAAAACAAAGTTTCATAGCCCCCAACAAACCTACCTTTCTGGGTGGAGGTGCAATAGTACGGTTTCTTTGGGTATTCAAGGGTGTAAGGGCTAAGGCTTTGAGGCTTTCAGGGTTTGAAGGATTTAGGGATTTGGGGGTTTAGGCTTTTGGGATTGAAAAGTTCAAAGGTTTAGGGTCTCAGCGCTCCTGCAAGGTTTTATCCGGATTCAGCTCAAGAAGGGCTTTGGATTTTGTGATGCTTTTATAGGAATTACAAGGTTCTCTGCAGGCGCCAAGCAGTCTTGCCGTCCTATACATCAGGTGAGTTGGGACTCTTCACATCTCCTTAAGCCCTGAACCCTAAACCATATATATATATATATCCTAAACTCCTAAACCCTATAAACCCTCGGCCATCTATCCCATGGGTGCATGTGCTCGAAACTTGTGGACTCTGGAACAAGTTGCATCTCCATCTGCGCAGCCGTAGATCTTGAACCCTCTATTTTGAGACTTTTAGATCTTATGATTTTACAGTTGAGGGTCCGTGGGTACAGTTGCAAGATTCGCATCGAGGATCTTGTTGCCAGGGTTCAGACTCTAAGTCCCAGAAGTTGGGATTGAGGGTTCAGGCTAAAGTAACCCCGGGCAACCAGAAGCCTTAAGTCGGGCAGGAATGCCTCCTCGCACAAGATCGAGAAGAAGTAGACGACCCACTGGGAGGTGCTCGGCGTCATCCCTTGCAAATTTGGAGAGCTTGAGCTCCATTTGGGAGTTTCAGAAATCTCGGCTAATGTAGGAACCTGATTAAGAAACCTTGGGCCTTTATTAGGGTTCCTTACATGAAGACTACTATTTTGGGATTTTAGTGGCGCAGGGTTTCTTAATCAGGTTCCTACACTAAGGGCTTGGAGCTTCCTTGGGTCTAAGGCGTAGGGACGCGAATCAGAAGCTGCTTTCTGTGAGTCCAGCGGAGGCTTCAAGAGACCTGAAACCCTACCGTAAACCCTATGAATCGTTAGGGTCCAATCCGAGCCCCAAAGCCGAACACCCTCAATCCTGAAACATTTACCTCCTTCCACCCTAAACCCTAAACCCTAAACCCTAAACCCTAAAAAAAAAACCCTAAACCCTAAACCGCTAGACGGCTTCGTCCCCGCCGCCCGTGCAAAGAGCGGTTCCGGTGCACTTGCCGAGGCCTGCCGTCACAAGCACTTAGGGCTTGGGGTTTACCTTTAGCAAGGAAGACATGGGGGGTTTCCGATCCTGCCGCAACGCAGTGTGCAGGTTCATAAACGGAAATATGGAGTTCTGAGTAATTAGTAGCAGTATCCTTCCAGAGTCATGTGTAGTCACTATAGTCACTATAGCGTAGTATGGCCTGTAAGTGCTATTCTAGTGTTTATTGCGCCTACATCGTTTGGGCGATTCGGGGTTGCTAAACCTTTGGCCTTTGGCGCTGCTTGAGGTAAGTTGAAGCATGTGGGCCTACCTTAAAACTGATCACTACAAGGAAGCAATTTTTTTAGCTTCTTCGGGGTTCAAGTCAGTCCTTAGAACCCTGGATCTTGTTGGGGTGTTTTCCTGGCTTAGGCCTTGGAGGCTGGGGCTTTTCAGGGTGCAGGCACGTCTATATAAATGTGCATCCGCATTTAGGCTGCGGGCTCGGCTTTGGGGGCAGGTACGTTGGGGGCTCAAGGGCCCCCCTGATCCCACACCCAGAAATCCGAAACAGCGATCAGTCTTAGCATGTGGAGGTATGTTCCGTTTGCGGAAGATGTGAATCCTCACATCTACAAACACGAAACCCAATGCCTTAAACTCTCGAGTCTCATGCCCTTATTTGCCACCCCTCCTTCACAAACTTCGTAGTTCTCCCAGGCCGAGCTTGCCGGAGCTGGAGCTGCTGCGGAGGACGAGGAGGATGAGGGCGAGGAGGCTTCGCAGGCCCTGCGCTGCTTTTGAAGGGTTTAGGGTTTCGGCAAAAAGTGTCTACCACCCCGAAGCCCTGCGTCGCAGTGCTCTGGAGATTTTTAGAAGCTGTAGGGACCTCGAAAGAGCCGCATTCCGAGTGAAACACGGCTAGTAGAGGCCAGTAACTATTGTAGCAGTAGTACCATTGGCAGAAGGTAGCACTAGCAGACGTTGCAGCAGCAGTGGAAGTTGCAGTAGACGCAGCGGCAGGAGGAGCAGGACGAGGAGAAAGAAAACAACACTAATAATCGGAGTAGTCATCGTCGTTGTCGTCGTCGTAGTCAGCAGCAGTAGCTCTAGCACCAAACTGGCCACAACCCCAAAACCCTTAAAACGGTCCGAGGCTTAGGGTTTAGATCTTTCGGGGATATATAGAGTATTGTTCATGGTTTAGGATTCAGGGTATAGGATTTGGGGGATGTAGATTAAGGTTCCTTTAAAGGGTTCCGTTAGTGGCATCCATAAGGGTTCTATGGTGTGGGTTATAGGATTGGGGCCCTTGAGCCAGAAGTAGGATTTAAAGGGTCTGCTTCAAGGGGTCTCCCTAATGCCATCAAGAATTTCTTGCACCACGTGTTTATGACTTCGGGGTTTCCGGTTTAGGGTCTACTGTAGGGTTTGGGGTTCAGCGTTTTAGGGTTTCGACGCTCACACCTAATCCCTAATCCTTAACCCCTAATCCCGAATCCCTAATCCCTAAACCCTGATCCCTCATTCCCAAACCCAAAACCCTAATCGCTCTCGCCTAAACAGGCGTTTGGTACACTTCGTGCGGACCCAAAAAGGAGCCCTTAAAAAACAAAAAAGCCCTAAGCCCTAATCCTCGCTCCTGAGAAGGTCTCCGAGGCCGAGTCCGCCGAGCTCTCCGGCGGTGAGCTCCCAGAAGCCGCAGGCGCCCGGGTTTTGGGGTGCTTAAACTTAAATAAAAGGGCGCTTAGAGGGTTTGTTTAGCCCATTCACAGGGCTCTTGGGGTGCTTAATCGGTTAGAGGGTTTGTTTAATGGGTTCTTGAAGTAGGCGCTATGCCTCTGAGGTTTTGAAGTTGTTGCTTGGTCGGGTGTTATCTGGTTTGAAAAGAGGGTGTCGAGGCTTCTTATAGGGTTCTAAAAAGGTACCCCATAGATTAGATATTGTGCTACAAGGCTTTAAAAGGGTTCTGCGCTTTTAGTTTGGAGAGGTTAGATGGGGGTTTTGGTTTGCACGGTTTAAAGGTGTTTGTCGGGTTTGATTTATAGGGCCTAGAGGTGTTGATAGGGTTCAGGGGTTTGGGACTTTTTTTGGGGGGGAGGGCAAGGTTATACAGCCGGCAAAAGTTCGAACACGTTTCGAAGGGTTGGTGTTAGTTGGGTGCCTATGGTAGGGTGTAACATGTAGGTGAGTTTATGCTCATGCAGTTTAAGGTTTAGGGTCGAATGGTCTTGATGCTTTTGAGTTGTAGTTGGGGGTAAAAGCGTATAGAGGCGTGGTTGAGTGTGTGTGTGTGTGTTTTTTTTTTTTTTTTGTGTGTGTGTGTGTCATTGTGTGCGCCTGTGCGTGTTTTGGGTTTGTTTCTGTGGGGTTTGCAGTTGTGTTGGGTTTGAGGGCGTATGGAAGTGGTGCTCCGACAGTCTACTTCTGAGGGGCTGAGCTGTTGGGGGGTGCATGGTTGGGAATTAACAAGGAAGCACGAAGGCGCGACCCGATCCCAGCCGAAGTGGCTTCGCCGGAGGAGGCAGTCAGCTTCAAGCAGAGCACCATCGACAGACGAGAAGAAACCCTAAAATAAAGCCTTGAGCCCGAAACCCAAAGCCCTAAATCCCTGCATCCCCCACCATGAACTACATACGAACGAGGTCCTCAAAGTTCATGACGTCGAGCCAGCAAGAAGCTGTTCAGTAGAGGAGAAGCAGAAGGAGCAATCTTTGGGGTGTTAGAGTCTAGGTTTTAGGGTTTGGGTAGGGGTTGGGTGGGATGCAGCCTTGCCTTTAAGCCTTGCAATACCCCAAAGCAAAACCCTAAACCCCAGGCCCGCAAAGTGAGAATCGAACTCAATCAACTTTTCACACCGACTCCGCACCCAAGAACCTCGCCTGGCTGTGTCCGAGTTGTGAGAGCGTAAACCCCAGGCCCGAAACCCTAAGGCCCTAAGCCAAAATCTCAGCCCGAAGCAGGTGCTTCCCGCACTCGCTCAGTACCCAGTTGCCTCTCGGACCGCGGGAGATTGGACTTCCCATACAGAGGTGTGCATGTTGGTAATCATATGCAGTCTTCACTCCTTAAAGTCCTCATATAGCTAGCTGCACCATGACAAACCACCAGGAATGTCCAAATTCTAGTTTCGTAATGCCCCTATGATCTCTATTGGTTTGTATTTGGCAAATCTTGTAGAAACCGATATAAGCGTACTCGATGACTGATGATGACTGGACTTGCATACAGGTTCTTGGCAGGGAGCAGAAATATCTGCATAGTACCGGTGGCATCACATTGAACACTAAACTCTAAATCCTGAAACCCTCAACTTCCTTGCGAAGTAGGACAAAGCGATTGAAAGCACAAACCGTTGGAGAAACCCGTGTGCTCAAGCCCATTAAACCAGTGTGAAAAGGTCCCTGGGCCGATTTCGCACTTCGCAGCCTTCGGAAGAAGATGCCCCACCCAGGGACCGCGCTCGGAGCAGAGGTCAGGGAAAGGATTGGGTTTAGGGTTCATCGGGGTTTACCCGAATTGAGGAGAGTTTCGGGTGAAGGGTCTGCTGCTCATTTTCTAGCATTACCACCAGTTGCCTTACCGGAGTACGTAGGGGCATGGAGGTTCTACGTAGCGTTTCTCAGCCGCATTTGTTAAAATTTGCTAAGGTGCATTGTCGATGGTGTTACTAAGAAGTTGTTCCTGCGACCGGTTCGGCTATGGGGGTATCTGCAATGTTGTTCAGCGATCAGCGGTTTTAAGTGCAGTTTGTTTGCCTGGATCTTGAAGCCTAAAAGCTAAGTCGTTTGGAACTTTTCCTTGAACCCTAATCCTACCTTTAATCCCTTATACCTAAACCTTAAACCCCAGGTCGTCAAACCAATGTCCTCTAAACCCTACATACTTCCCTGACGCTTAGCCGTCATCCTAAGCCCACCTCTCCTTTTACCCACCTCTAGAACTGTTTTGTGGAACTCGGCACTCGTAGAGAACCCTCATAGGTAGGGGCCTCTCTCTCGAACTTGTAGAAGCTACGTGCCAAACCCTGAGCCCTATATAAATCCCAAGCCCTAAACCCTGCACCTCTCCTCCAGGCCGAGTCCCTGATTGCTGCCGCAACGGACCCGGACGAGCTGGCGCAGATGTATGAAGGCGCGGTTTCGGGACTTGTGTGTGAAACATAGAAGAAGACGCGGCGTAGGGCTTCGGAGCTGTTTTTCAGGGTTTAGGCTTGAGTTTGGGGATAATTTGTTGAGGTTCGTTTTAGGGTGAAGCTCGGCTGCTCCTAGCAGCTGGGTATGCGCTGGGTGCAGAAGGACACCTGAACACAAAACAACGGAGAGCTATTGCACCCGAAACATGTCCAGACATATATATATATATATAATAGATTAGGTGCCTTTTTGGGGTGACCTGTTATGCCGTTCACCGCGGACGCGGGGCAGATTTTTTCGGTGGCCGTGCTCGCTTTAACTGGCTATGCAGTGCTGGCCGCCATTGAATAAACCATCAAGCGGATGTGGCAGTGTCTTTCATTTCAACATCAATATAACCCTGCGATTATTCCCCCTCCCTCAGATTATATTTCTCATTTCAACCAGCCAGCCTTCAGCCCAAAAACCATCTTCCCCATTGCCTCAGGACCGAAAAGGGTTATCTGGACGGCTTGGTCAGGGCACTTCCGGTTTTCCTGAAACAAATCCGATCAATCGAAACCCTGAGCCCCAAACCCCAAAACCTAGCAGCCTGCAAGCACCGAACTCAACCCGAGAAAGAAAGACCAGACGCGATCTTGCAAAATTGCATATCTTGCCTTTGGGGCGAGAAGATTCAGCAGCAAGAAATTCACTTTTGAATGGCATGTTCATACATGGAGCTTATCCCGGTAAAGGAACGGCCACTTTCAGGGTTGATCAAGCAACTGTATTCTACTCTAGTACCCCTCCCTCACTTCTGTCATCCACTTTTTAAAACCCCACTTCTACATGATTCTCCTTTATCGCATCTTAGAGCCCCTTGAACCTTCTCTACAAAGGGATTGTGAAACCCACGAGCTCTCCTGGCAGGATGGACCTCCTGGATTTGAGGAGTCCTCGGCTTCCTTCCCGGCGGTTTCGAGCCCCTCTGAGCGGGAACTCTGCGGAGTTCGGGACTCCCGAACGAACGCAGGGCCTAAGAGGCCCCAAAAAAGTCGGTGAAGAGCTCCTTTTAGGGGCTTTGCCTGATATCTGAGAGCGTGCTCCATGCAGCCTTGCCCTCCAAACAGCCGGTGGAGACGCGCCCCCTTGGAGAAGGACCCACGGCGCTAGGCCAGTTTCGGGTTCCCTGAGATCTCCGAAGCCTCGGCCGGTAGGCGGCGGCCCTCGAAAACTCGAGGCTTAGCTTTTCATTGACAAGCTGCCCCCGTCCGGGAATCTGGGCAGCCTGCGGAGCAGGAAAGGAGTCTGGAAAGCACCACATCTTACACAACTGTACTCCCCTTCAACCATAAGCCCTGAACCTTTGGAGGGAGAAAATCCGTTTAAACCAATGTGTAAGCCCTATACGCCCTAAACCAGAAATCTCCGCTCCAGACCATGTACACCTCCAGGATCTAAAACATTATACCTCTGCACCCTACAGTGCCAAGCCCAAAGCCGAAAGGCACAGGTAAGACGTGGCCAAATGAACTGCTAGGGTTTAAGGAAAAAGGGGCAATATTTTTTTGAGCACTTGTGAGCAATCGTGCAGTTTAGCAGCGCTCTCCAAAGCTTGTACTGCCGAGCGCTAGTGAGTGCTGGTGAGGCCATGTGATGTACGGCGGGGCATACAGAGTGCAAAGGTCGGCTCCAAACCAAGTATCCTCGAGAAGCCGCACTTGCAAGCTCCATTTGCCATCTTTAGGGGTCCCTCAAGCATAATGCATATTAGGGTTGTGGTTCATGGCTCCACATCGGGGCCATCGGGGTGTTTGGAGTTGTAGCTGCTGACTTTGATGAGTATCCCCGTTGTGGTTCCCAGTCTTCTTTAACGGTTCTTGCCGACCTGAAGCCCTAAACCCCTAAAGCCCCAAACCCAAAATTCTAAACTGTCCGAGTTGCGAGAGTGTAAATCCTAGACTGTTTTCCGCAGAGCTCGCCGAGACAGATTCAGGCTCAGCAGCTTGCCTTGATAGGCTTGCAGGACCTGGACTTGGGCCTTGTTGAGGGTTCAGGGGTTAGGATTACTATGAGGGCTCTATCGGCTCTTTTGGGTATCCCATTTTCATAAGCTGCATTCCGAAAGCAAGTTGATACCTTAGGCCCATCATTGGAAGAAGCCGCACTTGTCGGCTGGATGTGCCGGGAGGTCCGGAAATCCTACACCGCAAGCCCCGAGCCCGAAACCCTCAAACCTTGAGCCCAGATGCCAAATGCCCTTTACCACACACCTTGAACTAAACCCTGAACCTCTAGAACCGCTGAGCCTCAACCCCAGATACCCTTTCGAACCGCGACCACTCTTCAACCCTGAACCCTCGATCTCCGAAGCCCTAGGCCAAACATAGAACCTTGATGCGGAACGCTTGGCAGGACCCTTAAAAGAAGCGCGTAGAAATATTCACGAATGAACCCTCCACAGAACCCTTCGAGGAAGCCGCAACGGAATCTTGGCAAGAGTTTTTGAAGGAACCGCAAAAGGCCCGACGGAAGGTTGCTGACAGGCCCGAGGAGCCACCAGCGCCATCAAAAAAAGGGCACCGGGAAGCAGATCCCAACGTGTCGGGTTCGGGATTGAGGGTTTAGTATAATGGGCCCTAGAACTCTATTCTAACTATGAAGGACCCTAAATTCCCCGTAAGCTTCGCAGAACCTCCTGAATCGAGACCCGAACCCGGCAGCCGAACACCCTGGGCTAAAATCTGCTCCGATGGAAGAACGCCGCGGCACTGCTGGATCGCTCAACCAAAAGAGGACAGATGGGTGCAGGGTCTTGGGAGTCTTATTGACGAGGGAAGGGCCCCTTTACACTCTATAGATCCTTTCTAAGAGAATCCCTCATTTTGTGAGCTAAGGCGTTTGCAAAGCTCGACTCTATCAAGCCCTTGTAAGTGTAATCGTAAACACCAAAACAGAAATTGGCAAAGGTTACCAGGAAGTGGGTGCCAGGTTCGCTCGTGTACCGGCAACCTTGCCCGGCTGTGCCTAGTTGTGAATGCTGAATAGTGCTGGAACCTCCATAAAGCTCGAATCCGTAAACCCCACACCGCAACTCCATAACCCGAAGCCCTGAATTCCAGACCAGAACCCGAAACCCCAAACCCTACATCCCTAAACTTGAACCTGACATTTCCACCTTGCTGGGCTGAGGCCGGGATCCGGTGGTCTGAGCCGCCAGGTGCACTTCTTTGGTATTCATATATGTTCCGCTGGGTTGTCCAAGGGTTTTCTCGGGCTTGTCTTGGGGCTCTTATAGGGTTTGATGAAGTTTGATGCGTTTTATAGGAAATAGAGGTCGAAAAAACTTAGTGCCACCTCCCCATAATCGCCTTCTAGTAGCTAGTAGTGTTGTATACTCAAACCTACATGAAATTATGAACGTCCCTGTACTGAGCTCCTGTCATGCTGGAGGGTTCTTTCTCCGGCGTCGAAGTTTCGGTCCTTCAGGATTCTTGAGCCGAATATCGGGGTTTGAATGATTGGTGGCGTTATTCTTCACGGTGTCTTATACCGGAGTCTAAATGCTTAGTGGCATTAATTCGTCAGGGTACCTTTGTACATATACTTATCGTGCAAAGCCGCGCGCAACACCAGTCTAATCATTCGGGCCGCCCCCCTGTAGTAGGAGCATGCAGAACACTTACAGTAGCCATTCTGCTGACCCTTTGTAGTGCCTCTCATGGATGCTTTATTTCATATTGTGTAATAAACCCTAAAGGGCTCTATATTTCGAAAAAACGAACCCCGATAAAAAAAAGAAAAAACACCTTCAAAGGGCTCTATATTCTTGCTACGGCTTCCGAGGTTTAGGTTTATGAAGGGCTTTGGCTCTAGAGCTGGTAGTAGGGGGGAGGTTTCGGAGGTATAAAAGGGGAGTTTCCCGAAAATTAGGGGTACCTCATGCTGGGGTCCTTATAATAAGGTCCTACTATTTCAGGTAGTATATTAGGGTCCCCTATTTTCGGAAATTCCCGCATTATATACTATGAACTTCTTGAGTGACGGTGGGGTTACGTTTTGGGATATTCTGGGGCTTACAGGGTAAGTGGGAAGTTGAGCTCTGCTCCTGAGCATGAATTTGAGAGGAGGAGCGTCTCTTCGTAGTGTGGGCTAAACGCATGGCTCCGTGACGGATGCTTTACGAATCAGCAGTCTGGTATCCCCGCAATCTCGCTTTTGGTTGTGTAGGCAACAACAAGGTCCCAACGCTGAGTATGAACCTCCCCTTCATCAATAGGATGTTGAAGCAGATCGTGCTAATAAAGGCCCTTTAAGAAAGTGGGTTTAGTAGTCGGGGGTCTGACGGTCTGCTTGATCCTTAAACCTTCGACGCGAAGCCCAAAACCCCAAGCCCTAAACACCAAGCCGGGAGCTTGGCTGTGGCAGGAACGACTGAGGATTCTGACGTGCTCTAGGCCAAGGACGCATCAGAGGCCCACGACTCTGAAGAGTGCTTTAGGGGGATGCCTTGTGCAGTAGCGGGCAAGCTCATTTTCAGCAATCTTGCCCGACGAGAGCGGCGGGCTCGAGAAGCAAAAGCCATGCTTGACAGATCGTAGAGATTTTCGCACAGAGCCACAGCAGTCTATAGTTCACATGCAGCCAGCCAGAAGTCACTTCAAAGCGATCGTGCTTTCTTTCGTTTCTCGGCCCCTCTAACGGTTTTCCCGGCCGCTGCAAAGTCGGCAGCCTCCTGAAGTGCCGGCCTCACCCTCAGTGCGACCGCCTCGCAAGTCTTGGAGGCTGATGGATGGGCCGCAGAATGCCGCAGAGCTGCTCTTGGCATTTTTCGCTCAGGTTCCGTGCGGTTCCGAGACGGTCTTCCCGTGCCCATGGCAAAGCACCTCAGCGAGGCACCGATGCCAGCGCTGTTCGTTCTCAGCCGAGAGAGGTTTGCTCTCTCATTCCTGTTCAACCTGCCTGACCTCGTGATATCCCTTCCTGAAACAGTCTTTGAAATAAAAGACACCTTGAGTTTCTGTGGGGCGGCGTCTCGGTGAGGAGTATGCTGTAGTGTTGGGCGGGAGACTTGGCACCGGCAGGCCGTGACCTTGGACACGAGCAGCTCGGCCAGCTTCAAAGCGGCCTGCTGAATGGACATGCTGCAATGCCTGGGCGCCGTGTGCCGGGCGCTGCCCGCTTCCTGAGGCTTTCGTGGCGCCGTCATCGCGGCGCTCAGCGGCGAGGAGTCGGACTTTGCGAGCCCACGCGTCCTGGGAGTTGCCCAGCTCCTCGGCTAGCACAGAATCGCAAGCGGCAGAAACGAAGCAGCAGCAGCGCCCCCTGAGAAGCTTCTGAAAGGTGGGCTGCCATTGTGGCGCTGAGCCTGCTCCTCGTGGTGCTGCTGCTTGCCTGGGGCCGCTGCCACCAGAGGCTCCGTCCTTTGCCCTATGCCTCTTTCCCATCTTCCCCGACAGTGCATGAATGCTGCCAGGTGCTACACATGGGTTCCACCAGAATTTGGCTTGCCACAACTTCAGTGCAGCCGGGCCAGCCGGGAGATAGAGGTGATGCCCGCGGCCCAGGACTGGAAGCCTGCCATTCAGCATTGGAAGCCTGCGACAGCCCTCAAGAATTTTGAAGAAGCGAGCAGGTTTATTGAAGCGATCTTGTCCGCATGCGCCTGCCTCATGTGCAGCATCGCCGATTCACGATGCCTGCGAGGGCCGCTTCTCCCTCCTGCCAAGCGACTCAGACGGCGATGCGAGCCTCCAGCAGCCTGGAAGTACCAGCGCCCGCCTCAAGGCTGTTGCCCTTGCCGCTGCCCGGCGGCAGAGTAGATACGAGTAATTCGCGAAACAACACCGAACCCGAACCCGAACTGAAGCCTGCTGGAGCTGCGAGTGCTGTGCCACGGCCTCAGGCTTTCTCCTACGCAGCCTTGGGCATCGCCTGTTTCTGGGCCGCGCTGGGCGCAGGGCTGGCTCTCGAAGTTTTCCGGAAAGAGCAGGCAGGGGGGGACGGCGTCATTTGTTGTGAGGGGCGCTTTGCGCAGAGCACGGTGGCCTTGCTGCTCTGGCGGCCTTCTTTCTCTTTTTCTCTCTTCTGCTTCTTCTTCTTCTTCTCTGTCTGTCTCTCTCTCTCTCTCCCCTCTTCTTTCTCTCTCTCTCTCTCTCTCTCTCTCTCTCTCTCTCTCTCTCTCTCTCTGGACTAAAACAAAAATCCACCATGTAGGATCCCCTTTGAAACCCTTCAACCACGGGCACCTTCTCGACATCTTTCTAGACGGGCTCTTTTGTGCAGAGGATGGCGGGCTTCCTGCCCTGGCGGCCTTCGTTGCCTGCCTTGCGGTGGCGTGTCTGGCCCTGGCGGCCATCGCGTCGCTGCTTTTCACCTCCCTGAAGCACCTCCTGCCCGGAGCTCAGCCTTGGGCTGCGATGTTTCGGTTGTTAAAGATGGTTCGGATGCGAAAGGCGGCAGGAGGTCCATGAAGCGGACCTCCGCATGGGGAAAGTGGATACTTGGAGGATGGATCCTCTCTCCAACGTGGAGGACCACCTCTCTGCTTGTCTCCGTGCTTGTCTCCGTACGTTTTTGCTGCAAGGAGTGGCTGGCGGCCCAGGCCAAAGGCTTCCAGTCGAGGAAGGCGGAGGCCCTCTCCACACCCGTGGTCATCACCCTCCAGGCGCCATGTGCAGCTAGCATATGACTAGACGAGAATTGGTTGCACGGTCTGCAGTGGCGGTCGACGGCAGGTGTTCATGGAACGAGCTTTTTTCGTCTGGGACATAGTCTCCGACGTGCTCGTGGCAATCGCCTTGCTTGAGCACCACCCCTGGTGGGCCTCGATCACTGCCGGCATCCTGTCCTTCCCGTACCTGGCCCTCAGCTGCCTGCTGGGCGTCGGCGGCGTGCGGGAGCTCCTGGCCCAGCTCTTCCCATCTACCTGGGCCTGCTGCGCTGAGTTGCCGTGTGCTCCATGCTGTTGGCTCGCCTTGCCTCTCTCCTTCGCGCCTGGGCAGAGAACGTTCGTCCCGACCCCCCCGCGCCTTCGATCTGCGGCGGCGGCCGCACGCAAGCTCCGCCTTCTCGCGAAGTAGCAGGCTTGCACCTCTTGGGCGCTGCAGGTTTTCATCGACTTCACCGTCGTATTTCAGAACATCGCCTGGGAGCCGGCATCGACGAGGCCTTCAAACAAGCATTGGCACGTGGATTGCGCAGTTCGAAGAGGGCCGAAGTGCACACACGTTGTAGTTAATCTTGCCACGGGATGTTTTTGGGATCTGCTGCCAGGCTGTTCCACTATTGGACCCTGCGGCAGCTTCTGGAAGCCATGGCCTCGGCACCGACAGAGTGCAGCGAAGGGGTTGGGCGGGTAGCAGGAAGCAGCGCGTGCCGGGAGACGCCGAGGTTTTCCTGGAGGCCAACCTGCAGACTGCGCTACAGGGCTACATCTTCTTCCGCCAGGTGCCGGGGCTGCGGCATTTCGCATCTGTGCATTTCTACAGCTCCACCTTGACCCACACTTGTCCAAGGAGAACTTCTTCAACGTGTTCCCGGCCTTGGAGAACACGTCCGTGAATCCGGCGCTGCTAGCTGCCCTTCGGCCGCAACAGTGGGAGCGTAGCATGTTGCGAGCTGAAGAAGGCCACATCGCTCGCAGAAGTGTTCAGCAGAAGGAAGGGGGTGGAGGCACAGCTAGCGTTGTTCTCTCGAGACATGGCGATCTCCGGGCTGGGTCTCATAATTCATCAATGCCGAAGCCTCGCAGAGGAATCTAGTCATAAGCTTGCCCGGATTGCAGGAGTCGCTGAGCCTCCTTTAAATATGTCCGTTGCAAGGCTTGTGCCTGTGGAAGTGCGTCGAATCATCTCCTCATGATCTGACATTTCCATCTCGTCCACTTCCTTTGCGACTCTCCCTTTGGGGTTCATTCTGCGGCCTTGCCAGTTTTTGGAATGCTGTGATCTGTTGCCGAGACCTCGACCGAGCAATGCGCTTCGCACGAATCTGTGAGGTGAGCCTGGCTTCCAGCGCCCGGGCATCTGTGAACGGCTGGACGAAGCTCTCGAGCCCCTCGCCTGAAGTGCTTGGAGACCTGCTTGGCAGCCCATCATGTAATGGAGACGCGTGCAGCCTTGTTTATCTGTCATATGCTGCTGCTCTGACACTCCATTGCAGGCTTTGCCAGGTTGCAGACCCACGGCAGCAGATGGCAGTTCTTCCAGGCCATGCTTGTTGGCGGCGGAGGCCGGGGCCTCGTCGTGGCGAGGATCGGCGAGCAATTGGGGTCTGCATGTCCCGTGAGTCCAGTGACCGTTTCGGCTGCGAGGCCTGGCGCCTTCGCATCTCCTGCAGGATGCCGGAAGTGAAACACTCGATCTGTTGAGATGCTGCTGAAAGAGACTTTGCTCTCGCTCCAGGAGCTTCGTCAGCGAGCCAAAGTGGAGATCTCGCAGGACTTGTCGGAATCGCGGCTCCAACACGATTTTAGTGGGGGTCTGGAGTCTGGAGTACTATATTAGTGTGTTTTTTTTGTGTTTTCGCGGGCTTCCTTGTCGTGCTGCCGGCGGAATGTATAGAGCTGAGGAGCTGTCCCTGGACGGTTTCACCTCCCTCTGCCTCGCGGCGCGCGAGTCCGCGACCCTGCGCCGCCTGCGCATGGAATTGGCGTTCTTGGAGAAGTTTGCGGGGACTGTTGATGGTGTAACTGTGACTGTAACTGTCCAAAATGCTCTCGGCGATCTCTTCAAGAATCGCCAGCTTCTCAGCGTCGAGCTGGACAAAGTTCCGGCCGCCTTCCAGGAGAAAGTGGCTCTCGAAATTCGCTTGCACCCCCGCCTGGAGGAGGGCCCGGAAGCCCGAGGCCTCCGGGAGCTCCCCGCAGGAATTCGATCCTTTCTGCAGGGCGAGGCCGCGGAGCCCGGCTGCCCGCTGGTCGAGCTCCGAGCAGTTTCGGTGAACGGTTTTAGCTCCCTCGTAATCGCAGCCAAGTTGGGAGCGGCTCGCGCTCTGCAGGCGCTGCTTCGCGAGGTTTTTTCCGCCGAGTCCGAGGCCGCTGCCGACGCGCTGCGACTTGCTGCGCGGGAGGGCCAGGCCCCCTGCGTGGAAGTTTTGCTGGTCGCCGGAGTCGACGCCAATGCGATCAATCCGCGGAGCGGGACCTTCCCGCTGCTCCTTGCAGCCCAGAATGGGCATGCTTCTTGCGTGGAGCTGCTCCTGAAAGCGGGAGCCGAGGCTGCACAGGTGCACTCGAAGAGCGGCAGTTTCCCGCTGCTGATGGCAGCAGAGAGTGGCCATGCCTCTTGCGTGGAGCTGCTCCTGAAAGGAGGAGCCGAGGCTGCACAGGTGAATTCGGAGGACGGCGCTTTCCCGCTGGTGATGGCAGCCCAGAAGGGCCATGCCTCTTGCGTGGAGCTGCTCCTGAAAGCAGGAGCCGAGGCTGCACAGGTGCATTCGCAGGCCGGCGGTTTCCCGCTGCTGCTGGCAGCACAGAATGGCCATGCATCTTGCGTGGAGCTGCTCCTGACAGCAGGAGCCGAGGCTGGTCAGGTGGATCCGCAGGACGGCGCTTTCCCGCTGCTGATGGCAGCACAGGAGGGCCACGCATCTTGCGTGGAGCTGCTCCTGAAAGCGGGAGCCGAGGCTGCACAGGTGAATTCGGAGAACGGCACTTTCCCGCTGCTGATGGCAGCCCAGAATGGGCATGCATCTTGCGTGGAGCTGCTCCTGAAAGCGGGAGCCGATGCTGGTCAGGTGGATCCGCAGGACGGCGCTTTCCCGCTGCTGATGGCAGCACAGAATGGCCATGCATCTTGCGTGGAGCTGCTCCTGAAAGCGGGAGCCGAGGCTTGTCAGGTGAATTCGCGGAACGGCGGTTTCCCGCTGCTGATGGCAGCACACTTTGGCCACGCCTCTTGCGTGGAGCTGCTCCTGAAAGCTGGAGCCGAGGCTGCACAGGTGAATTCGCAGAGGGGCCATTTCCCGCTGCTGGTGGCAGCACACTTTGGCCACGCCTCTTGCGTGGAGCTTCTGCTGAGAGCTGCCATGTTCCCCCCGGAGCAGCTTCAGGAAGCGGCTGCAGAAGCAGAGAAGAGCAGCCACGCTAAGCTCGCCGAGCGACTTCTGCAGAAAAAAGCGCTTCCCAGGGCTTTTGGGCCGCCCGGGTAGAGAGAAGAGAGCAGACGCGTCTGAGGGCTCCAAGTTGCGCCTTCAGGGACTCTCCTGGCACATGCACGCGAGCGCGCGCCCGAAGAGGCTGGAGGGAGGGGGCCTTGTTTCAAGTTTGTTATTGCAGAATGCTTCTGTTGTTGTGTTGTTGTAGACTCCTAGACTCTTTATTCCGAGCTTGGGGTGATTCCAGGTGCTTCGGCTGCAGACTTTGTAGACTCTTGATGTCTTCTCGTTTTGGTCAATTGGTGACCAGAAGTGGCGAGAGCAGACAAGAGCTCTTGGAGTCTTGGAGAGTCGTGAGTTGAAGCGGGGTGTGATGGATGGATGGCATTCATGGATGGAGGGATGGAGGGATGGGTGGGCACCGGGCGGACAGATGTGCAGGCTTCGAGGGTTGATTGCACTTCCACGCCGGCATCAACCCGTCGGTGGTCAGTCTTGACCATGAAATCTTATAAACATGGCATCATTTAGTCCAGCTGCATCTTTGCAGTATCACCTCTTTGGAGGCACTTGCCCTTTACACTTGAGGCCCCGTTGCCCGGTGCAGCATCTGTGCTTCAGCAGAGAACCAGACCTCCTTATGGGTTTTGGAAGGCTCTGAGGTCGCATCCAGGAACCCCGCCATGTGAAAACTGTGGACGTCGTTTTGCTCAAAAGCGTCTTTAGGCCTATTTTCGGAGGCCTTCATGGAAGCGGCGGAGGCCAGGTGCTGAGAGCATCTGAGAGCTGTGTCAGATGCCAGGTTTACAGGACCTCGCCTCGCCTGTCAGGTTGGCACAGTGCTTATACAGACTTATACCGTACCCTATGACCCTATGAGCTCTCTTCGACGCTTGTATGTTTTAAACCAACCTTTTCGGGGTAGACCTTCGACACTGAACCAAGGAGCTCTGGTTTTTCAGTCCCGAGAGATTCGCTGTGTGGCCCTGCATCGCCGAGTGAAGCTTCGGCTCTCCTAATGCTCAATCTAAAGATCACCTACATCGTGCATGCTGCCCCTGTAACTTCGGCTTCGTGCCGCGGCGTCTAGTTTCACGTTAATAATCTTTGGCTTTCTCTGCTCCCTTCTGATCGGTGCTAGCAAAGCTCGCTGCATGCTCCTTCCAAGGCTTCACGTCGACGACGACGACAAAAAATCCAGGAGTGGGGCCTTTCGCCGGCTGCAGTTGGATCTGGGATCGCCAAAGAACTTGCGATGGAAAAGTGAGCTTTCAGATTTGCGCGGTCTCTGCTTGTGTACAGAAGCCCGAACAGTTATCGATACTTTTCTGTTCCTGAGGACTCCTTGTCAACATTTTGTTATTCGATACTGTCGCCGATACTCATTTGGATACTTATCGGTACTATTCCTTACACCTAACTTATATATAATGTTCTGACTAGATGCTTGCAGGTTGTTGTCTCGCTAGACTTGAGTCCTGACTTGAGTCCAGCAGCAAGAAAGGGCTTCAATTTTATCGTTTCACATGCCCTCCCCGATTCGGATTGCATAGATTCCGCTCTGTCGTGGTGGGCTGACCTTTTAATATCTTGTAGTATAGAGGTCTGAAGTACCAATCGTATTCCTTCCGGTTTCTTTCAAAGCTATTGTAGCCGAATATGCTGCAAAATCTGATTACAGTCATTCAGGCCGAATCCTGGCGAGCCCTAAACCCCGACCCCCCGAATCCTGAACTCTAAACCCTACTGTGTCAGCCCCAAGCTGAGCTCTGTAAAACAGTAAGCTTCAAGCCCAAAGCCATAAAGTGTAATCTGTGTCAATCCTAGAAACTCTAAACCCCAGAAACCTAAGCCATAAAGTGTGGTCTGCGTCGATCCTATAAACTCTAAACTCCAGTAACCTAGGCTCCGAACCTACAGTCATGTCCCTGTAAGCCCTGCGGCAGTCTAAACCCTATCAACTCTAAGCCCTCTAAGCCTCAAGCCCGAAACCCGAGTCCGCGAACCTGAATCCTAAAATGCCTCAGCGCGATGGATCGTAGCCCAGAGCCGGAATTCGTGGCTGTTGCTCTCTTTGCAGAGGTAGCTTTGGGAGCGGTGGGTTTGGGGTTTAGGGCATGGGGCTTGCAGTGCTTCCCAGCTGATCGCCAGAGTCTGTGTTCAAACAAGGGCATGGGGTTTAGCATTTAGTGTTTGACGTCGCCATTTCATGCTGCAGGGGGGCGGCCTGTCATGAAGCACATGCAGAAGCCGGCACCATCTCCGTACCCCACAAGCCAACCAAGAGTTTTGACTTCTGAGTCGAGTTGCTTGGAAGCCGATGATGGGCAGTTCCTTACGAAGCTGACTCCTGAGAAGCCCAACTCCCACACGCAACTTGCAGTCGGACTTGTCCATGCGAAACAACCGAAGGTCAACACCGGATGAAACTTCGAAACCACCATTACCCTAAGCCTAAACCCTACCATCAGCCTGAACCCAAAACCCTACCATAAGCCTAAGCCCTAAGCACTGAACAGCCAGACCCAGCCCCGAAGGCCCTTCCCTTGACCCTGGCCTATCGATAGCCCATCAGACCTATGAGACGCGATGGCCTCCTTTTATGCAGGGCCAAAGAGTGATCCGTCAGAAAGTTAGAGTGGGCCCACGGTTTATGGTTTGGGGGTGAAGGGTTTAGGGTTCAGACGAAAGGTAACAAGAAGAACGGTCACGATATTATTGCCAACAACAAAAGGAACGCTTGCAGCACCAGTAGCGTGACTGCCGTCCATGTCCTTTGTGTGGAGAGGGTGCCGCTATAGTGTCATGGTCAGCTCTGGCGAGTTTGACGTTCTACGGTTCAGGATTTTTAAGGTTTTCGGTTTTAGAGTTTAGGGGTTTAAGATTTACTGTCAGGATTCTTTCGGGGAGGGGAGAACCTTGGTTGATGCCACATTCATGCTATTCATTCGTCCTCGTGGAGTCCTGTCACGCCCTTGTGAATTTTTCGGTCGTCATGGACGCGAGATTTTAGGCTGTCATTGCGCCTCCCAGGTTTTCGCACTCATTGGAGTTGTTTGTGTGCCTTTGTGCGCACGTGGTCGAAAACTCCATTGAGTGCCGGGCACGTGGGACGATGGAATCAGGGGTGCCTTGTGATTGTGGGCTAGTTAAACTTCCACGCGGTCCTTGACAAACGGACCAACCCTCTGATGTCTGATGTCTTATGTCCAGCACCTTGGACCCGAAATCCCTATGAATCAGCCGATACGAAGCCATGCCTGCCAAGTCCCCAAAATTTTGATCAAGCCCCTTCAAGTTCATTCGATTTGCTCAGGTGCCAAGTTCGCATCAAATCCGCGGTAGTCCTCGGCTGGTGGCACGGACCAGTGACACTGACCAGCTTTGATGCTTTGCGTTTCAACATGTACGGGTTCCCTTAAAACGTACTGTAAGTGGTTCCTTGACTGTTCCTTAAGTACGGCTGGGGTCTCACGTCATTGAGGCTGTTCGAGTTCAAGGTGTGGGCTGCAGGGATGTCGGGCACGTAGGGATTGTTGAGGCGCGTGAAGATTAGCAAATATGGGGGTTTCCGAAAATTAGGGGTACCTTATTTGGGGGTCCTTATAACAAGGATCCTACTATTTAAGGCACTGTACTAGGGTCCGCTATTTTCGGAAATTCCCAAATGAGTTTAAGATAGTCTAGGGTCTATAGCTGCATAGACGTTGCAGATCCTAGCCTGTGGCTCACGCGATCCGTGAAGACGGTGCAGACTTCGAACCGATGGACCACACAAGCAGCATCTTTCGTATATGCAGTAGACGGGGTGTTTATGAATCAGAGCTTTCCCATAAACCCGAAACCAACGAACACGAAGCTTCTACACTCTTTTATTAAACGAGGGCTCCTCTAGACCTCTAGTAAGGCCCGAAGCATGAAAGTCCGAAATCTTAAGCCCCCTCAGCCCCAAGGCCCTGAACCCTCTACCCGAAACCTCTAACTCGAAAAGCCCAAGCCTGCAAACCTAGGGTTTAGGGTTTAGGGATGCTCAGAAGCTAGGGGCACTGTCACGAGCACAGTCCTAACTGGCGGAAGAGCGGCAAACTACCAGGCGTCCTTGCAAGCAAGCCTGCAGCAAAAGGGCTTAGGGTCTGAATCCCTAAACCTTAAACCGTGGTTCTGACTGGAGCCATGGAATGCCAGGAGCAGCTTCTACGGACGATCATGAGCCTTTGAAGCAGCTTACGGATCATTGAGGGCCCCTTTACGGGCAGACGTTTGGACCGAATGGAAGTTCCTTGAAGCTCTGAGAAGTGGCGATTGGAAAAACTTTCCAGACTCAGATGGGTTTCGAGTATTCTAAGCCCCTTATACGTCAATCGGTTTTAGGGTTTAGGGCCTTCGTGGAAGACTCTTCTTGAATGCCCAAAACACGCATGAACGTGATAGAAGCACGGGAAGACGCAGCCCTTCTAGACCCGGTCCCTGAAGTGCTCAGGTGATCTTCCGGCTGCGGCAGCGGAGAGTCGCCCTCGGGTCAAAGGCATGGGGTCTGGCAGGGGTTTAGGGTTTCAGACAGAGAGGGAAGATATTTGACGGTATAATAGGCCTGGATCCAAAAGGGATAATATTTGATACGCTTATTTGGAGGTTCTTCCAGGGCTCAAAAAGTTTTGTTTCCGTTGAGGGTTTCGGGGGCTGGCGGGTTCAGGGGAGTAAGGAATCAAGTCTTCGGGTTTAATTGGGGTTCGGGATCACCTACAGTCTCCCATTGTAGTTCCTTTTTTGGTGTACCCAAATGTATAGTCAGGGTCCTATGAGGCAGCCCCAACAAGGAACTACAATGGAGACTAGAGGTAGGGTGCCTGAATCTCCTCGCGCCCTGCCCTCGAGCGGCCGGTTTGGAAGACAGGTGCAGTGGGCCTTTTTCCCTTGAGTCACAGTGGCATAGTATCCTCGTCTCCCAACCTCCACATTTCCAGCCCCGAACCCCCAGCTTGCGATCCTAAACCCTGAGAACCCTATACTTGCAGGCCGTAAACAGTGATTTGTCCGAGTGTGAGCGCCGAAACACTGTTTTTTTGCCTTACCAGGCCAACAGCTCCAAAGACTTGCCCGGCAGGCAAATCGCGCGATGTGCTTCTGGAACCTGTGGTGGCACCCCCAAGGAGGTTTAGGGTGTCGGGTCGGCTTCTTTACGTTTAACCTAATCTAATCTAGAATGAGTCAATACAGTTTCATAGGATATACAATGTTAATTATAACTAACCCTAAGGGGCCCAGCGGGACCGACTTGAAGGCAGTAGTGTTGAGAGCAGCCACGCTTTAAAAGCACGGGGTGTAGGCAGCTTTCAGCAATGGGCCCAAAATTCGATAGCTTGCCTCAGATGTCTGCCGAGAGCCGTACCCCATAATCCCGTACAGCCATAGCTTTGGGACAGGTAAGTGCTCGGCATAACCGGTGGCCAGCCGATTTAACAAGACAGCTGCCTGCGATAGAGTCTAAGCCTCACACAAACCCCTTCAAGAAAGCGCAGACTTACTTCCGTGTCCGACAAAGCGCACCCTTCACACCCACAGATCCTGCTTCTGCAAGCACCCCTGCTTGAGGTTTCGTCAACTTTGGAATTCCAAGTCATGTTGTCAACTGCTCCAGGCTCTACGTAGGATTTTGAGGGCTGCGGGCCGACTTTCAGATCCTGAGGTAAACCCTATAGGTTCGAAACCTGTGCGCCACTGAGGCCGCGCTGCTACGTCTCGCTAAAGGCGGCCGTGAGATGCTCGGGAAGAGCATGGGGTCCGTGCTAAGGACGGTTCACAAGGGCTCCCTGTGCCGGCTATGTTCTGGTAGGAGAACTTGTCCATACAAGATGAAGGATTGTTGCTTATCTCCCTAGCTTAAAGGCCATATATAGTATCGTACAGTCCACTCCCAGTCGGCGGGTTTCGGTGCATGCATGTCGAGTTTGTGCTTCAACGGCCCTTGAGTCTACGTCTACGGGTTAGGGTGCTTTGAAACCCCTACACAAACCCGGAACCCTAAACCCTCAAACGCAGCACAATTTGTTTAAGTCGCAGGCCAAAGACTCTTCAGTTCTGATACTCTTGAGAGTCCCCACGCAAAGTCAAAGCCAGCGCCCATAATTTGAATCCAGCGAACGGAAATTAGATGCTCCATGAAGATTAGTGGCGAGCTCGTTCGGTGACAGCGTAAGCTCATACGCTCATCAACTCCGCGCCCCCCAAAATCTGGAACCACAGCACAGGAACTTCTTCAACTTGGCCCTAACCTTCAGCCCGAAGTTCCGAAGTGGTTGAACTGAACTGCCGAGGAAAAGCAACGAAATTCAGCTCAAAAAGCCTTTAGCCACGCTTGAACCCCGAATTATGAGGTACCACGGCCACGGTGGAGAAGATGGACCAGGCCCACCAGGGTTAACGGGTCAGGGTCCCGAGCCCGAAGCCCTAACCGAAAAGCCGGAAACCCTGAGCCCTCATAGGTTTACGTAAACCTTCAACCCCCAAGAAAAAGGCAAAACAGTGCAAAAAAACAATGGCCCAACTTTTTCAAGGCCGTGATTCTACATACTCTTCGGGGTCCAGGTAGGGTTTAGGGGCCCCGAACCCCGAACCCACCGCGCCATAAGCGCCCGGAAGCCCTAAAACTCAACAGCCGTAAGACCACATAAGGGGCCCGTGGTCGATCTTTTGGAGGTTGTGGGTTCATATCTTTTGTTGTAATTATTGTTGTTATTTGTTGTTAGCACTACTACTACTACTACTACTACTACTACTACTACTACTACTACTACTACTACTACTACTACTACTACTACTACGGCGACGACTACTTCTACGAATATTATTGTCATCATTTTTGGCATTATTCTCACGTAGACCCATACGTTCGGAAGATCTCGGTGTTTTATACTCTTGTTATGTAGCGTTTCCCTGAAAGCCAGCCCGTGAATGGCGTCGGTGCCAGCGGCAGTTGCTCCGACCGTAGCAGTCGGTCCAGGGCTTCGGAAACTTCGGGCTTCGGCGTTTACTTGCCTTTGGTTAGTAGGGAATGGAAGAATGGTAGTCATAGTAGTTATACTTATACCCCATTCCTCCATTCCCTACTAACCAAAGGTCAGTTTAAGGGTGTCGGCTTAAGGGTTTAGGGCTTAGGGTGTGGAGTTTGCGGTTAGCGCTTTGAGTTTAGGGAGGCTTTAGGGTTAGGCTTGTGGGGAATTTGGATTTGGGGTTCGGGGGTTTTGAGCTTTCCGAGATCCTTCCCTCGAATGCATGTCAGCATGGATTCAGCGAAAAAAGGGGCACCTTGGCCTCGAAAGCCGAAATCCTAAACCCTACACTAACCCTAAACCCTATAAACCCTATCTACTAAACCCTCTTCTAATCCCTCTATTACGTAACCCTAAGCCCCAAACGAAAACGCCTGGTGCCCTGCGCGAGGCCCTATCCGACACGCTGGCTCGGCGCACGGAGCTTGATCCCCAGTTCAGGTCGGCTGGGCTGGAGGCTTGACCTCAGAGCCTTAGGTCTTTTTAAATTATCTTGGATCTCCAAACAGGTGTGTTGTGCTTACCTGGCCTTGAAAGGGGAAAAGAATTAATTATGGTTAGTTGTTTCCCGAGACCGCAAATGGCATACTCTAGACCCCAGTTATGTACTTGACGGTGGCACCAAGGCTCAGGCCGTGGGACCTTGCGAACACTGCTCGGTGCGCTGCGAAGCTGACAGTCTAGGCCGGGTTTAGGGTTTGGGGTTTAGGTCTCAGGGCTTTGGGTTTAGGCTGTGGGGTTTCGGGTTCAAGATCTGTCAGGATTCAAGAGGCTCGAGGATCTGGGCCGTAACCGCTAATCTCGACTGAGTTTCAGTGCTTCAGGACTTTAGGGCCAGCATTTGGGTGGTTTCAGCCCATTGTTCTGAAATTCAGGGTCTTTTTGGCTTTGAGGCCTCAGATAGCGAGAGAGAAGGAGACGTCGGAGATGGCGCACTTTTGCCACTGCGTATATCTGGGTGCGGCTGTGCGGCTCCTGCGTCAAAGCCCTTCATGCTAAACCCCCAGCCTGAAACCTATTACTATTCAACATTAATCACCGCAAAAACCATGAACATAGAAGCCTGGATCATTGCGAGAATCATTCCTGAAAGTTCCTTCTTCGGCCGGTTTATACCATAGTATACTCTTCAAAGCCCAACGGATTCAGTACGGCTTGGATGAATATCACTTCGCCGTGGTGTAGGGATGTGTGTGGTTTTCTCCCAAGGTTTGTGGTGAAAATGAGGGGTGTCTTATCAAGAAGGAGTCCTTGTGCTAAGATGTTAGGATGTAGGGTCTGCATTGAGGCCCTCATTAGCTGAAGCTGCCACCGCTTTGGCTTTGAACGAGTTTTGAGGGGATTCTGTAAGTTGGTGCAGGTTCGAATTGCAGTGGTCTGATGGTTAAGGGTTCTGCAGGTTCTACAGGGTTGTAGATCCGAATCCAAGGCGTCGAAGGGCTTGGTTGTGCTTGGGGGCTGTCTCTTGGGCTTCTTATGCATCTGAGCATGAGGCTGGCGTGATCCCACAGTTGCTGGGCTCCGCTTCGGCACAGGCATTTGCAGCACCTCGACAGAAGCGGTACCCTAAAACCTAAACCCTGAACCCTAATCCCTGAGCCCTGAACCGAAAGGTGTTCAACAGTTCTGTATTGTTTTCGGCTGTGGTGGCGTGGGTTTCGGGTTTTTGAGCTCAGTGCTTCGGGGTTTGGAGTACCGTCTTCGGATTCAGGGCTGGGCCTTCGGGACCTCAGGGGCTCTTGGGTCCGAGTTTCAAGATCACATGCCTCCGGAGGCAGTCCGCCATGAGAGAGAGGGGAAGTAGCCTCAGGGCTCTCTCGGCGGTCAGGTTTCGAAGACATCTTCTGAGATTGACTTAACCGAGCAAAGCTAGAGCAACAGCTGTTCACGAAGGGTTTTCTGGCCTAAGCTGCACTGTCAGGGCATTCTGGGGCTGAAGGGTTTCGGACGATCCGGACCTTTGCCGAGGAATTTCGTGCCACCGACCTAGTCCCGGCCTCAACACAGGGTCGTGCAGTTGCCTGGTTTAGAGGTCTTGAGTTCAGGGGTTGAGGGTCAGACAAGGGTGCGTGTCGACTGAAGGACTCCTGGCTTATGGGTTCACCTCCGTGTCGCTTAAGGTGACTTGAGATGCAAGCACACCGCCCTCGTGTTCGATGTGCTTGCGAAGGCTTCAGCAAAAGGTCACGAGAGCCCACTGTTTTTTATGATTAACTTCATTAACGATGGCCCCCTGATGCCTAAAGTCTAAACTTCAAATCTTTGTATGGTGATGCTTGCGCTACTCGATGCAAGGTTACTGGTTTCTCAAGGCGCGGTTTCAGCCCAGGCTCTAACCGTCGCTTTGCGTGTGCTTTGTATGTCCATGGCTTTGGTGTTATGGGTTGGCCTGATGACCGGCACCCTCTTGAGTCTCTTGAGATTGAAGCCGGAAGTTGCGAGAGCAGTGTGGCGTGAGGAAGGCGACCTCGTAAACCCTAGGCCCTAAACCTTAAGCATTTGGGTTAGTTTTGGATGTGTGAGTTCGTGAGGCGCCTGCAAGCAGATCCCCCCTCCCGCCGAATTTCGGGATTTCCGCAGCACTTGCACTTGGAAAAGGGCCAAGCTTGGAATTGGCTCAGCGGCTCCCTGGAAATCTGAGAATGATATGTATGGTGCATATAGAGGCCAGAATATTTCGAGTACTGTCTCGAGTACAGTATGTTATAGTATAACTCAACGCTGTAGGTTTTAACTATGCAGAACGCCTGTAATGGCAACCGTTACACCGAAACTTAAACCTAGGAACCTTGAACCAGCTATTGCAATCGAGGCCAAGACAGCACGGAGTCGTGGAAGGTTCGCGGAGACTGAGTCCAGTTCCTGTGTCGAAGGGCTCACTTATGGGTTGTACAAGGTGTTCCTGAAAGGAGTGCCATGAGGGTGTCAGACTGGATGTTCAGGGTTTTGGTCTCGGCGTCTTGCGTTTCACGATGTACTTATGGCTATTTCGGATCATGTACTTTCTTGACATCGCTCGGCATACATTTTTGTAAATTTAGCCGTATTTGTTCGCTTGACAACCCGATCAGCGTAACCAGCCCCCTGAATTTGGCCAGCGCCCAGAGTTCAACAGTGAGGCCTCTGGGTCTTGCCGGAGATTTGACAGTGGCTGCGTCGTATCATTCCGTTGCACTCGTACGGTGCTGAAGCAGTAGAGCGAGCCTTAGGCCCACATTGAGCTTAGAAAGGCGTCCACACCGGTGCCCTGCTTCCGTTGTGTAAGAGCCCGGTTGTGCAGTGCATTTTCGCTTTCAGGACTTCTATGCGATGTTGTTCCTAATGTTTCTGATTCTAGTCAAGCCATAAGAGAACCCAAAGCAATAATACTGCGAAGCATCTAGGCTTCAGGCCCCGCGGTGCCATCAAGAGCATGCTGAAGGTTGGGATCCAAGATTTGAGACCCCCCGAACCCTGCATAGCTGCGGCACATTGGTGATTTGGCTTTCCATGGTAGCGGGTAGACTTGTGCAAGAAGAGGGGCCCTGCGGAACTTCCTAACTACCGACACAAACCGAAGGTCAAGGAATCGCATTGCAAGGAGATTTTGATGCTCCCCGCTCCCGGCTCCGTCGCAGCGTTTTGGGCTCAATGCTTTGAAGGCAAGCATTGTGCCAGAGCCCTGTGGGGTGCTCAGAGAAGTTGGAACCCTCAGGCTCATCCGTGAAAAGGTGGCCTAGGATGCCTGGGCTCAAAGCCCTTCAGACTCCTAAGAAGGATGTTCGTTGTCGGAAGAATGTGGAAGATGGTGGGACTCTGAGTTGGGTGTTTTCTTGGGGGCCTTTTGATTGATTTTGGGATGGACCCTGCCCGGACATCTTCAGCTTCGAACCCTCAAAACCCCGAAGCTCGGCCCTGCACCCTGAAACCCTCATCCGTTCTCCACACAAAGCCTTGTTAAACCCTCACATCCCAAGCGGGCCGGACCCTTGACTGGGCACTCACAAAGTTGGGTTGGTGGTTTGAGGCAGTCGATGCAATGCTTGCATGGTGTGTCCGGGAGCGAGTCAGATGCCGAAGCCCCAACCTGCAGGGTTCCGCTCCTCGAAACTCCTAGGTCCTTAAATTTCAAACCTCCAACACCTAGATCCCCTAAATCCCGAAACTTGTAAGTTCCAAAAACCCTAGCTACTTGCAGCACCTGTGCAGCGCACGCAAAGAAGCTACAAAGGGGGCACAACGATCCCCAGGCGAAGTCATGGCGAGCGCTCCCCAGGCGGACTTTAATATCGTTTCACGAGGACTGTCGAAAAGTTCTTACTAAAATAGTTGAGGAGTATGTCTCTCGATTGTATTGGTGGGTAGTAACCAGGAAAACTCGGGCTTTTGAGGTGTTAGTGTTAGGATCGTCACGCTTTGGAGGCCTTGAGCGTTTAGAGGTTTAGGGTTTTGGTTGTTGGGTTTACGGTTCGGGGGGTGTGTTTAGGTTTAAGCTGTAGCTGTTGAGTGCACCTGTCGAACTTTACAAGGTTCCCTGCCTAGTAGACATCGTCCAGCCGTGCAGAAGGCAACAACAAGCAAAGCTAAGCAAGCCCCGGAACTCTCCAGCAAAAAAAGCGCTCAGCCGGGCGCTAAAGCCTCTGACCTCAAAGCCAGAAACCTTAACTAGACATCGATTTGGGAGAATTTTGGTTTCCCTTCATAGTTTAACATAGAGCCTTAATTTACAAAAGCCTGCGGCTGCTGAAATCGACAGTTAGTGAGCCTTTAAACGGTTCAATCCATGCCAGAACGTTTTCCACTTCAAGCTGGTGCTGCTGGGCGATGCCTCCGTGGGGAAGCGGCGGACTCGAGTTCATGAGGGAACGCAGTCGGCAGCCTCATGCATTTCGCAACGCGTGCGTCTACCCCCATGTCTATGCCCACGTGCAGGGTGCAGCATTTGGGCTAAAGTAGTCTTTCGTGCCCGAAGGCCAAAGCACACTGGGCCACAGCCATGCCATGTAATTACCCTTCACCATAGCCTTTAATCCGACCTATCACGTTCACAGAAGACACGCTATAGCCCCCTCCGGAAGTTGTCTTTGTGTCCTCGGCCGGCACTCTCTTCACTCCACCAAGTGGAGCATGAATGTGGAGTGCTGGCTGCATGGCATCCATGTCTTGAACTTTCGAAAAGACGCAGTCGGCCGTTCCCAGCGGGGAGTCAAAGCATGGACGCCAGGCTCAGACCCACTTCCCAGGGATGGCGTGGCACGCCGGAATGCCCTGGAACATCTCGTGCAGTGCGTCGCCGAAGCTCATCCACCATCTATGCAACAGGACCTTGGTGCGTGGAGCAACGACTTGGAAGGTCTGCGCAGGAACAGCACAGCACAGCAGCTCTTCTTGTGCAAAGACTGCATTGAGTGGAGGGCATCCAAGCCTCATGTGCTGGCTGCGTTGCTGTTGGCCGACGTCCACTGGGCGCCTGTCAAGCCTAGGCACGGTCTTGGACAGAATGATCCCAGCCACATCGTTTTGGTGGCACCACGTTTCACCAAGTCAAGGTACGCGAACTGCAGGAACGGTGTGCAGGTCTGGTTCTTGTGCGTCAAAGGCGCCACAAGTACAGTTCTGCAGCACTTCCTTTTCCAACTGGGTCGACGTGGCGCCTTGCGTTGGGAGCTTCCGGACAGCTTCAAGATCTCGCGAGATTGCCAAGGACAAGGTGGTCAAGGAGCCGTTTTTTCGGGCATTACACTTCTCCCAACAGCGGCTGATGGTATCAATGTCTTGCAGGATGCAAAGGATTTTATGCAACTTCTTCATGTCCACGACTTCGCGGCGGTGGCGGCAAAGGTCTGGACCAAAGCAAGCCACGACGATGTAGTCAAAAAGGAAGCGCAGTTTATGCAGGCGGCAGCAGGCCACCCGAACGTCAGCACTTTGTTGGGGATGTTCGCGGCTTCCGTCCGAGGCTCGGACGAAGCCCGTCCCGAGATCCGCTGGGTTATGGTGACTGGGTTCTTGTTCAAGGAGTTAATGTGATAAGGATACGATAGATCATCATTATGGTACCTTAACTCAAGTCTTTATGTAATTTGATAAGGATGCTATAGATCCCCATGATGGTACCTTAACTCAATAGTCTTCAACAAGAGCCCAGGTGATGGAGCTCTACTCAGGGGGCGATGTGCACGAACATGCAATGTCCTCGAGGATCAACAGGCAAAGCCTGACCGAAATCATCCTGGGTACTACCGCAGCTCTCACTCACCTGCATGCGCTGAAGATCGTGCATCGAGATGTGAAGGCCGAGAATATCGTTGTCCGGGACGACCACTGCGTCCTGATTGACTATGGGATCGCAGCTTATGTTCACGACAGCCGGGCCATGCGGGAATGCGTGGGCTCACCAGGGTACGCTGCGCCAGAGGTGGTGACTGGCTCGGAGTACAACGAGAAAGTCGACATCTTCTCGCTGGGTGTTCTGCTACACTTCCTCATCTTCAAGTCGCTTCCGTTCCGGGGAGCCGGGACCAAGGAGATTCTGGAAGAGACTGCTCGATGTATCCTGCGACTGCCCCCGCTACCTGCAGACGAAGTGTTCCTGAAATACGTCGACACTTAGGTGTACTTAGAAATAATTTTTAATTCTTGGTTATTATAATTCCTAAGAAACAGCTAAAATTAAAATTTTTGCTAGGGTTCTAAGTTCAGTATAGGACATGATGAAGATGCTTCTCGAGAAGAGGCCGAAGGATCGACCATCCGCGGTGGACTGCTTTCACCTCACCAGGGACATCATCGGTCCTTGTTGTGAGGCATGGCCGGCTTTTCAGATTTCTATGGCCGCCATGGTGAAGCAAGGCGCTGTGAAGGATCCTCAAGATCCCAGGATCAACCACTTCATGCATGGCTCCGAAACCGGAGAACCCGTTCAGCCCGCGCGGCGTGCGGATATGAGCAGTGTGACGCGGGTTCTACAAAGCGTTGCCAGGAGAGCACACGACAGCTCCACCCACCTCGTTCTCAGGGTTTCCACGAATGTGGCTCGAGGAATGCGGCATGTTCCAGAGTTCTTCCGAAACGTCGGCAACAGCATCCAGATGAGCCCCGTGCCCAGCGAGAGCTTTCGTGAGCTCCGGTCCAGGATCTTCTCAAACACTTCAAGCCGAAGATCCTCCACGGAACGCTCGGTGGACAGTGTCGTGGCAGGGGCAGCGCAGTCAGGTGTACAGTCAGATGTACCGATCAGCCACAGCCAGTCAGAGGTGGTCCAGCGTTCTCCGGATTCGAGGACAGCAGGGATAGTAAATGTTAAACAGTTTAAACACATAATCCCCTGCCCAACCCTGCTTACCTTTGGTTAGTAGGTCAGGGATCAACTTAGGCAGGGATGCGCGTATGGCCGGGATAGCCGTACCCCTGGGGGCTTTTTCCATGGTGCACCACAACAGGGCATTTCGAAGTTCAGGCCACCCCCATAACACATAGCAATCCCCACATCTACTGTATCCATTCGTCGGGACTTGGCTACTACACCTGCAGCATGAAACATGAACTGTGTAATTCTGTCAAACATGTCTGGACGGTCAACGGGATGGACGGGATAGCGGTACCCCTGGGGCTTTTTATGGTGCACCACAATGGACGAAGTTCAGGCCACCCCCCACAACACATAGCAATCCTCGGGCAGAAACGTTATCCATTGGCCGGGAGTTGGCTACTACACCTGCAGCTTGAAGCATCTACGGTGTAATTGTTCCCAAACATTCGACATGTCTGGGTGGTTTCGAAAACTATGCTGATTGCATGCAGGGAGCAGGGCTTTTCAATTTCAAACACTTAAGAATAATTTCTGATAAAGGAATATATATGGCAGATGTTTTCTGTTGTTGTGAAGGAAACTTGAACTTCTTTATCATTTTTTGAGAAAACAACTCGTCGGCCCAACCCCGAGAACACACCAGCCCTTGAAGCCCTGCTTTCGACTCGCCGGACACCACATTGTGCTCCTGACGGACACCAAGAATATCTCGCCGGAGCAGGTGCCTTCCGCCCCCCCGCTTTGCACACGTTGCTCATGGCTGTGATTTGCTCATGTCGCTTGCACCTGCATTCGTGGTTGAATTGTTGGCACATGGAGCAGGGCATGACGGATTGCTGCGCATTTGGTTCAAAGAGAGCCTTGAGAACTTCTAACTCGTTATCTACTTGTCGATTTTTTTCGCCTTGGCCATCATGTCCGGCCCCTCAACCCCTCGTGCGCCGCTCAAGGAGTACATGCCGAACGTTGGACCCCGGATGGCCACGACGTACGCGAAGGCCGAGCACGCGAAGAACAGGGAGGTGGTGATCATCGCCTACGGTTCGGAGATGAACTACCCCGATGGACGAAGACGCTTGCAAAAGAAATAGACATTCATCACGTTTGCACGAGACATTGCTTTGTGAACACGTGATTCATGTCACAATGACTTTTCAGGTGACTCGCCGTTGAACTCGTACTGCGCTGGACACACGGGGATCGTACAGGAGTATTGTCGCTGGGCTTTTGGCAAGGAGAACTTTACCTTTCAGACGGTGGACGTTCGAAATCTCGGACTGACAAACGCGGAGTACGACCAAAACACTCCGAAGGGTTTCTGAGCAGCAGTTCCTCAGTGTTTGCATGAGCCGTTCATGACAGGAGTGTGTGTAAGTAACAGAAAGGTTGCAAGCAGTTTCTTTAGTTCATGTGCGAGGCAACCCGGCGGTCAACTACGACGTTCTGAAGCACCTCAGTATTGGACAGAACGGCATGTGGCAAGCGCTGGTCTTACTCATTGGACTCATCTGGACGTGGTTCGAACTTCGTGGGCCACAGCAAAAACTCGCGTTGTTCTTGCACTGAGACTGTGCTGCAAATTAGATATCGGCGTATGTCTGACTACAAGCCTTTATTTAAAGTGCTTTGGTGTCTCTACTTTGAAGTTCTTCCCGTTGGTTCTGGTTATTTCAGAAAAAAATCAGGTGCGAAGGGCAAGCACAGGGCGGCTGGGACCGGAGCGCTTCTTTCGATTGCCACCGGTTTCCCTTGTTATTTCCCGACGTTCAACTTCCCCAACGTCTGGGACGCGCGGTTCTACTTCGTTCGACTACCCGCTGTTCTGCCGGAAAAGGACGAAATCAACGACTTCATTCTCTACGCGGCGGACTACGCGAAGTACCCCTTCAAGTCCGAAGCTCGCCGAGAACTCGCCTGGAAGATCTGTCAGGTCAAACACAACCTGGTCGAGCCGGACTCGGACCTCGCCACGTGGGTCTATGAGAACAACCTTCAGGACTCGCAGGACAACGAGGGGTACTACTCGGACACGGAGGAGGAAAAGGTTCTCGCAGACTTCAGAGGCGAGAACAGGACAGTTCGACGGACCAGGAGAAGGCGAAAGGCACCCACGCCGGACAACGCTGATGAAGAGGAGGAGGACAAACCCGTGGAGCAGTCGTCGAGCTCGGACGAGGAGGAACAGGAACCGGCGGACATGAAAAAGTTCGAGAACACGAAGATGTTCCCCGGAGAAGCTGTGGACGATGATGGCTTTGTTCGTGTTAACAGAACACGCAAGGGCAAAAAGCTCGGTCTGGACGACGACGTACCTCCCAAGATGTGCCCGGAGAACTACACCGCGGTGGACATGCTCGAGTTCGCGCTGTACAAGGCACGCCAACGCGGTGGACAAGTCGCGGTGGACAACCTCTGTTTGGAGATGGCCAAGGAGAGAGAGTCTTGGCAGAAGAAATAGCCACTCTGGTAGTTATCTCTGATTGTTGCATTCCACAGCCAGTCCAAGTCGGACGTCTAGATCTATTATTAGCCACTAGTAATCTGATTGCACAGATCAGGAACGCGCTGTACTCCTTTACAAAGCTCCATCGGTGGCCTCCGCGATGGCCCTGTACAAAAACCAGTTCGACGATCATGTGTGGGGGGCAACCAGATTGCAATGACAGTTTTCATTTTCATTGTGTGTTCAGGCAGGCGAGTGTGCACTCCTTGGTTAAATCAGGCCATGGCTTGTCTCGTTGAGCAATCCCCGTGGGGACGTGTCCTGGCCCATGACATCGCCAAACAAATGCGCAGTGCCTCGACGATTAACTTGGTGTTGTGCCTGCGAATGAATGCTGTGTCAGTGCTTCTTGACGGTCTGAGTCTCCGATGAAACTGAGGTAAGTTCATGGACGGCGATATCAGGAACCCGTCGAACTATTTCCTGACGAACATCAACACGAAGGCCAAACACGCGATGCACCCGAGGAGTTCCTTTGAAGCATTAATTAACTTTGGCTAGTCAATACCCAACAGTCCAAGTTACTCCTTGTGCACTGCCTTGTGTGCTCCTGAGTTGTTACTAAAAATGTCCTGGCACTGCTTGGCTTTGTCCCAGGCGACGACGAGGAGTTCCAGGCGTACAAGACGGCCAAATCACGCCGGGTCGAGAGACAGGCCAGGGGGGCAGGCGAGGGACCGAGGGACGGCTGGGAGCCGGTGAAATCGCCGAGCCAACTCAACCAGCACGACCTACCCGGTGGACTTGGTTGGGAACGTGTCATGGACTCGCTGGACGACGACCAGAACCTGGTCATCGAGGGTCGGCTGAGGAGGCAAAGGACGGAGGAGTTGAAACGCGAGGGCATTGACACGCCGGAGCATGGCGCAGGACACCCCTCGGTGGACAGACCTAAGGGTTCTTTCGTGCCGGACAGCCAGTCTTGGTGCCCACCCCAGCGGCCACCCATGCACGTGGAGAACACGGCGGACGCACCCCCCATGGCCCACCACGGCCCTCCACTGCCTCGTGGCCCACCCGCCGGACGTGCCCCGTCGACCACATCCAGCAGTGCAGCAGCTTCGTCTGGGCCGACCATAAGGCCAATTTCAAAGACGACGGGCAAACCCTTGCAACCCGCGACGGCCCCACCCAAGTCCCCGGGTCAGCCGAGTCAGTGGCTGGGACGACAGCAGGACAACGCGACGTGGAGCAGAGCGCTGGACGCACGAAGGCGCGAGGATATCAAACCCGCCGTTTTCCCCGAGTTCCCCACCCAAGCAGAAGGCCAGGCCCACGGCGCTCAAAACCCCTCCCGCCGACCCCCCGCAGGCCCCGGCCAAGGCACCCGCTGTTCCCTCCAAGAAAACCACGAAGGCCGAGCCACCATCGGAGGACGATCGGATGTCTGTGCAGTCCGCAGGTCAAAAGTCGACGACGTCCAAAATGGGGGTGCACTCGCAGTTCTCCGATGCCACGTTGGACACCAGTCTGCCTGGATCCGCGACGGCCACGACAAAGGACAAGGACAAGGCCAAGCTGCTCAGGGCCATGCAGATCGCAAAGGAAGAGATGGAGGCCAAAAAACTCGAGGTCCAGTTCTTGAAGCTGCAATCACAGCTGGAGGACCCGGAGGACGAAGATGAAGATGTCAACGTCGAGGAACACCCGGTGGACGACGACGACGACGTACCTGGCTCAGGACCCGGGCTCGGGAAACAGCAGCTTTTTCTTTCAGTACATATTATTAGTAATATCTTAAATAAGCTAGTATGCAGACTTGGGCTCCGTATCACTTCCTGCTGCAATTTGAATTGAAGAGGCATTCTAGTTCATGTTCAAACTACAGCCCAAGTCTCCTTCATCATTTCAGTTTCTTCAATGACATTGTGCTGTACATGAAGATACCCAGAATACATACATACATATATATTTATATATGTAAGTAAATTAAATACTTAGTTATTATTATTACAATATTGTTTCTACATGTAGTCTTTCCTAATCCATTATCCATACATACAATAGATACGTTGAAAGATTGCTGCTGCATATGCTTCTGGTCTAGCAACATCCTAGTCCACATCATGTGTTCTAGTACCAAGATTATTCATTCATTTCTCTGTTGCAACATTAGTAGTTGAAGATATTCTGTTGTCAGAACAGGAAACAGTGCGTGGGACCTTCCTCGATCACGTGGGTTCATGCACCTTACTGGACAACTGTTGGCGGAAGGCACTTGGGTGGCGGGCGCGTGGTATTTCAATACTAGATAATTGTGCTTGCAGCAACAGGTTATTATTAGCTTCCAATTCAGGTAGTAATACAGGTGAGCATGGTTCTGCGACATTTTTTGTTGATGAGATTACTCAGCTATACACCGAAGTTAGACATCGGCAGTCGTTTGGTGTTGCTGCTTTGTCGGTTTCCTCCTGTTGTTCTTGCTGGGGCCTCGTAGCTGGGGTTTCCTTCTTATTCCTGGCTATTATGATTCGCTGCATGCTATCCTGACATGTTAGAGTTACTTGCTGTGGATTGCAATATTTATGAGAAGATACATAGCCTTTCCTGTCCCATGCATCACCCTGGCTTTGTCGCAGAATTTCCGGCGGACGATGGCACAACGGGCGATGGCGAGCACCCGCAGGAGGAAGAGATCCACCCGAAGGACGAGGACCAGGAGGAGGAGGAGGAGAACGCGGTGGAGGATGCGCCGGTCGACCCCCCGAGGACTGTTCCTGTGTCTGGACCGCACTAACTAACTCAAGGGATTGCATTGCAGTGTGTCACTGGTTCCCTGCTGCGTTTCAGCCCTCCGTGCAAGGCCAGAACTCCGAAGTCCACGCCGGCCGCTGCTATGTACAGACCCGTTGGACGATCGTAGCAAGCTTGATTTGCATGGTACACGTCGGATCTTGATTTGAAAAATAATATTATTGCTTAGGCAAAATACATTCAAAAGCATTACCATAGTTACCAGCTTTGTTTCGAGACCCGTCGTTCCAGCAAATCTTGTACATCGCCGGACAGAAATCTATCGCCGGACACAAATCTTTTTGCACATCGCTGGACAATTCGTGTGCACGAGAACAAAAGAAGTGGCCTGCAGATGCCTTGGTTGGCTTTCCACTGCTGTGTCATACGATTACAGAATTGGTTGCTTTCTGCCGTCAGGTGCCCCCAACGGCCAGGCATCGTTGCAAGCTCGGCCCTCAGCCCACTTCGGAGCTTCTTCCTGGATTTGATGTTCAGTAACTGGAGAACAAATAGCCATATCATTATAGACACGGCGTACCATATAAAGAGGATATGTGCGACTTCTTAGCAAGTCGAGGTGCACTGCTTCTACTCCAGCGTGGTTGGGGGTACCCTTTTGTTGCATTTTTGGGGGCTTCGGTTTGAGGCACGGTTTCCAACGGACACTCGTGATTCCAGCCTGTCTTTTCTAAGAATGCCTGAGCACCTCAACGGCTAGTTTCTCGGTATCGTATCAGATACATGAAGCAATCTACTAAGCGTGAGCACAACAGCGAATCAGTCCATGTCGCTCGGAATAACTTTAAGTCTACATCCTTATAATATTTCTTATATCCCAGAAAACCTCACAACAAACGTTTTCGAGATGCAATACACTTCCTGTTCTTGGGTCCTGGTATGTCTAGTGAAAAGGCCAGAGACATTGGTAATTACATGGGACGGAATTTTGCTGGGCTCTTTGTCTGTCTGTATTCCAGGTATTTATTTCTAGCACCCGCGGTACTGTAATGTGATGAAATGATAGGACATTCTGTGGTTTCTTCCCACACAAGTCTTAAATATTTAGATTCAAAGCCCTGGCACGCGCAGGTCACCCGAGCGGACTTTGCATCCCTGCATTTCAACGAGGACGAGTGCAGGGTGCCCAGCCTTTCGTCTCCCAGTGGCATGCAGGAGAGATGCATATCTGGATGCAAAGCCATTGCTGCATTGTTTTTTCAGATTCCACTAGGGCTTTTCAGAGAATGATTTGTTGGCTGAGCTTGTCCAACCTGCACCCGCAGCTGCAGCTTGAGATCTTCCTGTCTTCTTCCCCTCGTCCTTCTCCTTTCTGCTCTCGCCGGACATGTCATCCGGTTCGGACTCGCGTCGTTCCACTCCGTTCACTCGCCGTTCCGTTCCCAGTTTTCTTCGGCCTTCGGACGACCCGCTGGACGAGACGCAGTTCGATTTTCGCGGGATGGACTATTACCTTGCATCTCGGCAAGGTATGGAGCCGCAGACAACCGTGGAGCTACGCAATCTGGACTATATCGCGCAGCTCCCCCCGTCGGTCCTGGACTTCATCCCGCTGGACGTGTCCGCGCCGTACGAACTCGAAATCTTCTTGTCGGACTTGCTCCTTACGCAGGCCTATTATTTTCGCCTTGGACCTTTCCCTGGAGTGGAGAACTGGGAGACACGATGGATCGAGACATGCTTTGGACCCCCGTCGAGCATCACGAAGGACACATGGCCCAAGACGTACACACCTCAGTTCACAGTTCAGCTGGCAACTTTCGTTGAATTACATGCAGGAAATACTTAAGGTAGGATATTGACTTAGGCTGTGGACATGGTTGTCGGCCATGGAAGGGACCATCTACCAGCGACCCCGTGTACTTGAACGCAGGAGACAGCTTTGCTTTTATTGAAGTACGGTTTAACATAGTGTAGTAAATTAAAACCGAAGCAGGATCAGCGACCCGGAGGGCAGCATCCAGATACTCGTCGATCAAATGCAGGAGGACAAAATGCTTTCGTGCAACTCTCAGTTCTCTTCTGGCCAGTGCAAGAACTGTTGGACTATCATTGCATGGTCTGCTCCGCCGTTCGGCCATTGCGAGCTTAATTAGCTTCCTACAAATGCACACCAAGGCTGGCCTGGAGGCAGGTTACCGAAGCCGCGAACAGGCGGATCGACAACGCTCTACACACAGGACTCCACAGGCATCTGCTTATCCCTGGACGCCCAGTTACCCGGTGGGTCTTGGACTTGCTAAACGCGGACTGGGAAGGGTTTCCCGTCGCTGTACCCGTCCCTTACCATGGTCAACTCTACACGGCCACCGCGTCGCACAACTCGGAGGACCTTTATTTCTGTATGATCGTGAGGGCCGACGGACGATCCACAGCCGAGCATTATCATTTTTTTAGTTTTTCTAGGAGTGGGACTGGGTCTGCTCTAGGCCTTTGCAAGGAAGGGCTGGCATGGTTTTTGAAAATAAAGATGCGCGGGCCCCTGCTGATGCCAGGAAGTGACATCAGCTTGCAGATCAAAGGACTTCTCCTGACCCCGCTGGACTGGGACGACTGAGAATCTTGTGCACTCCTTGGACTCGTTGTGAAAAAGTTTGTTTTCCGACGGACACTATTCCCAAATGTTTTTTCGTAGGACGTGTACAGACACCCGCTGTTCCCACACATGGTTCCTGCGGAGAAAAAGGCAGATGGCATCTCCCGGCAGAGCTGTCATGTGCACTGCAATTGCATCATAGGTTGACGACAACAATGCAAAGCCACACATGCTCAGGTCGTGTCCATGCAGCTTCTTTGCTTCTGCAGCGCGCTCAGGGTGCCGCTTAGCAAGCTTCAGCTCGTCGGACAACAGCAGCCTCGCTGGTTCGGAAAGATACACTCTGTGTTCAGCTGCCTTTGCTCAGTTCCAGTGTAGTAACCGAAATCGATACAATGCCACTCAGGCCTTCCGATTCTGGACTTCTCGGAGAGCACAACGCCGGACACTTGAGCGTAGTACTGCCAAGGGTTTTTGGTGTTGGGAATTTGGAAGTCTGAGGGATGGGTTCGAGGGCTACTCGCAGTTCAACTCGAAGACTCACAGTGAATTGCATGAACAACTATATGTCGATATGTTTCGGATTCAGATAATTCGTCGGCAATAAGTAATTGCACTCTAGCGGATTATATTCATAAAAGCACGAGTTGTTGTATTGCATGGGATTAGTTTTTGGCTCTTGGTGTTTCAAGGTGTGGTGTGCTTGCATGCACTCTAGCGTGGCTATGCGTGTGAGGAATAAATGCGCTAGTAGTGGTAGTAGTAGTAGTAGTAGTACTAGTAGTAGTAGTAGTCGTAATAATTGTAGTAGTAGTACTAGTAGTAGTACTAGTAGTACTAGTAGTTGTAGGAGTTACTGGGGTAGTAGTAGTCGTCGTAGTAGTAGTAGTAGGACTAGTTAGTACTGTAGTAGTATTAGTAGTAGTAGTAGTAGTAGTAGTAGTAGTAGTACTACTACTACTACTACTAGTATTAGTAAGTAGTAGTACTACTACTACAAGTAGTAGTCGTTGAAGTAGTAGTGCTTGTACTAGTCGTAGTAGTAGTACTACTACTACTACTACTACTACGACTAGTACAACCACTCTACTTAGTCGTAGTAGCAGTAGTAGTAGTTGTAGTAGTAGTAGTAGTATATACTAGTACTTGTGTAGTACTACTACTAGTTGTACTTCCACTACGACTAAGTACTGCTACTGCTTCTGCTGCTGCTGCTCAGTCCCACAAGTACACCAGTAGTAGTAGTAGTAGTAGTAGTAGTAGTACTACTACTACTAATGCTACGATCACTACCAGCACCACTTCCTTTCACACTGCTACTACTACCACTACTACTCATACTGCTTACTTACTAGTACGACTACTACGACTAGTACTGCTACTACCACTAGCACTACTACTACTAGTAGTGCTACTACTACTAACTACTACTAACTACTACTAACTACTACTAACTACTACTAGTACTACTATTACTACTACTACTACTACTACTACTACTACTACTACTAATACTAATACTAATACTAATACTACTAATACTACTACTATTACTACTACTACTACTACTACTACTACCACTACTACTACTACTACTACTACTACTTCTACTACTACTGCGAGTCGCAGTAGTAGAACTAGTACCACTACGAAACTAGTAGTGGTACTACTACTACTACTACTACTAGTACTACTACTACTACTACTACACTACTACTACTACTACTACTACTACTACTACTAGTACTAGTGGTCGTAGTCATAGTATTATTTTTCTAGTCCAACTACTACTAGTACTACTGCTACTAGTACTACTACTACTACTACTACTACTACTACTACTACTACTACTACTACTAGTACTACTACGTCTACTACTACTGCTACTACGACGAATGCTACGAGTACGACGGCAACAAGAATAAGAACTACTACTACTACTCCTAGTACTACTAGTCCTACTACCACGTAAATTGCTACGACCACTACTATCACTACTACTACTACTACTAATACTACAAGTACTACAAGTTCTAGAGTAGTAGTAGTACTACTACTACTACTTACTGCTACTTGTACTAGAACAACAACAACTAGTACTAGTACTACTAGTACGACTAGTACTACTAGTACTACTACTACTACTACTGCTACTACTACTACTACTACCACTACCAGTACTAGTACTACTAACTAGGATTACTGATATTACTTCTACTACGACGACGACGACTACTACTACTACTACTACTACTACTATTACTACTACTACTACTACTACTATAACTAGTACTACTACTAGTGCGACTACTGCTGCTAATCGTACTACTACTACTACTACTACCACTACTACTGTTACTACTAGTACTACTACTAGTACTGGTACTAGTACTACAACTAGTAACTCGGACGATTACAAGTACTGCTGCTACTACTACTACTACTACTACTACTACTAGTACTACTAGTATTACTACCACTAGTAGTACTAGTACTACTAGCACTACTACTGAAAAACTACGACTACTAGTCATACCAGGAACTAGGACGACTGCTACTAGCAATCTCCGAGGCACGTTTTCGGAAAATTGGCAGATATCACGGCATGAATCTGGATTACCCGATGTGCTGCAGTCAGTGGAACTGCCGTGTGGTTGTTGTACATCTGATGTTTTCTTCAGTGTCGTGGGAAAAGTACTCTCTTATATTCCCAAATCAGACAGGTCTGAACTCGTGGGAAACAAAGGTCGTCACATGCACTTCCTGCGAAAATGTTTACTGACTCGTTGCAATGGGCAGGAATCAAACATTTGTCCCGCCGAGGTTTGCTGCGCCGATTACTCTTCCTCGCCTACAATTAGGCCAGCAGCAGAAGCAGACAGTGGAAGCCGTGATGTGTCGTTTGTTTTTGTCTGCCTTCTTCCCGAGTGCAGAAGTACAACTGCCAGCATCCGTTCTACGACATGGCGTGCTACATGTTTCTCCGCAGCCTGTCTTCATCTTGATTCTTCGAGCACTCTCGCCCGCTTCGGCCCACCCGTCGTACTTTTCTCGACGGTCCTTGGCATGCCTCGTCAAACCGGTCCACGTAAGCCCACGGCCAAGCAGCTGCTGAAGCAGAAGCAGAAGGACGAGAAAACGCGGAAAAAGAACGAGCAGACGTTCGCCAACGCCGTGCAAAACTCGAAGAGCACCATTCTCGATGTGGACATGCGGTACGTCATGGACACCTTGCGGGACAACCCTTCGTGGATCAGCCCACTCGCCGGTCTCATTCGTTCAGGCTCACTCAACGGACTCCTGAAAGAGGTGGCCGCGAAGGACGAAGTCGGCGGGCTGAAGTGGAAGGCCCAAGGCAAGTGTAGCAAGTGGGGACAGCTTCCGCTGGAGATGTGTCTCCTGATGCTCAGGACATCAGGGGTGGAGCTCTCCGAGCGGGCCTCGAAGGAGCAGGACGTTGTTCGGACTTTATTCGCCGGACACTTCTGGGTCGCTGAGTCTGCACCCTTGCCAACTCGTTCGGACCTCCGCTATCAGAGCACGCTGGTCAAGCTGGCGAAAGCTCGGCTGGAACACGCCGTGCATCGCAACTGGGCTGGTGCCCTCAACGCGGAGGCCCCGCTGGACCACACCACGAACCGGCTGAAAATGTGGTCGCTCAATGGAAACACGCTGGTTTGTCATGTTTTTTCGGTGGACGAGGACGAGAATCTCTCGAAGGACTGGAAACCCGGCCAAGAACTTGAACATGAACTTCCGAAATTACCCGACGGCCAGGACTGGAAGCTGAGTGATGCACATTCACCCGATTGTACCGTGTGCGATGGACAAGTTCACTCCATGTTCGATTTCGACTGCGCCAGCTTCTTCCCGATGTTGCCGGACTTCAAGGAGAAATGGAACTATGATCTTCCAGCGGACACAGACACAATGGCCATGGACGGCGGTCTCGGCGGGTCATCGGTTGCAGCGACGGGTGCATGATTCCTCGTTGTACATATCATGGTCGTCCTGACGTATGGGTTTTTTTCGTCGTTGTGGCCTTAGGTACACTCGACGAGCATGTGTAGTTTCCCATAATTTCGCCGTACAGAGCGAACTCCATGGGCATGCTCAGAGTGCATTGGACAACACGACGTGCTATTTAATCTAGTTTCTGGGGCCGTGAAGCCGGCAGCATTATCATTGCGGGAACCGTGAAAAGGTCGCCGTGGTTGCTGCTCCGTTTGAAGACAGGTGTCGATGCCTTGTTTCATGTGTGCGACCATTCTTGTTCGGAAGCAGGACCACGCTGAGTTGTGCTTTAAATGTAGAAGAGAATCGGAGTTGCAGCCCTTGTTGTCCATTGCATGTTTGTTCCAGTGGCAATGACTGGCAATGTGGCTGATCAGTTGCCACTTGAGCGGTGAAAGTAGAAAGAACTTGCACAGACTGCACTCAATTATTGTTTGTATCATGTATTAGTCAGAGCCGAAACGACATCACATCATTTGATATTTCAATTGCAACAAGAGTTCTGAGCTTGCCCGCGTTAGACCCGCTGAGAAAGCATGGACACAAAGGACACTGGCCCTTCCCGCGGTTCTGCTTCTGCTGCTGATGAAACAAACGGATTTCGGAGTGGTGATCGTCGGACTTTAGCATTTTCGGTTCCTTGTGGGTCAGAAGGACTTTTGAAGGGCGAGTGTTACCTCTACGATGAGCCAAAGACGAAGTTCACCAAGGGACGCTACTTTTGGCACATGCGTTGGATTGTGGAGTTCCTCGGCGGTCACCACTCTCGAAATTTTCTCTCCGGGAGTCTTTCCACGTTCAAGAACAAGCTGTTCGAGATTGTTTGGCCACGTTGGACAGGCTCGGAAGAGGAACTGATGCAGGAGAGCTCGTTACACTTCGGTACCAGTTCATTTTCTGATATTCAGCTCCGCTCCTGCAGGAAACGAAAGACGACCTCGCAGGACCCTGGCACGGAGGAGACAAACATGGACCTGGACACAGACACGGACAAACAGCTTCCCGGCGATGAAGAAGTCGAGAAGCAATCTGGGAGCACACGTGTTTCGGAGTTTTCCACGTCGACATTCGCGACCGTTCTCCTTCTTTTCCACTGGCAACAGGGCATGCGTAAGGATGCCAAATGGAGAAAGCACAAAGACACTGTGGTCAAACTCGCCGGAGATGTGTTGCAAGCCTTCGCCTCGTTGTTCCTGGTGGACCACACGTCGGTGTTTACGTGGGAGGAGCAAACAACTACACTTGTGTTCCAACACGGTAGTCTGGATGTGAAGCAGCTGCACAAGCAATGTCCAGTTCTACAGAGTACGATATCAACATCACGACCTAGATTCCTTCAGGTCCTAGAAGATGTTGCGTTGGACTGCTCCAAAAGGACAATCTCGCAAAAACGACGGGCAGCTGCCCTCAGGCTGCGGTGCTTCTTGTTGGAGACATTGACAGCAGCCGTGGAAACGTCGGAGAGTACACACTCGTGTTGGACGTCGTTGAATGTGAAGCAGCTTCTGCAACTGAGGAGATTGTGTCTTTGCATTCATATTTTGTTTTGTTCTGTTCTGGGGGTGGGTTCCTGCAATAGCCTAACATTACTTGATTATTGTAAATATACGAGTTTTTCGTTTGTCAGGAGTGCCGCTGGGTATCGTCGTTCTTCACATGTCTTTAAAGAATCGATGACTGCTACCTCCAGTGCCACACAGCGGACATTGGTTTCCACTTTGGAAGGGCACACGTTCACCGTGGAGGACACACCCACGCAGGACGCCAAGAACGCGAAGAAAAAGACTTCCATGGACGCACACCGGCTCACACGCATGGAGAGGTACGCATACCTGCAGGACGGCAAGCAGCAGTTCTTTTCGACGGACATACTGTGTGTCGTTGCAGATGCACTACACGTGGGCAGCGAGGATTGGCTTAACATCATGGTGTACAATCACACGAAGGGCAAGGTCTGGATTTGCCCGCCGCAGGCGGGTTTTTTTGTGTAGGAAGAACGAGCTAAGTTTGTGAGGTTCAGCACCCTGGGAAGTACGCCTAGCCTGACGCTTTCGGGGGCCAAAAACAGGCCGCGCCAAGCACATTTTCAGAACAAAAAGAGGTACGCCTATCCCCGCCATACGCCTATCCCCGCCTCGGTCGGGTTTGCTGGTGGTCCTTCCTCATTAACTTTATATAAACCCTGGGGTACGCGCATCCCTGCCTGTCTCCGGTTTTTGGGAAGTGACCTGGAAAAGCTCTTGGCCGCCTTCTACTGTTAATCAAGCCAGGCAAGGTACGCCCAGCCTTGCCTAAGTTGACCCGGCAGCCCTCGGGACCCGTTTGGGACAGTTTTGGCTGGTTTTGGCCCTTGTCCCGGCCCAGGGGGTACGCCTATCCCCGCCTTGTTTTTGGCACGCCCACGAACCATAGTTACAAGGGAACAACAATCATTCCCAAGCAATCATCATAAACTTGGCATTAGAAGCACGGTTTTATATGTGCATAACTTACACATGTCTTAGACTTTGACAGGTGCAGGACCACTCGTCGTGCTTAACGGCCGAAGAATGGACCAATATGTGGAGCAGAGCATCGCAGAAGTTTCTGGACGGTGACAAAACTCGTGGTTCTGCTCATGAGGACACAGAAGAACGGGTGTCAACGCTGCAGTGGATGCAGGACATCAACCATGGACTGAAACCCTTGGGATGGTCATTCGGACGATGTCAACTCAGAGCACATGGACAGCCGTTTCGTGGCTCTGAGGACAGTACACGCGGTTCCCGGGCGCCCATCATCATTTTGTGTACAGACCAGGAGTCCACGCAACTCGCCGCAGTCGCTTTCTTGAGGAACAAGAAGAACCTGTGGGTGGAACACGTGTCGGACCCAGCACATCGGTCTCACAACGACGTGGCCTTGGCCATGTCTGGAGCAGGACTTCTCAAATTTGCACAGTGGTGCATCTCGTTGTACAACATCAGATACGGACCGTGGCAGAAGGGCACATGGTCCAAGAAGATCCAGCAGACGGCCCAACACATGAAGGACAGCATGGACCCGTCGGACCCAGTTTTGCTCATGTTCTTCGAAGACATATTGCTGGACGCTGGTCTCCCACTGGACAATAACACGGAGGAGACGCGTAGGGCATGGCTGCAGACCTTGCCCGAATTGGACTGCATCCGCACAAAGGGCACCAAGGCCAGCAAGAGTCGTTTCAATTCATTAACAACAGCTCATGCTGCGTTGGACAAAGAATGGTCCGTCCTGGCACTTGTTTTAACGGTGTGTTGTTTGGAACACAAGTGGACAGTTTCCGCAAAGGACCTTTTCACGCAGGACAGCAACCAGGCTCGTGCCTCCTTAACACACGGTGGAAGCAAGTCCTCTGCTGTGAAGGAGGCAAAGGACTCCATGAACGAAGCACGGCAGGGCAATGCGAACAGTCTCCACACGATGACGAAGTTCATCATCCTGCCGGACAACAAGACGACCGCCAGATTGGTTTTCCTCGTGCTACAACCCGAGCAGCTTCGCTGTTCCAGGATGCTGGAGGAGCTTCGTTCCAGTGCATCCACGTTGGCGTATTATTCGGAGTGGTCACATTGGAGCTGGATGACCACTGCAAAGGAGCACCTGCAGACCTGGTCGAACTTGGACAAGCTAGCACGCCTTGGACTGGACCTTGCACTTTCACGTGCACGCCCGCCGGACGAAGAGGAGTTGGTCTGGCAGGACACTCTAGCCCTGCAAATGACGAGGCTGACACATCAGATCTTGCGTTTGCGTGCCGGCGCACAGCTCTACCACACATGCGGTTTCGGTGCTACTGCAGGACTTGTCCACAGTGACCCAGGGTTTCGTCGTTCCAGTTTGGACTACTTCAAAGAGATGGACGAGTGCATCAAAGACACACAGAGGAGTGGTTCCCTCAGGGCCAAGCAACTACTCGCAGGTCACTTTTCCCATGGACAAATCAGTCAGTACCTTCTCGCAGAACTGCAGAGCACTCGGTTTGACAACCTTACAGAGGAAATCGATCACGTTCTCCGAAGTATTTGGTCTGGGCTCTTGAACACGAAGATCATCGAGGACTGCAACAAAGTTCAACGCGAAGCTGAACAACGACATGGCACAGCAAAGGACTTAGGACACTTGGATGGTTGGAAATCTGTGAGCACGTCGGGCTTGGTCAAGATGTACAAACGCGAGGAGGCAATCACCAACCAGCTGCACCACATGCCGGCCGACTTTAACTTGACGAGCCTCTTCAGCAAGACGACGGCCAACAATCTCGCAAAGCGTGCACGTCGTTCCACGAAATCTGCGAGTGCAGAGATGACCCCGGCGGAGATCCAGGAGGCACAGCTCCTGGCAGACGTCACGAAGCGCAGGGACTGGGCGTCGCACAACCACTCGGAGGAGCAGGAGGTTCTCGCAGCATATTCCTTGTTGAGGAAGGCATGGCGAGCCAAAACTTGGCAGTTGTGCGAAGAAGGCTGGTGCTCTGGACTCCTACCCGAAGGACACGCTGTACTCGCCGGTGAATCCCCTTTGTTCTTCGTTCGGAGCTATCGTGTGGCCTGTTTGGCATGGCCTGGCAAGATTGTGCACGACGCCGGGTCTGATTTCTTCGAGTTCGACATGACCGTTTCTTCTTTGTATTGGATGCACAGCACATCGTGGACACGGTTGTTTTGAAACTGCAAGCTGCTTCACCTTTACGTGTCCTGGCCATGATTTGCGAAAGTATGCTAGTGACACAGGGATTTACTAGTTTTCGTGATCCCATATGAATCTTTCATCCTGGATTGATATTAATTAATCACGGTGTTCGGATAACCAATAATAATCCTACCTAAGTACTATTAGCACGAAAATGACGACTACTCCTTGAAATGCTACCAGTGCAACTGTGAATAATAAGAGAACTCGTAATAGTACAAGTACTAGTAACAGCTACTAGAGAACTAGTCTATTCCTAGTAGTTGTAGTAGCATGCAGAGCACCAGTAGTACTACTACTAGTCAAGTAAGCAGCAGTAGTACTAGAAGTACTAGTACTAGTAGTACTAGTAGTAGAAGTAGTAGAAGTAGTAGTAGTAGTAGTAGTAGCACTAGTAGCACTAGCCTAACACTACCACTAGCCGCACTAGCACTGGTAGTAGTCGCAGTAGTACTAGTAATACCACTGCTCGTAGTACTAGCACTGGCCTAGCTTAGCCTATGCAATAGCACTGCTACTAGTAGTACTCCTACTAGTACTAGTAGTAGCCTACCACTAGCAATAGCCTTGTACTAGTAGTTCTAGTAATAGTAGGAGTAGTAGGACTGGTATTAGTACCAGTACTACAACTACTACTGGTACTCCAGTAGTAGTAGTACTAGTAGTAGTAGTAGTAGTAGTAGTAGTAGTAGTAGTAGTAGTAGTAGTATCAGTAGTAGTAGTAGTAGTAGTTGTAGCAGTAGTAGTAGTACTAGTACTACTACTACCAGTAATAGTAGAAGTAGTAGTAGTAGTAGTACTACTACTACTACTACTACTATTACTACTACTAGTATTTGTACTAGTACAAGTAGTAGCACTAGTAGTACTAGTAGTAGTAGTAGTAGTAGTAGTACTAGTAGTAATAGTAGTAGTAGTAGTAGTACTAGTAGTGGTAGTGGTAGTAGTACTAGTAGTAGTCGTAGTAGTAGTAGTAGCATTAGTATCACTACTTGTAGTAGTAGTATAAGTAGTACTACTACGACTCCTATTACTACCAATGGTACCACTACTTACAGTAGGACAAGTGTGCATGTACTATTAAACACTATTACCACTACTACTACTACGACGAAAATGAGTATTAATATTATTACTTTAAGGACTACTTTCGACTGCTACTCCGTACTGCATGTACTACCACTCCTGTTACTCCTACTAGTACCACTTCAAAGCAGTTCGTCAGCAACTAGAAATGGCCAGTGGGATTCTAGGTCCAGTACTCCTGCAGATGTAGATAAAGCAAGCATACTCGCACAAAAGGTCGTTCTACGCAGGGCAGCTCGATGAACAATGGCGTTGTTCTTCTAGTGGACAAGAAGCTCAACTTGCTGGAATTTCACGCTGAGCACGGTTTTGCACATTGTTCTGAAGCACTGTTACGGAGGCTGTGCAAACACATGGGTTGGACTGCCACACAAAGCCCAGGGACAGATGCCGGACATCAGCTGGCCATTGCAGCCATGTTGAACGTAGACAACACGTTGGTCGAAGAAGACGTCGTACTTCGAATCCTCAGCAGACACGAGACAGAAAAGTGGATGCCGGAGGCAGACGACAAGGACTTGGAAGCTGTTGTTCGGGACACACTTTTGATCGGCGAGCAGGACGAGGCACTCAAGGAACTGAGCAGACGGCGTTCCACAGTTTCAGCTAAGGTCCTACGGCCGAAGGTCATCACGATGTACAAAAAGGCCGTGCAGGACCTCGACAAGGACCACTGGAAAAGAGGACAAGAAGCACGCAGGACGAAAACGAAGGACAACGAGAAGAAGGCTACTTCAGCTAACAAGACGTACGACCGGGTCTACGGGAAGCTGAACTCCACGGTGGACGAACGCGTGAAGAGCATGTTTCCACACAGCGTTGGAATTTATACAGACCCGCCGAACGGTCGTTGGAAGCTCTCCTACAGAACCCCCGCTGTAAATATGACCCGGAGTATTTCCTGGACACAAGCCGGGCAAGGCAATGCCGCTCGTGCTTGTGTCGAGCAGGCTTGGGCATGGGTAGAGGCACACGAAGGCCGGGAACCACCTGCGAATTTGCAGGAGCGTTTGAAGAAACATTTCCCATAATGAGATGCACGTTAGGGCTACTCGGAACTCCGACACATTGTACAGGAATCATGACACATGTGGTTGTTGCTTCTATTTTTGCGGACTCCTTGTACATCTTGTCATCTCGCAGGACAAAGAAGCAGTTTGACACAGCCTTGGACTCCCATGTCCAGCGAGTTTCGCAGTAAGAGGAGGTTGTCCTGTGTCAGACAGTGGAATCCTTGAAGTTTCCTGCCCCATGCTTGGACATCATTTTCTCTTGTCTTGGCTCTGAATTGTATGATGTCGTAGAGAGCCATCCAGAGAGGAAAAAAAAGCAAGCATGAACCACACATGAAGCAAGGGCAGGTGTCCCTCCAACATAGAAGTCCGACATGCATGATACCCTGCAGGTCTTACTTTTCGTTTATCAGAATGCATCCTTCAATGGTAGAGAAGCCTGCCATATGTAAGACAAGAGAAGCGAGTAGCCTGTTTTCCATGCACGCGTCCTGCCAATATTCCTCGTTCTTGTCGTGCAGAACGGAAATTCCTTTTATGTTCCATAGAGAAATCATCGACACCCACTCCGCATCCTGTCCTTTGTTCTAATTCTTGGGCTGTGCTACCAACGTAGATAATCGTTGTTCTTTCCTCGGAAGTCACTCGCAGTTCCTTCGGCGAACCCCTTTGAGATAGCCATGGTTGCACGGCCGAAGTTGAAGGAGGTCGGCCTCTCGCATATGCCGTCGGCATGGACATTGTTCTTGCGCGACATGAGCAGCCAGGGTGTGGACCCCAAACGGCGCCGACGGCTGACCAAAAAAACACCCCTGCGAGGACGATGTCATTATCAGCACAGATGGTCCCTTGGTCGCAGCCGTAGACTGGATATGCCGTGTGGTTGTTGCCTGTAAAAGTAGCCGAGTATGCCTTCAGATATCCCTCCAACATATACCGACGATGCCATATGTTGTTCACAGCAAGAGCATTATTACTAGTAGGACTTCCTAGGTTATCACATAGACATTGAAAGTACTTTCTGGGTAGCAGATGCGACTGTCCACTTCAGTTATTCTGAAGATGTAGTTGCATAGCAGTAGTTCAGGAAAATAAAGCACATGAAGTTGTGATATTTTGATCTAGTTTCACATCAGTGGCATCATTGTACATGGGTGATCTTGAACTTGATGATGTCTAGCGGGCAGCACAGCATCAGACTAAACTACCCAACTTCCGTCCTCTTGCAGGAAGAAGCGGCCGGACCTTCGCAAGGAGTACACCCAGAGAGCTCAGGACGGCTACAAGAAAAACCAGGCATCAAAAGACGAATATCGCCGTGCGAAACGACAAGAGAAACCCGTTTCGCAATCGATGGACTTGCCTATGGTCAGTGAACCGGAGGACTTCGATGGTCGTGGTACGTTCCGTTGGACAATGGAGGAATGCTTGGAACCCGCAGGACACATTGGGCGAGGCACATACGGGGAGGTCTTCGCATGCCATTTCCAGGACCTCCGCCTGGCGTTGAAGGTCGCCGTTCGTACGCCGGACAAGGACACCGCAGTGGTCGACACACACACGGATGGCCTGGAGAAGTCTTGGGACTTGACACGGGAGTACACAATCCTGAGCAAGATCGGACCACACCCGAACGTTGTGCAGCTCTACGCTTTGCTTCAATCCTCGACTGGACACACAGGCATTCTCATGGAGAATGCCTCATTGGACCTTTTGAAAGTTGTTCGGCAGCTGCACGCAGAGGACACTGAGGACTCCGTGCCATGGACAACACGACGAGCACATGTCACCACATATTTTCGGCAAACACTGGCCGGACTGGGCTATGTGCACAGCAAGAACATCGTGCATTTGGACGTCAAGACGAACGATTTCCTGGTATTCTTACCCGCGCACCGTGTTGCATTGTCGGACTTCGGACATTGTCGTGCACTACCCGTAGACGGACAAACACGCGTAAGAGCTGACGAGGTTTATGCAGCGTACTACAGACCCATCGAGTGCCTCTTTGCTGGTGACAAGAAGGCCGGGATATCTGGGGAGACAGAAAAGACTGAGCACATGATGCAGTCAAAAGACTACTGCTAGCAGCACATAAAGTGGGTGTGAGAAGAGTCATCAGTGCAGCCCACTTAGCAATGGCAGTATAGTTCTTTCTCGCTATGCAGCACGGAACTACTAACTAACAGGGTTAATACATCATGCTTCTTTTACTCTTGTCGACCAGAAGATTGAACCCACAGCTAGACTAGT
>CAJNDT010000668.1:1653693-1746266 GCA_905221615.1 Symbiodinium sp. CCMP2592 | reverse complement strand
TACTAGTACTACTACTACTACTGCTACTACTACTACTACCACTACCAGTACTAGTACTACTAACTAGGATTACTGATATTATTTCTACTACGACGACGACGACTACTACTACTACTACTATTACTACTACTACTACTACTATAACTAGTACTACTACTAGTGCGACTACTGCTGCTAATCGTACTACTACTACTACTACTACCACTACTACTGTTACTACTAGTACTACTACTAGTACTGGTACTAGTACTACAACTAGTAACTCGGACGATTACAAGTACTGCTGCTACTACTACTACTACTACTAGTACTACTAGTATTACTACCACTAGTAGTACTAGTACTACTAGCACTACTACTGAAAAACTACGACTACTAGTCATACCAGGAACTAGGACGACTGCTACTAGCAATCTCCGAGGCACGTTTTCGGAAAATTGGCAGATATCACGGCATGAATCTGGATTACCCGATGTGCTGCAGTCAGTGGAACTGCCGTGTGGTTGTTGTACATCTGATGTTTTCTTCAGTGTCGTGGGAAAAGTACTCTCTTATATTCCCAAATCAGACAGGTCTGAACTCGTGGGAAACAAAGGTCGTCACATGCACTTCCTGCGAAAATGTTTACTGACTCGTTGCAATGGGCAGGAATCAAACATTTGTCCCGCCGAGGTTTGCTGCGCCGATTACTCTTCCTCGCCTACAATTAGGCCAGCAGCAGAAGCAGACAGTGGAAGCCGTGATGTGTCGTTTGTTTTTGTCTGCCTTCTTCCCGAGTGCAGAAGTACAACTGCCAGCATCCGTTCTACGACATGGCGTGCTACATGTTTCTCCGCAGCCTGTCTTCATCTTGATTCTTCGAGCACTCTCGCCCGCTTCGGCCCACCCGTCGTACTTTTCTCGACGGTCCTTGGCATGCCTCGTCAAACCGGTCCACGTAAGCCCACGGCCAAGCAGCTGCTGAAGCAGAAGCAGAAGGACGAGAAAACGCGGAAAAAGAACGAGCAGACGTTCGCCAACGCCGTGCAAAACTCGAAGAGCACCATTCTCGATGTGGACATGCGGTACGTCATGGACACCTTGCGGGACAACCCTTCGTGGATCAGCCCACTCGCCGGTCTCATTCGTTCAGGCTCACTCAACGGACTCCTGAAAGAGGTGGCCGCGAAGGACGAAGTCGGCGGGCTGAAGTGGAAGGCCCAAGGCAAGTGTAGCAAGTGGGGACAGCTTCCGCTGGAGATGTGTCTCCTGATGCTCAGGACATCAGGGGTGGAGCTCTCCGAGCGGGCCTCGAAGGAGCAGGACGTTGTTCGGACTTTATTCGCCGGACACTTCTGGGTCGCTGAGTCTGCACCCTTGCCAACTCGTTCGGACCTCCGCTATCAGAGCACGCTGGTCAAGCTGGCGAAAGCTCGGCTGGAACACGCCGTGCATCGCAACTGGGCTGGTGCCCTCAACGCGGAGGCCCCGCTGGACCACACCACGAACCGGCTGAAAATGTGGTCGCTCAATGGAAACACGCTGGTTTGTCATGTTTTTTCGGTGGACGAGGACGAGAATCTCTCGAAGGACTGGAAACCCGGCCAAGAACTTGAACATGAACTTCCGAAATTACCCGACGGCCAGGACTGGAAGCTGAGTGATGCACATTCACCCGATTGTACCGTGTGCGATGGACAAGTTCACTCCATGTTCGATTTCGACTGCGCCAGCTTCTTCCCGATGTTGCCGGACTTCAAGGAGAAATGGAACTATGATCTTCCAGCGGACACAGACACAATGGCCATGGACGTCGGTCTCGGCGGGTCATCGGTTGCAGCGACGGGTGCATGATTCCTCGTTGTACATATCATGGTCGTCCTGACGTATGGGTTTTTTTCGTCGTTGTGGCCTTAGGTACACTCGACGAGCATGTGTAGTTTCCCATAATTTCGCCGTACAGAGCGAACTCCATGGGCATGCTCAGAGTGCATTGGACAACACGACGTGCTATTTAATCTAGTTTCTGGGGCCGTGAAGCCGGCAGCATTATCATTGCGGGAACCGTGAAAAGGTCGCCGTGGTTGCTGCTCCGTTTGAAGACAGGTGTCGATGCCTTGTTTCATGTGTGCGACCATTCTTGTTCGGAAGCAGGACCACGCTGAGTTGTGCTTTAAATGTAGAAGAGAATCGGAGTTGCAGCCCTTGTTGTCCATTGCATGTTTGTTCCAGTGGCAATGACTGGCAATGTGGCTGATCAGTTGCCACTTGAGCGGTGAAAGTAGAAAGAACTTGCACAGACTGCACTCAATTATTGTTTGTATCATGTATTAGTCAGAGCCGAAACGACATCACATCATTTGATATTTCAATTGCAACAAGAGTTCTGAGCTTGCCCGCGTTAGACCCGCTGAGAAAGCATGGACACAAAGGACACTGGCCCTTCCCGCGGTTCTGCTTCTGCTGCTGATGAAACAAACGGATTTCGGAGTGGTGATCGTCGGACTTTAGCATTTTCGGTTCCTTGTGGGTCAGAAGGACTTTTGAAGGGCGAGTGTTACCTCTACGATGAGCCAAAGACGAAGTTCACCAAGGGACGCTACTTTTGGCACATGCGTTGGATTGTGGAGTTCCTCGGCGGTCACCACTCTCGAAATTTTCTCTCCGGGAGTCTTTCCACGTTCAAGAACAAGCTGTTCGAGATTGTTTGGCCACGTTGGACAGGCTCGGAAGAGGAACTGATGCAGGAGAGCTCGTTACACTTCGGTACCAGTTCATTTTCTGATATTCAGCTCCGCTCCTGCAGGAAACGAAAGACGACCTCGCAGGACCCTGGCACGGAGGAGACAAACATGGACCTGGACACAGACACGGACAAACAGCTTCCCGGCGATGAAGAAGTCGAGAAGCAATCTGGGAGCACACGTGTTTCGGAGTTTTCCACGTCGACATTCGCGACCGTTCTCCTTCTTTTCCACTGGCAACAGGGCATGCGTAAGGATGCCAAATGGAGAAAGCACAAAGACACTGTGGTCAAACTCGCCGGAGATGTGTTGCAAGCCTTCGCCTCGTTGTTCCTGGTGGACCACACGTCGGTGTTTACGTGGGAGGAGCAAACAACTACACTTGTGTTCCAACACGGTAGTCTGGATGTGAAGCAGCTGCACAAGCAATGTCCAGTTCTACAGAGTACGATATCAACATCACGACCTAGATTCCTTCAGGTCCTAGAAGATGTTGCGTTGGACTGCTCCAAAAGGACAATCTCGCAAAAACGACGGGCAGCTGCCCTCAGGCTGCGGTGCTTCTTGTTGGAGACATTGACAGCAGCCGTGGAAACGTCGGAGAGTACACACTCGTGTTGGACGTCGTTGAATGTGAAGCAGCTTCTGCAACTGAGGAGATTGTGTCTTTGCATTCATATTTTGTTTTGTTCTGTTCTGGGGGTGGGTTCCTGCAATAGCCTAACATTACTTGATTATTGTAAATATACGAGTTTTTCGTTTGTCAGGAGTGCCGCTGGGTATCGTCGTTCTTCACATGTCTTTAAAGAATCGATGACTGCTACCTCCAGTGCCACACAGCGGACATTGGTTTCCACTTTGGAAGGGCACACGTTCACCGTGGAGGACACACCCACGCAGGACGCCAAGAACGCGAAGAAAAAGACTTCCATGGACGCACACCGGCTCACACGCATGGAGAGGTACGCATACCTGCAGGACGGCAAGCAGCAGTTCTTTTCGACGGACATACTGTGTGTCGTTGCAGATGCACTACACGTGGGCAGCGAGGATTGGCTTAACATCATGGTGTACAATCACACGAAGGGCAAGGTCTGGATTTGCCCGCCGCAGGCGGGTTTTTTTTGTGTAGGAAGAACGAGCTAAGTTTGTGAGGTTCAGCACCCTGGGAAGTACGCCTAGCCTGACGCTTTCGGGGGCCAAAAACAGGCCGCGCCAAGCACATTTTCAGAACAAAAAGAGGTACGCCTATCCCCGCCATACGCCTATCCCCGCCTCGGTCGGGTTTGCTGGTGGTCCTTCCTCATTAACTTTATATAAACCCTGGGGTACGCGCATCCCTGCCTGTCTCCGGTTTTTGGGAAGTGACCTGGAAAAGCTATTGGCCGCCTTCTACTGTTAATCAAGCCAGGCAAGGTACGCCCAGCCTTGCCTAAGTTGACCCGGCAGCCCTCGGGACCCGTTTGGGACAGTTTTGGCTGGTTTTGGCCCTTGTCCCGGCCCAGGGGGTACGCCTATCCCCGCCTTGTTTTTGGCACGCCCACGAACCATAGTTACAAGCGAACAACAATCATTCCCAAGCAATCATCATAAACTTGGCATTAGAAGCACGGTTTTATATGTGCATAACTTACACATGTCTTAGACTTTGACAGGTGCAGGACCACTCGTCGTGCTTAACGGCCGAAGAATGGACCAATATGTGGAGCAGAGCATCGCAGAAGTTTCTGGACGGTGACAAAACTCGTGGTTCTGCTCATGAGGACACAGAAGAACGGGTGTCAACGCTGCAGTGGATGCAGGACATCAACCATGGACTGAAACCCTTGGGATGGTCATTCGGACGATGTCAACTCAGAGCACATGGACAGCCGTTTCGTGGCTCTGAGGACAGTACACGCGGTTCCCGGGCGCCCATCATCATTTTGTGTACAGACCAGGAGTCCACGCAACTCGCCGCAGTCGCTTTCTTGAGGAACAAGAAGAACCTGTGGGTGGAACACGTGTCGGACCCAGCACATCGGTCTCACAACGACGTGGCCTTGGCCATGTCTGGAGCAGGACTTCTCAAATTTGCACAGTGGTGCATCTCGTTGTACAACATCAGATACGGACCGTGGCAGAAGGGCACATGGTCCAAGAAGATCCAGCAGACGGCCCAACACATGAAGGACAGCATGGACCCGTCGGACCCAGTTTTGCTCATGTTCTTCGAAGACATATTGCTGGACGCTGGTCTCCCACTGGACAATAACACGGAGGAGACGCGTAGGGCATGGCTGCAGACCTTGCCCGAATTGGACTGCATCCGCACAAAGGGCACCAAGGCCAGCAAGAGTCGTTTCAATTCGTTAACAACAGCTCATGCTGCGTTGGACAAAGAATGGTCCGTCCTGGCACTTGTTTTAACGGTGTGTTGTTTGGAACACAAGTGGACACTTTCCGCAAAGGACCTTTTCACGCAGGACAGCAACCAGGCTCGTGCCTCCTTAACACACGGTGGAAGCAAGTCCTCTGCTGTGAAGGAGGCAAAGGACTCCATGAACGAAGCACGGCAGGGCAATGCGAACAGTCTCCACACGATGACGAAGTTCATCATCCTGCCGGACAACAAGACGACCGCCAGATTGGTTTTCCTCGTGCTACAACCCGAGCAGCTTCGCTGTTCCAGGATGCTGGAGGAGCTTCGTTCCAGTGCATCCACGTTGGCGTATTATTCGGAGTGGTCACATTGGAGCTGGATGACCACTGCAAAGGAGCACCTGCAGACCTGGTCGAACTTGGACAAGCTAGCACGCCTTGGACTGGACCTTGCACTTTCACGTGCACGCCCGCCGGACGAAGAGGAGTTGGTCTGGCAGGACACTCTAGCCCTGCAAATGACGAGGCTGACACATCAGATCTTGCGTTTGCGTGCCGGCGCACAGCTCTACCACACATGCGGTTTCGGTGCTACTGCAGGACTTGTCCACAGTGACCCAGGGTTTCGTCGTTCCAGTTTGGACTACTTCAAAGAGATGGACGAGTGCATCAAAGACACACAGAGGAGTGGTTCCCTCAGGGCCAAGCAACTACTCGCAGGTCACTTTTCCCATGGACAAATCAGTCAGTACCTTCTCGCAGAACTGCAGAGCACTCGGTTTGACAACCTTACAGAGGAAATCGATCACGTTCTCCGAAGTATTTGGTCTGGGCTCTTGAACACGAAGATCATCGAGGACTGCAACAAAGTTCAACGCGAAGCTGAACAACGACATGGCACAGCAAAGGACTTAGGACACTTGGATGGTTGGAAATCTGTGAGCACGTCGGGCTTGGTCAAGATGTACAAACGCGAGGAGGCAATCACCAACCAGCTGCACCACACGCCGGCCGACTTTAACTTGACGAGCCTCTTCAGCAAGACGACGGCCAACAATCTCGCAAAGCGTGCACGTCGTTCCACGAAATCTGCGAGTGCAGAGATGACCCCGGCGGAGATCCAGGAGGCACAGCTCCTGGCAGACGTCACGAAGCGCAGGGACTGGGCGTCGCACAACCACTCGGAGGAGCAGGAGGTTCTCGCAGCATATTCCTTGTTGAGGAAGGCATGGCGAGCCAAAACTTGGCAGTTGTGCGAAGAAGGCTGGTGCTCTGGACTCCTACCCGAAGGACACGCTGTACTCGCCGGTGAATCCCCTTTGTTCATCGTTCGGAGCTATCGTGTGGCCTGTTTGGCATGGCCTGGCAAGATTGTGCACGACGCCGGGTCTGATTTCTTCGAGTTCGACATGACCGTTTCTTCTTTGTATTGGATGCACAGCACATCCGTGGACACGGTTGTTTTGAAACTGCAAGCTGCTTCACCTTTACGTGTCCTGGCCATGATTTGCGAAAGTATGCTAGTGACACAGGGATTTACTAGTTTTCGTGATCCCATATGAATCTTTCATCCTGGATTGATATTAATTAATCACGGTGTTCGGATAACCAATAATAATCCTACCTAAGTACTATTAGCACGAAAATGACGACTACTCCTTGAAATGCTACCAGTGCAACTGTGAATAATAAGAGAACTCGTAATAGTACAAGTACTAGTAACAGCTACTAGAGAACTAGTCTATTCCTAGTAGTTGTAGTAGCATGCAGAGCACCAGTAGTACTACTACTAGTCAAGTAAGCAGCAGTAGTACTAGAAGTACTAGTACTAGTAGTACTAGTAGTAGAAGTAGTAGTAGTAGTAGTAGTAGTAGTAGTAGTAGCACTAGTAGCACTAGCCTAACACTACCACTAGCCGCACTAGCACTGGTAGTAGTCGCAGTAGTACTAGTAATACCACTGCTCGTAGTACTAGCACTGGCCTAGCTTAGCCTATGCAATAGCACTGCTACTAGTAGTACTCCTACTAGTACTAGTAGTAGCCTACCACTAGCAATAGCCTTGTACTAGTAGTTCTAGTAATAGTAGGAGTAGTAGGACTGGTATTAGTACCAGTACTACAACTACTACTGGTACTCCAGTAGTAGTAGTACTAGTAGTAGTAGTAGTAGTAGTAGTAGTAGTAGTAGTAGTAGTAGTAGTAGTAGTATCAGTAGTAGTAGTAGTAGTTGTAGCAGTAGTAGTAGTACTAGTACTACTACTACCAGTAATAGTAGAAGTAGTAGTAGTAGTAGTACTACTACTACTACTACTACTAATACTACTACTAGTATTTGTACTAGTACAAGTAGTAGCACTAGTAGTACTAGTAGTAGTAGTAGTAGTAGTAGTAGTAGTAGTAGTACTAGTAGTAGTAGTAGTAGTAGTAGTAGTAGTAGTAGTAGTAGTAGTAGTACTAGTAGTGGTAGTGGTAGTAGTACTAGTAGTAGTCGTAGTAGTAGTAGTAGCATTAGTATCACTACTTGTAGTAGTAGTATAAGTAGTACTACTACGACTCCTATTACTACCAATGGTACCACTACTTACAGTAGGACAAGTGTGCATGTACTATTAAACACTATTACCACTACTACTACTACGACGAAAATGAGTATTAATATTATTACTTTAAGGACTACTTTCGACTGCTACTCCGTACTGCATGTACTACCACTCCTGTTACTCCTACTAGTACCACTTCAAAGCAGTTCGTCAGCAACTAGAAATGGCCAGTGGGATTCTAGGTCCAGTACTCCTGCAGATGTAGATAAAGCAAGCATACTCGCACAAAAGGTCGTTCTACGCAGGGCAGCTCGATGAACAATGGCGTTGTTCTTCTAGTGGACAAGAAGCTCAACTTGCTGGAATTTCACGCTGAGCACGGTTTTGCACATTGTTCTGAAGCACTGTTACGGAGGCTGTGCAAACACATGGGTTGGACTGCCACACAAAGCCCAGGGACAGATGCCGGACATCAGCTGGCCATTGCAGCCATGTTGAACGTAGACAACACGTTGGTCGAAGAAGACGTCGTACTTCGAATCCTCAGCAGACACGAGACAGAAAAGTGGATGCCGGAGGCAGACGACAAGGACTTGGAAGCTGTTGTTCGGGACACACTTTTGATCGGCGAGCAGGACGAGGCACTCAAGGAACTGAGCAGACGGCGTTCCACAGTTTCAGCTAAGGTCCTACGGCCGAAGGTCATCACGATGTACAAAAAGGCCGTGCAGGACCTCGACAAGGACCACTGGAAAAGAGGACAAGAAGCACGCAGGACGAAAACGAAGGACAACGAGAAGAAGGCTACTTCAGCTAACAAGACGTACGACCGGGTCTACGGGAAGCTGAACTCCACGGTGGACGAACGCGTGAAGAGCATGTTTCCACACAGCGTTGGAATTTATACAGACCCGCCGAACGGTCGTTGGAAGCTCTCCTACAGAACCCCCGCTGTAAATATGACCCGGAGTATTTCCTGGACACAAGCCGGGCAAGGCAATGCCGCTCGTGCTTGTGTCGAGCAGGCTTGGGCATGGGTAGAGGCACACGAAGGCCGGGAACCACCTGCGAATTTGCAGGAGCGTTTGAAGAAACATTTCCCATAATGAGATGCACGTTAGGGCTACTCGGAACTCCGACACATTGTACAGGAATCATGACACATGTGGTTGTTGCTTCTATTTTTGCGGACTCCTTGTACATCTTGTCATCTCGCAGGACAAAGAAGCAGTTTGACACAGCCTTGGACTCCCATGTCCAGCGAGTTTCGCAGTAAGAGGAGGTTGTCCTGTGTCAGACAGTGGAATCCTTGAAGTTTCCTGCCCCATGCTTGGACATCATTTTCTCTTGTCTTGGCTCTGAATTGTATGATGTCGTAGAGAGCCATCCAGAGAGGAAAAAAAAGCAAGCATGAACCACACATGAAGCAAGGGCAGGTGTCCCTCCAACATAGAAGTCCGACATGCATGATACCCTGCAGGTCTTACTTTTCGTTTATCAGAATGCATCCTTCAATGGTAGAGAAGCCTGCCATATGTAAGACAAGAGAAACGAGTAGCCTGTTTTCCATGCACGCGTCCTGCCAATATTCCTCGTTCTTGTCGTGCAGAACGGAAATTCCTTTTATGTTCCATAGAGAAATCATCGACACCCACTCCGCATCCTGTCCTTTGTTCTAATTCTTGGGCTGTGCTACCAACGTAGATAATCGTTGTTCTTTCCTCGGAAGTCACTCGCAGTTCCTTCGGCGAACCCCTTTGAGATAGCCATGGTTGCACGGCCGAAGTTGAAGGAGGTCGGCCTCTCGCATATGCCGTCGGCATGGACATTGTTCTTGCGCGACATGAGCAGCCAGGGTGTGGACCCCAAACGGCGCCGACGGCTGACCAAAAAAACACCCCTGCGAGGACGATGTCATTATCAGCACAGATGGTCCCTTGGTCGCAGCCGTAGACTGGATATGCCGTGTGGTTGTTGCCTGTAAAAGTAGCCGAGTATGCCTTCAGATATCCCTCCAACATATACCGACGATGCCATATGTTGTTCACAGCAAGAGCATTAGTACTAGTAGGACTTCCTAGGTTATCACATAGACATTGAAAGTACTTTCTGGGTAGCAGATGCGACTGTCCACTTCAGTTATTCTGAAGATGTAGTTGCATAGCAGTAGTTCAGGAAAATAAAGCACATGAAGTTGTGATATTTTGATCTAGTTTCACATCAGTGGCATCATTGTACATGGGTGATCTTGAACTTGATGATGTCTAGCGGGCAGCACAGCCTCAGACTAAACTACCCAACTTCCGTCCTCTTGCAGGAAGAAGCGGCCGGACCTTCGCAAGGAGTACACCCAGAGAGCTCAGGACGGCTACAAGAAAAACCAGGCATCAAAAGACGAATATCGCCGTGCGAAACGACAAGAGAAACCCGTTTCGCAATCGATGGACTTGCCTATGGTCAGTGAACCGGAGGACTTCGATGGTCGTGGTACGTTCCGTTGGACAATGGAGGAATGCTTGGAACCCGCAGGACACATTGGGCGAGGCACATACGGGGAGGTCTTCGCATGCCATTTCCAGGACCTCCGCCTGGCGTTGAAGGTCGCCGTTCGTACGCCGGACAAGGACACCGCAGTGGTCGACACACACACGGATGGCCTGGAGAAGTCTTGGGACTTGACACGGGAGTACACAATCCTGAGCAAGATCGGACCACACCCGAACGTTGTGCAGCTCTACGCTTTGCTTCAATCCTCGACTGGACACACAGGCATTCTCATGGAGAATGCCTCATTGGACCTTTTGAAAGTTGTTCGGCAGCTGCACGCAGAGGACACTGAGGACTCCGTGCCATGGACAACACGACGAGCACATGTCACCACATATTTTCGGCAAACACTGGCCGGACTGGGCTATGTGCACAGCAAGAACATCGTGCATTTGGACGTCAAGACGAACAATTTCCTGGTATTCTTACCCGCGCACCGTGTTGCATTGTCGGACTTCGGACATTGTCGTGCACTACCCGTAGACGGACAAACACGCGTAAGAGCTGACGAGGTTTATGCAGCGTACTACAGACCCATCGAGTGCCTCTTTGCTGGTGACAAGAAGGCCGGGATATCTGGGGAGACAGAAAAGACTGAGCACATGATGCAGTCAAAAGACTACTGCTAGCAGCACATAAAGTGGGTGTGAGAAGAGTCATCAGTGCAGCCCACTTAGCAATGGCAGTATAGTTCTTTCTCGCTATGCAGCACGGAACTACTAACTAACAGGGTTGATACATCATGCTTCTTTTACTCTTGTCGACCAGAAGATTGAACCCACAGCTAGACTAGTCTGTTGAAGTGGTTAATGACAAAGACAACAACCTAAGTGAAACAGTTTACGTTTAGCTTACAGTTAACTTCTCCTTGTTTTCCCTTGAGCATCCCTTTCGAAGAAGCTTCCCAGTCACAGTTTTCCTAGTCTGCAAGGTCGACGTCAGCACCAAGGCGGACATGTGGGCACTCGGCGTGGTCACGTGGGACTGTTACGCTCGGACTCATCGATCATTGTTCGTTCCGGACCCGAAGCTTCTCGTTCAGAACACGAAGAGCTTGGAGGAAGCGTTGACTCGTTTCCGCCTCCAATGGACCGGCAGGACATCGGACATGCACCTCAAAGAGGACCTCATCGCCGGAGCCGTTTTCAGTAGGACTTTTCAGCTCGAAAAGGACAGGTGCACCGCGGTGACTTTGTACAGAGACTTGAAGTTGCCAATTTCCAAGACAATCGAGACACTCCAGGAACCCGAGGTACCAAGCAGTTAATTCGTTCCTTTAGAGTTGGGCAGTCCCGCCGGACAGTCGGACAACTCGTAGATCTTGGACACAGTGGGTCGTTTGTACATGTTACACAAATCTAGCAAGGCAACGACAAAGCAGAATGGACAACGACTCCCTCCAGAAGCTGACAAGCTCTCGCAGTCGATGATTGGCTCCAGGACAAAATTGCGCTGCAGACACGGTGTGCTTTCTGCATTGCATATCCCATCGGTCAGCTGCAATTTCTGTTCCAATCCAACGTTAAGTAAGCTATTGTTTTAGTGGCGTTTGCTGAGCCATGTTTAATTCCATTAAGGTCTGCCATTGTCTTGCCTTCGTTTTTTTGTCCAAAGTTGAAAGGATTTGGATATCCGTGGAACCTCTAAGAGATTGTAATCTTGTCTTGATCGGTGAGCAGACAGTGAGCACAGTCAGATTCTAACTGGAAGTTGGACAGCGTTCTTTGTGTTCTGCATTGCAGGCGGCCAGTGCTTCTACATCGCAGTGGGCTCACACACGCTGCTGCGAAGGAGCCGTGCGTGGCATGGTAAACCGTGATTTCATAGGTCCAGTTCTCTTGCTGTGCACACGGATGATCATGTTCTATAGGTTTAGGAAGCTAAAATGAAATGCACAGGGCCAAGGGCAGTGTAGAGCATGTTGAAATTCCTTTCGGCGAGCTTCACAGTTGCCTCCTGACGGACATTGTGTTCTGCAATTGGTGTGCTTTCAAGAGAGCCACAGGATCATGTCAGTAGACGTTCGTCAGAGTTCTATACAGCAAACTGTCGTTCAGCATAGGCATGGACGTCCACATATTTGAAGAGGACAGCAGATCAGAATGCTTCCACCTCGTGGGTCCTAGTAGACTTAGACCTCTGACACTGAGGACGTTGTACACATAAGTTACACACCATGGCCCTCCGAAGAGCCTTGCAGTTCCGGCCGGACGATTTACCAACGCCGGACAGACCTCAGCGGACACCTTTGGCCAGGGACGTACAAGTTCAGAAAGTCGAAGTACACACGCCTGTTCACGAGTTTCTGGAGAATGATCGCAAACTTGCTGTTTCTGCAACTCGAACGAAGGACTTGTTCAGGCTGTGGTCCAGGAGACTGCTTCCGGAGGACGTGGTCTACCTGAAGGAGATGCTCCTTGAGGGCAAAACACTCGACGGACGATACGGCTCCATCTGCAGTGGAATGGACATTGGAGCGACGGTCATGAAGCAGTTCTGGGACTGGGCTCGTTACAATTGGGAGCTGGACGGCATGTACTTCCAACACAAGTTCGCTTGCGAAAAGGACGCTGCCAAAAGGAACTTCCTCCTGCAGGCACACCCGGAGATCCAGCACATGTTCAAGGATGCCGCGGACATGCAACACGACACTGTCTTCGACACGAAGTACTACACACAGATCCAAATGCCGCTGTGCACCGCAATTACGGCGGGCTTCCCTTGTCAAGACTGCTCCGTGCTCAACACATCGGCCTCCTCGTCGGACAATAGATCGTGCGTGGCGACAGGACGACTCCGTACCGGATCGGTTTTGCACAACATCGTGCAGTACCTCAAGACTCAAGGAGCGGCAGCGCCGAAAGTCTGCATGTTCGAGAATGTCGTTGGACTGACCCGGACACATGAGCGCGGAGCAAACAATAACCTGGACCACGTGGGACACCTGCTGGACAAGGAGACGAATCGACTTCTACACGTCTGGGAGTTGGACCCACGTATGTTTGGAGTTCCGCAGAGCCGGAAGCGGCTGTGGATGACAGCCATTCCTCGCAAGTGTTTCGAGGGACTCCTCCCAGAACCCGCCGTTCACAAACTCCTCAACAGCATCATGAATACCCTGCTTGGTTTGCTGGTAATGCCGGTCTCGGACTATTTGGTCCTGCCAAGGCCAGAGTCGCACTGCAACGGCTTAGTTACTTAGTTTCAACCCTGATGTTATTCGTGTCTTTAACTCAAGCAAAAAAAAGCTTTGGCATAGTACATAGCAGTTTCTGTATGGATTTTATCATTGTAGACTTCGACTTGAAACGACATGTTTCGTAGACGTGTTCTTTCTTCAGTACTTGTTATAAACCCTGCAACTCGTCAACAAGTAGTGCCGCCGTTCGTTGTGATCAGCAAATAATCGGTATACATGCAGGGTTCGATGTCGACATTGCACTTGTGGGTTTTGGGGCCCATGTGATGTTTTCACCACCATCCAGGACTCTCTTCAAACGTAAGTGTCGCAAGGCTGATCCAGTGAACACTGAGTCTGCACTGGTAGCATGTGGTTTCTGGTATTCTTTTGCTTTTGTTTCTGCAGGTCCACAAGCCTGATGACGTTCAACCACGAGGCCCAACGAAAGCTGGAGATCATGCGCACTCGACGGGCCAATCGTCGTGCTCAACGTCGTGCACTACAGGAAGCCCAAGAGTCCCAGGACACACAGCACGAGGACCACGCAGTACCGCAACGCCGTCTTTCCGTTGGTTCTTATTTGTCCAGTCGTGCAGGAAGTGCCAGCCAGGTGAGCACATGTTCATCTGGCACCCGGATGTTGGCACGGGAAAGGATCGTGACAAAGGACTGGCTGAAGAGCTTCCGCCGTGCAGCTCGTCAAAGGCCCTACCTGAAGTGTATGACAGCCCGTAAACGCAGGACTTTGTTCAAGCTCGGAATACGCAATTTCCCAACCACGGCGGCCAATCTGAAGGTCGTGGACATCTCGCAGGACAAGTTTGCGCACGCCACGGACCACTCCCCGTGCATCACTCCGAAGGGCGAGCGGTACTTGACCTCGGAGTGCAGGCCCATGCTGCCGGTGGAGTCCATGCGACTGCAAGGGCGATGGTTCAAAAGCGACGATCCTTTGCTCTCGACGGTGCCGCAGGGCCTACTCGCAGATCTAGCAGGCAACGCCTTCGAGGCAAGTTGCTGTGCTGCTACATTCTGGACAACGATGGTCTTTTTTGCACGCATCAGGAAACTCAGCGAGGCGCAGGACAAAGCACGTGGGCCACCCGTTGGCAGGCAGTACCACACACCGGACTTCGACTCGCAGGTCCTTCTGGATTTCAGTGACATCGAAGACGACTTGCACGGAGATCAGACTGAGGAGGACGACACCCGCTTGGACGCAGAAGGACAAGACCCGCGTGGAATGCCATGATTCTGATTCTGAAACCCGGAGGAGTCCTCGTTGACGATTCTTTGCCGGCTTTCTTTGTGCAGTATCTCCGCAAACAGTCGCAGGGCATGAAAAAAGCATTCTCATCACGTCGTTTATCAGCTTGGATTCCCTTTAGACTTTCGGGCAATTCCCAGGGTTGCAACAGGAAGCGGTGGTGCTAGAATCTTTTCTAGTGTTGACAATGAACAAAGTCTGTCTATGTTCACTGAGGTGCACTTGTTGTAATGAGGAGTCCGACAAGAAGAACCCTATGACTATTAAAGTGTCTAAGAAGAATTCAGAAAACATAAAGGCAAGTCTTGCACAAGTGCCAACACTAGTTTGAAAGCCACGTCCTGTGTGGCCCCTGGTGTAACCAAGTACACAAATCATCCTGGAAATATGGCATTCCATTGAAAAGCTTCTTTCTCCAGGACCTCCTGCAGTGCCGGACTTTGACAACGGACAAAGAGAGTCAAGATTGGCTGAGACGCAGGGATTCGTCGTTCCCGACGGTCTTGATAATTAATGGCTACATAGACTCTAAGTTGTATTAAGTTGATTACTAGGCGGATGCAGGGCTCGATGGTGATGCAGGTTTGAAACTTGGTGGAGCTAGCCTTTGCCAAAAAAATAAGTAACACAACGCAGATAGACAGGTCTAAGACCAGAAACTTGTTTGCAACAAACGGCAGAAGTACACTGCTGCCCAGGAAATAGCCACAGAGAAGACAAAGTAGACCTTGTGATGTGGTGTGTATCCTTTCCAGGTTCTGCCTTCTCCAACATGCACTCGAACAAATAATGTTCGACCGGAGAGTTTGTTGCATGACCTTTCACAGAATTTATTCTTGCCTAAACTCCATTCGTCTGATTTTGAACCCTACGTTCTAAGCTCATCATCTAGCAAATATGCCAAATGCACACTTGAAACCGCATGGTTCACCAATGTTCCGAGACAAAAACATGGATAAGGTTTCGGTGTTCTTTGTCGCCGGACATACAAACATGCAGTTGCATGTCGTGGGGCTCGAAGATGCAAAAGACATGCTCCAGAGTGTAATATTTGTTGCAGAGGTTTCTTAGGCTCCACCAAAAAAATTGGTTTGCGCTTGAAATGCGCTTGGTCTGCGCTTGATCTGCGCCTGGCTTTGCCCACTGAAATATTGGTATGCGCTTGGTCCGCGCTTGGTCTGCGCTTGGTCTGCGCCGTGTTTAGAAATGCATGCGCTCGCAGTGGCATTATCCAAACACTTTTGACTATTATGTCTCTTTCAAGTTTTGAAATAGATGTAGATCCTTTCCATTCGGTAACTTGTTACATGTTGTGCCTTGCTGTTATGGAGAGTAAAAACTCGCCAAAGCTTTTGCACTCATACATCCTCACAGGAATTTAGCTTTTTAAGCACTTTGGCATGATACTGTATGTGGCAGATGCTATGCATTTCCTTGCACTTGCACTTCCCTTGTTTATGATCATGTTCAAGTCGGTCTGCATTTGCTCTCCATTGTACTGAATTCCATTGCTCTGCACTTGGTCTGCGCTTGGTCTGCGCTTGGTCTGCGCTTGGTCTGCGCCTGGTCTGCGCCTGGTCTGCGCCCACTGAATCATTGGTCTGCACTTGATCTGCGCTTGGTCTGCGCTTGGTCTGCGCTTGGTCCGCGCTTGGTCCGCGCTGGTGTATACCACAGGCCGTGAGAGCATTTTAAATGATATTAGGTATGTTTGAAATCTGCAAGTCAGACACTCTTTGTTTGCATAGTGTTTGCATTTGTGCTGCTCTGGCATGACTTTATCAGTGACTCAGCAGTTCACCATTACTTCTACTTCAGATAAGCAAAGCCAACTAGTGTGCTATGTTTCCGGCTTCATGATCGTGTTTTTTATGCAACAAAGCAAAAGCAGGCTGCAAGCACAGTATGCCATTGATAGAACAACTTCGCAATTAATTCATTGACATTACTTCCTCCTTTCAACAAACCACATGGATAATTTCTTGTGGTTTGCTTCCTATAAAGTTCAACGACAACATGTGAAGATTGGTTTGCGCTTGCTTTGCGCTTGGTCTGCGCTTGGTCTGCGCTCGGCTTTGCCCACTGAAACATTGGTCTGCGCTTGGTCTGCGCTTGGTCTGCGCTTGGTCTGCGCTTGGTCTGCTGTGGGTCTAGAAATGCATGCACTCGGTGTAGAATCCAAACACCTTTGTTTATTATGCCCATACAAAGTTTTGAAATATGTGCATTTATTTTAGGTTTTGTAACGTCTTGCATGTCGTGCCTTGCTCTTATGGAGAGTTGCGACTCGCCAAAGCTGTTGCATTCATGCCTCTTCACAGGAATCTAGCTTTTTAAGCACTTTGGCATGATACTGTATGCTGCACATGCTATGCATTTCCTTGCACTAGCATTCCTCTTGTTCATGGTGATGTTCAAGTCGGTCTGCATTTGCTCTCCATTGTACTGAATTCCATTGCTAAAAAAATTGGCTTGCGCTTGGTCTGCGCTTGGTCTGCGCTTGGTCTGCGCCCAATTTTGCCCGGTGAAACATTGGTCTGCGCTTGGTCGACACTTGGCCTGCGCTTGGTCTGCGCTTGGTCTCTGTGGTGAAGACCACTGGCCCTGACAGCATTGCACGTGCATGATACCACATATGTTGCAATGTGCAAATCATGTATTTTTTATATGGATGGTGTTTGCCATTGCGGCTTTCTTGAGTGACTCAATAGTCTTCTATGCATTGCCGTTTCTTTCTGGATGCATGAGAGCAATGCAGACAATGCAGCTGATCTGCTATTATGGTTCAAACTTAATGGTCGTTTGTCCCTGTGCAACCAAGCATCGGGAGGCTTGAGAAACAACATGCCGCAGACAGCTCGGGTTTGCAATTCGTGTTAGAAGCATATAAGGTGTTGAAGCCAACTCACAACGAGCCCGAAAAGAGTGACATCAGCCAGAACGATGGGCTAATGTGGTCATTGCAACCCCTGCTGATTTCAAGCAACACGGTTATATCTCACAGAGTGCCCTCCCCATGACTACGGCCAAATGGTCTAACCGGAGTAGGGCATCGTGCAGATTGGGGGGCTTTCTGTTTTGTTGCCACACCCGCAGGACATCACATCCGCAAATCCACCCAGAGAGTTTTTCCCAGACACACACGCTGGACCATTGCATGGTCTTCATGGTGTTGCAGCCTCTACTCAAACAATTAAGCTCAAGATGCGGACACCGCATCACAAACACATTTTGATCTTTGGGTGTAAAAACTAAGCACCTGACAGAAACGATGCGACGCTGCAGAAATAAGCCCTGCACCTAGTCTTTTCTTTACGTTGGCATTCTTAACTTTTGCTCCCATGTTGCTTTGCATGCTGCCAAAACGATGCCACACAACCCTCAGAACCGACCCTCGCCCAACTTGAGCCGCCAAGAGACACAAGGGGTACGGGTATCCCTGCCATACGCCCTTCCCCGCCCATGGTGGTCCCCAAGTAGGGAATGGAGGAATGGGATACAATTATATAACTACTATTACTAATACTACCATTCTTCCATTCCCTACTAACCAAAAGTAAGCCTGGAGGACAGTCCCGCGCCCACGAGCGTCCTCGCAAGCGGACGTCTCCTCCCCGGCGGCCGCCGCGCCGAACTTGGAGCCCGAACGGGCTCTCGACAGATCGGCCTCTTCCTCGGAGGACTCTGTCCGAATCTGGGTTCCGATTTGGGAGATAGCTCTTTGAATTCCCCTTGTTTTGTTCAGTATAGAGCCCTACTTGTGAATTAGTTACTTCTAAATAAATTTGGGGGCTGTTGACATCGACACCAAGGTATTGGACATGACGGTCAGAGTCCTCAGCTGGAATATGAGCTGATGAACTCACCGATGAACTCACCACTGGGTTCCGTGGAGGTTATGCACTATTCAGCACCACGAAATTCGGACGTATCGCAGCAAGAGGGCTCTGTGCCCCTTCCAAGAGAAATACCTAGTTTGGCACAGAGCCAATCTGAGGCTCATGCCCAGATCGTTCGTTCTGCACCCCCTGCACGATCGTCACAGGCAGCTCCTTGTGCGGCACCACTTCTCAGTGATCCAGTATACCCGGCGCCGCCGTCGTCGCCTTCCTCGACTTCAAAGCGTGGTCGGAAGAGCACCGGGAGCGTGAGGTCGATGTCTCGTGGCTTGGTAGACGGCGTGCGACGTTCCCTCTCGGCCGTCAGCAGAGTATTCAGGAACAACCTGTCATCTCTGCCACCCATCGCAGCTGCTGAGATGCAGGACCATCTCCCAGGCCAGCCGGAGGTCATGCCGAGGCGGGCAACGGATGGAGCGACACCCACGGCACAGGCACCAACCACGCCGAGATCTTCGGCCGATCCCTCCCGAGCCACCCTGGAGGTGGCCCCAATGCCCCGGTCCTCGACAGAGTCGGCACGAGCCTCTCTGGGGGCTCCCTCGCCGCCTTCGCGACCCCGTCACAGGCCGGCTCCACCGGCATGTCGTAACCGGAATGTGCGTCCAGCAGAAAGTCCTCAGCCCCGCGCCGATTGAGCGGGACAGCGTCAGTCGCAGTCCTGCCCGAGCCGCAGGCATTGCCATGAACACATCGCAGAATGCGTGGGGTCCATGGCATTCCCCTCTTGTCACCGTCGGTCTGCAGAGGCAATGTGTTGAAAGCACCTGATTGATGTGTTGTATCCATGGCGAAGCCCCTGCACAGCGCAGGGATTTGTCGAAGCACTCTTTGCCTCTGCTTCTCTGGCGAAAACCGTTCGTAGTAGTCTCCTTGAATCACATGCTCTACTGGCACTCTGCAGTCCTGAATGGCTGACCGTCTAGGCTTGACTACTCGTACCTGTTTGCACAAGTCCATGCGAATGGTTTAGAGTCTATAGAGGTACTCTGAGCTCAGCCTGACCTCAAGACCCAACACCCCCGAAGGAGCGTTGTGACATCTGTGACATGGTGCAGTTTCCCGGATGATCACAGCTGACCGGCTTTTCCAGTGGTATTTCTTGTTAACTCTGAGCCCATTGAAGCCGTTGTTCTTGGTTTGTTGCTTGCCAGATTTGAGGAATACCTCTGCCACACGGTCATGCGTGCCTTCGTTCGAGGAAGTCTCTGCGGCAGCTTCGAAAAAAGACTACGGTAATGTCCCTGCGTAGATGTTTACTGTGCCATATTGAAGAGGTGGGCAATGTCCATTGTGGTGCGGGGAGGTGTGCGATGGTACTATGACTCTGTGGTTCTTGTTGTTTGTGCATTACTGTGGTTGTCATGTGTGGCGTGACTGCTGTGCCCATCGGTTAGCTAGTCAATCACACCGGTGGATTGTGTGAAGCCTTGCCTGCCATGTGCGAGAGTGTTCGACGAAACGCGAAATCGGAAGCGCATTCGTACACCCTTTTCAGCGTACCGTCATATGGGGGCCTCAATAATTACCTAAAAATACTACTTTGGGGAGGTTTTACTTTAAAACTTAAAACCCTATTTTACTTATTAAGGCCCCTATACTACATCCTAAAAAAAGCCCTTATAGTCGCCCTTATGGACCCCTTTAAAGGAACCCTTTTCTGATTACAAAGGCCCCTATATTACACCCCCCTATAATAGGGCCTTTAAAGAAATCTATTGTAATTATTAAGGCCCCTATGAAAACCTTCCAGAATATCCCTTATAGTAGGACCCTTCTTAAGAACCCTTTAAAGGCACCCTAATTAAGGCTCCTACAGTAGCCGCGTGTGTCGCAGCTTTCAGGTCTTGCCTGGTCGTCCGCTTTGCGAAGGGCGAGTTCTACGAGTACCAGGTAGCTCCGGGGGCAGTTCGGGTTCCTTTGAAGAGCTCCGAGGGTTCCTTTAAAGGTTGTAGGGTTTATGGTTTTGCGAGTGTTGCGAGTCTGGCCTTGTTCGGAGAACGGGTGCGACGCATTCGGGCGGGATTCACACAAGCCTGTGCAAAAAGGGTTTTGGGAGTTTTTTGCAATGAGCTAGTTGCAAGGACCCTGCCTGACTCGACAAGACTAACCCTGAAGAGCAGGGCATCCCCAAATCCTTAACCCTGCACCGCCAGTAGGATCGTAATTTCGAGCACCCACTATCTGGAGGAGCCGACAATCGGCGCAGCATTCATGACCCAGACGGTGAATCTGAATGCAGAGGCGGGAGGAGGATGAAGCATAGCGGCTTTAAAGGCAGAGCTGGAAATGCACAGTCAACCACAAGACCTTGATATTAGGGCTACAGTTCTGTTGCTTTATCCCACACAGCACTCAGGTCACCGGTCCGAGGAGGAAAGCGAAGCCCGAAACGGGGTGACGGTTGACGGCTTTGGGGTTTGCGTAGCCCCGAATTCTAAACCCTAAAAAACGATAACTCAATAAGGCCCCTAAGCCCTAAACCCTTAAAACAACTGAGTTCTGAAACCCTGACCTAGTAGTCGAGTAGGTAACCTTTAGCCTTTTTTGGGTAGTATAGTCCCTATATATTCCCTATAAACCCAAAAAGGTTAACCTTTAGTTCCCCATGATACCCGACAAGTAGGCTGAAGCAACATAACCCTTTAAGGTTTCCACGGAAAGCCCGTTTTTGGCAAAGAATTGTCGACTCCTCAAGGTTCCCCTCATGACGCAGCTCCGAAACCCCAACAGTCTCCATTGTAGCCAAGACCGTATGTAAACCCTAACCCAGCCCCCCCCACCCCCCTCCCCTCCCCCGCGCAAATGCAAAGCAGGCAAAGCCCGAAAACCCAAGCCCCAAGCCCTAAACCTGTGTCGGGGTATCGGGGCTTCGGGTTTAAGGTACACCCGAAACCCTAAGCCCCCAACTTTGCAGGTCTTCTTTTTTGAACCCTCTTAAAAAATACAACTTTGCAGGTCGTGAAGTTTGAGATTTGGGACACTGCAGGGCAAGAGCGCTACAAGAGCTTGGCGTCCGGGGACCCGGTGGCCGTAGGGGTTTAGGGTTTTATGGGGTGTAGGGTTTAGGGAGAGGGCATGGAAGAGTAGAGGCAGATGGAAGGTTCGTGAAGGTATTCTGCAGGCCTCGATCCTGTTTTATAGGCTTCTGAAAGGGTCTTGCCTGGGGCCTGGGGGAACATACCAATACTGGGCTTTGATGTTCAGAATAGGTCTTGGCTGCGCAAGTATAGGGACTTTTGTGAACAATGCGTCTCGCAAGAAGCCCTGAAATTTATTCCATTCTCAACTCGTTGCATCCACTAAGTCTACGGCAGTTCGTCGGCGTCACAGGACCCTAAACCCTAAACCTCCTAAAGCCTAAACCCTAAACCCTAAACCTTACAGGAAGGGTATGGGTCTGGGGCTCAGGGGTTTCTGGGTTTGCAGAGTTTTGCCTCAAGATGTGCAAGGCGGCCCGAATAGGTACAGTACCAACTAGAAGGGCCCCCACCCTGTAATAGTGGTATAATAGGAATACAATAGGGCCCTAGTATAGTCTTATATAATCCTTGCAGTCACTATTACAGGGCGGGGGCAGCTTCTAAAGTACCAACATTATCTTGGGGAACCCTGCGCACAAGCACATTACACCAAAACCCAATTGTAAGTATTTATCAGGCTCCTGAATTAGGTTTCCCGTGCCGCATGGGCCATGGGGTTTGCGATTGGCGCTGCTTATTTACAATGATGGGCCCGTGTTCCCTGTTTTTTTTCAGGGATGGTGGGCTGCCATGTTTTGCTGAAGCTCCAATGTCGAGGACTCCACGCGACGAGGACTTGACTTCTTACCCGTCCCCAAAACACAAACAATCCTGTATCCTAGAGCCTTGCAAGATTCGAAGGATGTCCCTGAAGGTACCCCAAGCTTTTTGCAAGGGAACCTTGAAGATTGGCTTCTTGACGGGAAGGAAACTCTGCAATCCAAGCGCGGTTCTGCTGAGAACCCGAAACCCTGAAACCCCAAGAATTAAAAAAAGGGCACACCGCCCACTGCACTAGAAACCACTAGAAAGCATCTGCCAGGCCCATGTACTACAGGGGCGCCCGGGCCTCGATCTGGGCGGCAAACTTTGATGTCTAGAGACAGGGGTTAGGATTCATAGGGTATGGATTCGGGTTGAAGTTCGGGATTCGCGGCGAAGGGGGTTAAAGATTTAATTATAATTATAAGGATTCAGGGTTTACAAGGTTTAGGATTCAGGGATCTGGATAAGGGTCTGGGCTCTGGGTTTCGAGTTTAGCAGTGCTGCGGCTTGGCGCGACGCTCACGTGTCTTTCCCGGCCGATTTTTCCAAGCCCGGATGGGAAAAAAAGGGTCGTCTAAGCCACGCAACGGCGCTAGTGAGCGGTAGAAGGCGTGGAGATTGCTACAAATCCACCCAGCGCTGTACGGCTTAAAAGCGCCGCAACATGAAGGCAACAACGGTTCCCTCTGGCCCAGTCTTTGAGTTACTGATCCCGGGCTGTACCTCCCCACAGTAGAGTGGTAATGGGACTGTAGACGCACCTCCAATTGTCTCTTGTGGTCACATGTATCGCCGAACGCTACCGTAGGTGAGCTGTCGTCTCCTGGTGTTGTGTTTTGTTTCCAAGCTGATCTAACTGGTAATTTGATGGTCACTCTGTCATGTTCATAACATCTTTGACAGGAGACAGGCAAAAGTTCAAACCGACAACCAAACGGTTGGTTAAATTGGGCTCCGGCACCTTAGGATCCCCACAGCAGGGCATCACTCTCAAAACAAGGAACCAGAAAGCGATCCTAAACCCCACACCCTAAAACCCCAAACCCTACACCCCTGAACCCCAATCCCTGCGCCCTAGTGATCCCTAGGCTGCCGCTGCTGTCATAGTCTTTGACATTACTGCTAAGGCCACGCTGTCGATTCGTGGTTTTATATAGGACTTATTAATTACCTATACTATTTTGGGGGTTTCCTTATTATGATCATAGCACAAAATACCCCCAAGCCCTACTCTAACTGTCAAGGCCTCTTTACTAGGCTTCAAGGTCAAGCCCGGGCACTAAAATTGCTCAGGGTGCAGGGCTTTAACCCTAAACCCGGAGCCCTAATGATGCGTTTGGGTTTAGAGTTCGGGGTTGATGCTTTTTGTGGGTGTATGTAGGCCTTGGTGAAAGTCTTCAGTGTCGCAGTTGCAGACCTTGGCTCTTAAGAGTCATTCTTGCTTGCAATATAGGATACACCCAAGACGTCCACTAATAATATTCTTGCTTATGCGCCCATGCTTGATGCATCGCGAAGTTTCGCCGATTTAAGTCAAGTCACGGATCAAAGTTTAGGAAATAGAGTTTAGGGTCGAATGTCCCACAGGTTCAGCCCTTTCATGTCATCAAAGCTTCCCTGAAGCCTTCAAGGCAACGGCCCAGCCTCGCCCCTCAAGGCATGTCGAGGCCTTCAAGCCGTATAACCCTAAAGGGAACTCCAGAAAGTTGGAATTCGGTTTCAGAGTAGGATACCTTATAATTTACCATAAAGGGTTTAGGATAATCATATTCCAACTTTCTGGCTTTCCTTTAGGCCACCTCACCTGTGAACCCCTGAAATTTCAATTCTCATTCTCAGGTGCAGCAGTGGGGAGGGGCATTTTTTCAAATTTTGATATACCAAGCCTAAATTCCTACGCAAAACCAGAACCAAGATCCCCTATTCCCGAAATCTTAAAAGCCTAAAAACCTGAACCCCAAGCCTTGAAACCTTCAAGCTCTGAACCTCAAAACCCTACACCCATCCGGTCCGAGCGGGTCGCCTGCCAGGAGTCGTTCGAAGCCGCCAAGGGCTGGGTGCAGGAGCTACAGAGTCCGCATCCTTGCTTCAGGGTTCTGAGTTCAGGGTTCCCTCTATGGTTTTTCAGATAAAGTTCCAGTAGGGTTCTGTAGGGTTTCGTTTTGTGGGGTTTCTATATCAGTTTCAACAGGGTTCTATTCGGTGTGCGTTTGTGTGTGTTTCATAACCGATTCAAAAGGGTTCTATTGGATTTAGCTTTCCGGGGTCCGGCCCGACGGGATCGTCATCATCGGTGGTTGCTACGATGAGTCTCCTAGCTTAGGCTCAGCATTGTTTCAGTTCTCGTTTTAAGTATGCTGGTCTGTTGATACTAGTCACTGTTGCTTTCGCTCTTCTTGTGGTTGTCCGTATGGGTACTACAGACATTGTGTCTCGTAGTATGAATGCTGTAGTTACTGCGTATGATTGCCATGTTATCACGGTAACTACCATTAGGTCACAGCACCTTCCTGTGGAATGCTCACACGCGCACACACACACACACACACCACACACACACACACACCACACCACACACACACACACACACACACACCCACACTCACACACCCACACGCACACACCCACACGCACGCACCCACCCACACACACACACACACACCGACCGACCGATATCCTCGCTTACCCTCCGACACCGTTGAGACTCTGGCAGTTCTGAAGGTTGACACGGTTTCTTGAAATTAAATAGACAACATGATTTGCCTGTCAGGAAGGGCTTTCCAGTAGACAGATGTTTCGGACCCTAGTGGCCGAGATACTGACACCCTCATTGCCCTGGCGGGCAACAAAGCAGACCTGTCAGCAACCCGCGCGGTGGACACTGAGGTGTGGAAGTGGTCGTTTCAATTCGGGGGGATTGAGGGTTTGATGGTTCAGGACCTCCGCCAATTCCTGCACATTATCTAGCATTTCTCGTGTTATCGTTCTTTTTCTAAGGTGACTTGCAGCACATGACTCCTCCAGATCCTGCTTACGGGCGAACCACTTTGCGTTCGTAATATGCATACATGCATACATACACGCACATACGCACACACATACATATACATACAAAAATACATGAATGCGCACATATATTTGATATGTATACCATGATCGGTTGCATGACTTATTGTCTTTCACCGTTGTGGGGGGATTAAGTGTGTTGACGGCGGCAGCAATGATCTTGGCGCGCCAAGTCCTATCGTCCTACACCGAATTTCATCCAGTGCATCCGAAGCCATCGACGGATCAATGCCGGAGTTCTCGCGGTAGGTTCGGGCCGAACCTCTGGACCCCAAGCCCGAACACTTCGTACCAGCATATACCTTAAATTATAGTAGGATCCCTAATATGATTTAAGGTATATTCCTTAATTATGTCAGGCCAGGCAACTGATTCTAGCGTAGCCCTTCTTGAAGCCGTCATGGCTATGGTGCGATGCGGACCAGACCTGTACGCCTTCGACAGAGACCTCCACCACCTCTGCCACATCGCTCTTTGTGCGCGGCTTTTCTCCGATCATCCCTAAACCCCAAACCCAAAACTCTACACCCAAGCCTAGAGGTCGCGACGCCGGCGACGCCCTTAATTTGAGGGCTCGATGTTTTGTAGAGCCCCGGTATAAGAGCCGCCCCAAAACAGATTGTTGAATCGTTGAAGTTTACTAGTTCGCAAGAGAAGGGTAAGCTGGGCGCTATGTTAGACTAAGTTCAAACGGGTGACTTGGTTCTGTGTGCTGATTGCAGACAGCCATCCCAAGTAAGGTACTGAACTAAGTCCGTCAGCAATAGTCTCCGTACGCTCTGGAATGCGGTTTTGCGATGCTGAGACAATTCGGGTTAGTATTCTTGAGTGTGTATTTGTGGATCTTGGTTGCGCGCGATCTGTGTCACTGGCCCTGTTTCTCCTGAAGAGAGCCCATGCGGGTTTTGCCAACCGGCGTCTTGCCCACTGCCGTGTCGGAACTTTGAGGTGCTACAGCCACAAGCAAAGTCCATCTTCTGAGTTTGCTAACCACCGCGGGATCGTGAAGCACAAAGTCTGAACCCTTGAATCCGTGCAAAATCGTTCCACATAGCCTGAACGATGTAGACTTGAACAATGAACTGAGTCAAAGCTCCATGCTGGACCTGGAAGCATCGTCTTGTCAGCGCCGCGACCCTTAACGAAGTTCTAGACTCCACACTACTTCCGTGACTGCCATCTGCGTAGTAGATTCAGGGTTTAGAGGTTTTGGGTTTGTGTGACAACTCCCATCGCCTGCTTGTCGTGTCTCGCGAATAACCCATAATAACCCCTAAACCCTAAAACCCCATACCCTCAACCCTAATATCCGAAGGGCTGGTGAAAGAGCGCTGAATCAGCTGGTCTTTGAGCCTGGGCCGAACAGCGGAGCCTGCAGTCGCGAACTCCCGAACCCCTTCACCACTTTTGGGATCCCACAAGCCCTTAGCCAGGGAGCCGGTGCAAGAGAGACCTCACATTCAAGAGGGCTTGAGACCCACAGCCTCGTCACAATCCCATTTCTGCATGTGCTTAAGACTGCAGGCACAATCGAGTTTCTCCAGGTAGGGTTCGTGGCGGTAGGAGTGTGGGGTTTCGGGTGTTGCGCTGTTGGAAGGTTTCTGCCGCAGGGTTTTTTGGTTCTCGTGCCCTGGCTAGCATCCCTAAGCCGCAATAGACCCTCCAGGCTGTAGGGATTGTAGGGTTTACTACAACTACAGAGATCCTTACTTGTGGAAGTAGACTCCCGTCTGCAAAGATATACCACTATGCTTTGAAGGGGTAAACTCCCATCAGAAGATGACGGCTGCCTTGAAGGGCATCCTTGCAGTCTTCGGGCACGTAAGAGAAAGGCTTTTCCTGGCACATGATAGAACATGAGGTAGGGTTGAGATTAAAGGTTGAGCCAAGATATGAATATTGAGCTGGCAAGTAAGGCTTTCGACTCCGGATCGTTTTCAAAGATCTGCAGATCCTGTTAGGGCTTGCGAGCTTCGATTCGCGAGTTGCATCTGCCGATCAACAAGGTAAACGGGCCAGAGCGACCCCGCCCAAACCTGACATCTGATGATCGATCGACACAGCGCTGCCTGAGTCCATTCGCAAGCGTCACCGCTTCGAGTACGGACCATGCTGCCGCCTCCTGCGTAACTGTGAACTGTGGTCTGATTGCTTCGCGGAACGCAAGGCTGTGAGTTTTGTTTTATACGCCGGAGACACCACCGAGCTGGCCGATGCCGGGGGCAACGGCACTTTTCTTTGGCATTCGAGGCTCAATCAACACGGGCAAAGCATGACTGGCCACCAGCTATTGAGCGCACCAACACATGATAACTATGATAACAGATGGTAATACGACGTGCAAGAGCAGTGGTCAACAGATCGGTCTCATTCGTGGATTTCACTTAGGCCCCACGCCCGGTTGGGGAAAAAACACCAATAGCACCGTATAGAACCCTGAAGCTTGTGTAAAGTCACCTTCAAAGAGGATTAACTAAGCCGTAAACAACCGGCATGCTGCGGACCTTAAAACTCCGAACTCAAAAAGGCCACAAACCTTAAACCCTCAGCTGGACCCCGAAGCCGTGCCTGCGTGAGCGAGCGTGCGAGTCGAAACCCTCAGCTCAGGAGAAGATACTGCAGTTTTTAGCTCTCCGCACTGCCTCGCGCGTGGCAGCGGGGTGGTATCACACCTGTGTCGTGGAGGCGGTGAGCCCTCGGAGCTTGGGGCTTGACGGATCTTCGAGTTTTTGGTTCTGCCCGGGGTTTTAAAGTTGTTAAGTTTTAGGGCAGAGACAGAGGGTTCAGCCAAGACATCGTCAGCCGTCCCCCTCGTTATATTGAGGGTTTGAGTGTGGAGCAGCTCGCCGAAACTTGAACTTCTGGAACGCTTCTTTGCTGGACCAAGCATGCTGACGATTTCACACAGTACGCCCATTTATTATTAGCATGTGCTTGCGCAAGTCCCAGACTCAAACCTGCAGGCAGATGGTCAGCTGAAGTGCTTCGGGGGGAATTATGGACGCCAATGCGAGGTTCCGGCTGCGGCTCTGCCAATTACGGTCGAGGCTTTTGATAAGAAATCGTCCTTCGGAAGCGAGGGTCAGGATATTTCTTAATCTGGCAGTTCGGAATAAGAAATTCGGGATCAGTGCAGACTCTGAAAAAGACTTTCTTAAAGGTGGGTTTGTATTGGGTGGTTTGGTCCCCTCAACGTGGCGGACTTCGCCGACTCGACTCACGATGGAATCCTTGAAAGCTGCCCAAAACTGCCCGAAAGCCCTTCAAAAGTCCTGGCAATTGCCCCAAAGCTGCCCCAAATCCCAGAATACCGTCCCAGAGAGGCCCTGAAAAGCCCGAATTTCCAGAACATTGTCCTAGGCACGTTTCCGCTGGGAACCCTTGAAAGCTGCCCAAAACTGCCCGAAAGCCCTTCAAAAGTCCTGGCAATTGCCCCAAAGCTGCCCCAAATCCCAGAATACCGTCCCAGAGAGGCCCTGAAAAGCCCGAATTTCCAGAACATTGTCCTAGGCACGTTTCCGCTGGGAACCCTTGAAAGCTGCCCAAAACTGCCCGAAAGCCCTTCAAAAGTCCTGGCAATTGCCCCAAAGCTGCCCCAAATCCCAGAATACCGTCCCAGAGAGGCCCTGAAAAGCCCGAATTTCCAGAACATTGTCCTAGGCACGTTTCCGCTGGGAACCCTTGAAAGCTGCCCAAAACTGCCCGAAAGCCCTTCAAAAGCCCTGGCAATTGCCCCAAAGCTGCCCCAACACCGTCCCAGACAGGCCCTGAGAACATTGTCCTAGGCACGTTTCCGCTGGAACCCTTGGAAGCTGCCCAAAACTGCCGAAATCCAAATCGCAAATTCGCCTCAACCTGCAGTCGCCATTGTAGTTCGTTTTTGGTTAGCCGGTTAGCTTATTAGGATCCTTTTACTATTCAGAAATGCTTAAGCCGAAACCAAAAACACGGAACTACAATGGAGACTGCAGGGAAAGGCGGAAACGTGCCCTAGGACAATGTTCTAGGAATTCGGGCTTTGCAGGGCCTCTCTGGGACGTTTTTGGGGCGGCAGTTGCCAGGGCTTTTGAAGGGCTTTCGGGCAGTTTTGGGCAGCTTTCAAGGGTTCCAGCGGAAACATGCCTAGGACAATGTTCTAGGATTTCGGGCTTTTCAGGGCCTCTCTGGGACGGTATTCTGGGATTTGGGGCAGCTTTGGGGCAATTGCCAGGGCTTTTGAAGGGCTCATCCCACTAAATTTTGGGATTCCCAGCGGAAACGTGCCTAGGACAATGTTCTAGGAATTCGGGCTTTTCAGGGCTTCTCTGGGACGGTATTCTGGGATTTGGGGCAGCTTTGGGGCAATTGCCAGGGCTTTTGAAGGGCTCATCCCACTAAATTTTAGGATTCCCAGCGGAAACGTGCCTAGGACAGTGTTCTAGGATTTCGCGCAGCCTGGGGGCAGCATTCAGGAAACTTAGGGCCTTCCCAGCTTTGCTTGCTCACAATTGGGGCTTGCGACTGCCACAAAGCCTAAACCCTGCACCGCTCCCAAAGCAGTCCTGTTTAATACCAGAATCCTTCAAAAAAAAATTAATCCACAATCCAGAGTCTCGATTTCTAAATTTGTTCCCGCTTCAGACTCTCATTTCTTAATTGATAAAATTTCTTATCACAGTACTTCACCGTACGTCGCCACTCTGGGGTGAATATAGGGGCCGGAAATAATTACCAATACTATTTTTGGGGGTTCCGGATTATAGTTATGGTATATTACACCCCAAAACCCTATTCTAATTATTAAGGCCCCTACAGTCGTAGGGTTTGGGAACTGTAATTGTAGAGTGCACGGGTCCCTTGCCCATTCCGATTCCGCCCTGCGGGCTCGTTTGACTCCCCCTGTTTACGGGCGCAGGCTACCCATGAACTGATACCTCGAGCCTGACCCCCGAAGCCCTTTCGGGTTTAGCACGCTTCTAGAACTCCTAAATCCAGCCGCCTTAGGCCATAAATCTTAAACTCCAACAAGCATGAATCCTGTCGCTCTGCTCTTCAGGACCTGGGGCCCGTGATGGCGGTGGCAGCGGGACACTTCCACACCTGTGCACTCAAGGCCTTCGGCTAACTGTTGCAGGTCTCGGGCGGCACTTGAACCGTAAATCCGGAATCGATTGATTAAAGTATCACTACGAAGGAGCACCCTTCAAGAACAGGAGAGTTACGGGCGATAGGATCCAAGGCAGGGAGTGTAGCGTTCAGGGTAGACGAGTTCGGTTCTGCTGCTCTCTGCTGCCAGGGACACGCCTTGATCACGTTTTGTGGCACTTGAGGGTTCAGGGACTTGCGTTTCGTGAGCTGTCCGTTTTCTGCAGTAGTACTTGTACTACCTTTCATTTTCGAGTTCTCGTGGTTTGACGGTTGTGGCATTGATTTGGGCATCCAGTAGATGGACTAAGTCACGAGAGCTCTCAAAAAGGGTTTAGGGTAAGCACCTGGGAGGGAGTCATGGGTTGTGGGCAACCCACAATACAAGTTGTAGTACAAATGTTTGCTGTAAGGACGGACACGACTGACACGCTCCCTTTGTGCCGGAAATTTCCACGATGGGATGATGTGCACCCCGAACTTTGTTCCAATTTCCTGGGTTAGGGTTTATGCACCTACATCGCAAAAAACCCTGGAAACTCAAGAGCGAACTCGTGGAGCAGTGTCGACCTTCCTTTCGCACGCATTCACCCCTCACCCCTGTGCATCAGATTCCTGTGCCACGCAGTTGTGCAAAACAACAAGAAATCCCGAAACTCTAAAGTAATTACTTGTACAGCAAAAGCCTTAGATTCGAGATTCCTGAGATCCCATTCTGCCAGGCAGATGGACAAGCATCTTGGCAACATGGGTTTAGGGTCTTCCAACGGCTTTCAGACTGATTGCTATATGGTTTGTTCATGGTTTTGATTTGGGTGGTTGTCAAAATTAGGGTCCCTTTCTGGGAACCCGAAATAATAGCTGCCGTATTATATTAAGGACCCAAAAAGGGACCCTAATTTTGACAACCACCCATTTGGGGCGAGCTTGGGCTAGCCTTGCGCAGCTGTTTCGCTAGAATTGTAAAAGCCTTCAGGGCCCTATGCCTCGAGCTTATGATCTGTAGATTGCCAAGCTCCAGTTCTGTGCTTTCGGTTTTGGTGTCTAGGGTTTTAGGGTGACTTGAGCCAGGTAGTAAAAGGGGTTTGTGGGGTTTAGGGCTTTGGGGTTTGGGGGCGCTCCGCTTTAGCCTGCTTCCCCGAATAGTTCGAAAGGAAGCAGCCCAACAGAAGCGCTTGCACCCCTTCGTTCCCTATCCGGACTCCTAAGCCCTATATAAACTGTGAAACCCTGAACCCATCCACCTCCGAAGCAACCTCTTTTTATCCGAAGCTCTTTGGAATTTGTGATCGCTGTCCTCGAGATTTACAGGCCTAGAGCTTCCAGGTTCAGGGCTGTAGTTAGTCATAGTATCGGTTTTGGGCTTCGGGGTTTGGTGTTCAAGAGCTGCCGCGTTCGAAGTGAGCTTCCAGGACCTTATGCATGCGGCTGATGACGGCGCATTAGGAGGCCCAAGTCCGAAGTCCACTCCTCGAGCTTTGCACACCGTCTTTTTTTGAAGCCTATAGGGTTTAGATCTCAGTTTGGCCTCATGCACCCTATAAACCTCCCACCTTAATGGAACCCTTATCAAAGCCCATAGAAGTCATTCAGGTCGTCTGTTTCGGCAGCAACGTCTACGGTCAGTGCAAGGTTCCCCCAGGCCTCGCACCCGCGACCGCCGTGGCAGCCGGGGTGACGCTTGGCTTTGAGGGCTTTGTTTAGCCTTCCCGGTTTAGGTTCGCAAAAAAGGGGTTTCTACCAGGGTTCTCTACAGGTTTGGGGATTTTGAAACGCTTGGGCTTGGGTTTGGAATTTCGGGGCAAGTTTAGATCTTAGGACCGGAGGGCTCGTTAGCGTTGCCCAGTGGCAGAGAGAAGGAGTTCTGAGGGTTTAGAGTTTAGGGCCCTGAAGTTTAGGGCCTGGGGTTCTTAGCAGGTCAGGGTTTGGCTTTCGAGGGCTTTGCCTAAACCCTTAAAGAAAAGAAACCTTCAGAAATCCGTTAAAGGAGCCCTAATGGATCCCTTAAACGAACCCTTGTAGATCCCTATTGTGGTAACTTCGGTGGGTCAGGTTCCATTGTTGGAGCTTTGGGGTTGGGTTTGTCAGGCCCGGGTTGACGTTCTGAGATTTTGTGTCGAATTATTATAGGTTGTAGGTTTCCGAAAATAGGGGACACTAGTATAGTACCCTAAATAGTAGGATCCTTATTATAAGGACCCGGAGATAAGGTAACCCTAATTTTCGGAAACTCCCAAATGAATCCTGATAGGACTCCTTCAGTTCTTCTTATAGTTCTTTCTTTATAAACCGACGGTAACATGCCCTGACACCGGTTTCATCCACACATGAAGGGCCTTGCTCCCCATATTAGATGTAGTACGTGAGGCTTAGAGCTCGCTATACTGCAGTGGATATAAGTAGCATTCTTCGGGGAATCGTGCGCAGTTTGTTTACAGTGAACTTGTACTCGAAGAAGCTCGTCGAAGAGTGTTGGGCTGTGCAGTTGGATCCTGGCGTGCAGAACGTTTTCAGGCCTCGACTGGGTATCAATTTGGGATAACTTGTAATTTCCCTTATTGCTTAAAACAGAGCCCTAATTCCCAGGGGCACAGTTGGATCACAGACCTCGGACTGCGAATCTTAACAGGCTCTGGGAAACGGAAGGTGGCTTTCATGCTCTTCAACTCATGGTTCTCCACCCCCCCGCTTTGGACAGTGATGGTAAGATGATTCAAGTTCCATTTTTCGTTTTTCGGCTACAGGTTCGGCCGGCGATCACCTCGACAAGGCATCCAACCTCGTTCCTAGGGTTTCTTCCATGATTCTCATGATGATGTCCGGAGCGCCCCCCAAAGCTGTCGATGTCTTCCCTGCACCGAGACCTTGGACCCCCCCCAAAGGCCGTTTTACTCAAGGAGGGCTGCGTTTCCTAAATCTTGATCCGTGGATACCCAGAAAGCCCAAACCTCAGAGACAAAATTCCTCTAAATCCTAGACCCTAAACGCGCAAATCGAGAAGTGCACCAAGTCGAAACCCTAAATCCGACGCTGCACCGAGGAATCACTGCTAACCCTAAACCCTAAACCGAGGAATCACTCCTGTGTCATCCTCTCAGACGGCACCCTGGTGTGCTTTGGGAACAACCGAGCCTCGGCACAAGGTGGTCCACGGCCTAGACCTACTAATATAGGAGCCTTAATGCTAATAGTAATCATAATAATAATAATAATGATAATAGTAATTAGAATAGGGTTTTGGGGCCCATTATACTATAAGTACAGTAAGGAGCCTTCAAAATAGTATATATATATACTTATTAAGGCCCCTATATTGCAGCGAATCCCAGAAAGCTGGAACATGGGTTCAGCGGGATGACTAGGATTCCCGATACTTTACCTTAGGGGTACGAGGATGATGATGTTGCATTTTTTTGGCTTCTACTCTAGATACTCAAAATTATTCCTTAGGGTTCGGGGTTGCATGGTGCACACTGGCTGAATGAGGATGGCATTGAGGCGCATGAAAAGTTAGTCGCAATATCCAAATTCAACTAATTCCTTCAACTAGTAACAGATACTGTATTATGCGTATAGCAGAATACCCTCTAGTAGGCCCTAAAACCCTGTTCTGAACGTAAAGGCCCCCGTATGAGGTGCTGGTCAATGTGATGTTCCACCGGACCTCGGCCCTGTTGCGGCGGTGGCTGCCGGCCTTCACCACACCTGTGCTTTGAAGGTCGGCCTAGTTAAGGGTTCGGACTCTTTTTGATACTCGCAAAAGGGCCTTATGTTGAGAGCAGGGTTAGGGGTATGAGGGAACGCTGCCCGAAACAGTTCAGACCCCAGACCCCGACCTTGTCTCTGTCATTCCAGACGCCAGTGCAGGGGTAGGGCATGAAAGACTGTGCAGGGATGCGGTGTTATGTTGGGGGATTTTACTTTGCGGGGTGAGGGCTGCAATTCGGGTAAAGCCTCAAGCTCTGCAGGGCGTAGGATCTTGGAACGAAGCAAAGTTGACTGCTTTCGGTGTACGGCGGCGTTAGGATTTAGGCGGGTGGCTGTGGCTTAATAACAGGTTTAGTGCAGGAATGTGTAGAGGTTTCAATAGGTAATAAAACCACCCCTTGCAGTATAGTCCTGGTATACACCTAGAAGTATACACACTGCACAAACGTTGTCTTTTGGCTACCGGGGATATAGGGGGAAGTGTGCTTCGGTGTCATGGCCGGTTGCAAGAGGGGTTGGCAACTTTCGTTCTCGGTGTAGTCGTGAAGCAGAACAGCACGTCCTCAACATATGCCAACATCAAGCCTTCAACCTGAACCTCGCAAGCCCTACAAACCCGCCCGGGCCTTGAACCATTTGGCCCTTTTTCGTGACCTGCTTGAAGGACCAGTGGAAGTGGTGAGAAGGTGCAGAAACGTAAGTACAGATATCAGTAACATGGAGGCACACAGGACTCCATGTACAACCTCTCGACTAGGTTCCGACCCTTATGAGAAGTTCCTTGTTTCCAAGAAAATTGTCGCTTGTCTCCCTGCCAGGCAGACGGCCAAGTCGTGTGCATTGGAGGCCCGCCTGAGAGCGACCAGTTTAAGGTTCAGGTCGAGGGTTCACCTGCGTTGTGGGGATCCTTGTTCGTGTGTGTAGTGTAGGCGTGTGAGCCTACATGTGAAGATTAGGATCCCGCATGACACACCTTCACCCAAACCGTCTTACGGTGTAAGCCCGAAACCCCTGACCCCACACCGCCCCAGCAAGAAACAACTTCAATTAAAACCGTGTGCCACATGCCCAGCTTCGAGGTCAGACACTAAATCCGACGCACTCCCACTTCGGAAGCCCCGAGCCCGACAGCATTCTCAGAGCTTGAACGGATTCAGAAGCCCCCAGCACCAAACCCTAAATGCATCCGAGAATCGATCTCAGTCAACTTTGCACACCGACTCCACACCTAAGAACCTCGCCTGGCTGTGTCCGAGTTGTGAGAGCGCAAATACTCGCATTCGAGACAGAAACACTGGAAATGCCTTACCCTACCCATAGGCCCCAAAGTAGCTCCTTTTTGGGGATTACCTTATAGGATTCTACATATGAACCCCCAAAAGGAACTACTTTGGGGCCTTAGGGAAAGCCCTAAACCCTAAACCCCTAAACCCTAAATCCTAAAGCAGCCTCGACAATCCTAAGATGCCCAGCCTTGTAAGGGCCGGGGGATCGCTCCGACAATCCTAAGATGCCCAGCCTTGTAAAGGCCTCGGGGATCGCTCCTGCGACGTTCCACCCGAGCTGGGCCCGGTCGTTGCCATTGCTGCGGGGGAGCACCACACTTGCGCTTTGCAGGCCGTGGCTGTCACAAGAGACAGTTTTGACTTGTCCTGAATTCCCCCAAGCGCTAAGCACCAACAACAGAAGAACCAGTGAAGAACCCAAATCCCGAATGCTTCCATCCATACGGCCCCACGGCCAATAACAAGTAGCCTTAGTTCCAAAACCCCTAAACCCTCGGCACACAAACCCAAACACCCGAAACCTTAGGCACAAACCCACAAACCCAAAAACACTTAAACCCTAAACACGCAGTCCCTCCAAACCCCAGACCTTGACATCCTTGACATCCTAAACCCGTGCATTTTGCAGATTCGAGGCCGGCGGAAAGCTTCCCTGATAAAACTCCTACACCCTAACCTCTCACCCTCTAAGCCCTAAACCTTGGAAGCCGAAAGCCCTAAAACCCTAAACCCCAAAACCCTGAAGCCCTTAAAACCCTAAATTCCAGGCGGATGGACAGCTCGTTTGCTTCGGCTGCAGCTAGGCTCCTGAGTAGTTCCCTTCTGCCCTTTTTGTTTTGGAGCCCCCTTCTTAAAATCGAAAGGTAGGAAAAAAGGGTGCCCTGATTTTGCAAAGGGGCCACTCAGAAACTTAGAATAGTAGCCATAAGCCCTAAACCCTTTTAGTGCCGTTTGGATCCCTTCAATTCCACCCTTATAATCCCTTTTAAAGGGGCTGCTCAGAAACCTAGGCAATCTCCACGGCCAGTGCGACGTCCCGGAAGATCTGGGTCCGGTGCGCGCGGTGGCCGCCGGCGGAGCCGGCGTTTGGGGTCTCGGAATTTAGGTTTAGGTTTTAGGATAAGAGGTTTAGCACTGTAGGGGTTTTGGGTTTGGTGGTTTACTGATTTAATTTTAGGGTTTAAGTTGAAAGGTTTGGGGTGTGGGAAAGTTTGGGGTTTACGGTTCTGGAGGGGGCTGAAGGATATGCGGTGCAGGGCGCGATAATCAAAGAGGGTACTAAACTACAAGGTGTTCGGTTAGAGTTAAGGGGATTTAGGGAGCTTTGAGGTAACATTTACAGGTATTGAGTTTTTAGGATGGTGGGGTAATGGCATTCAAGGATAGAGCGGATTTGGGATCCAGGGGTTCGTTGTTTGACACAGGATTTGTGGATTAATGTTTAACACATGTTTCGTGTTTCTTGGTGTAAAGAAGACATCTTCCTTTTCCACGCGACACGCACACACACACACGTACATGTGTGTATCTATATGTATAAAGAAAGAGTAAAAGAGTAAATGTATATGTATGTATTCTATGTATATATTGGCACTTATATGTAGACAGAGAGACAGAGAGAGAGAGAGAGAGAGAGAGAGAGAGAGAGAGAGAGAGAGAGAGAGAGAGAGACAGAGAGAGAGAGCGAGAGAGAGCGCGCGAGACATGTGAACATATGTTTTCCCTTGGATGTGTTTCTTGATCACGAGTTGCGTTTTCGCCGCCTGCGTCCAGGAGCGCAGACGTGTGCAGTGAAGGCCAACGGCGAAGTGGTTTGCTTCGGTTACAATCGCTACGGCCAGTGCAACGTCCCAGAATTGGACTCTGCTGTGTCCGTGGCTGTGGGCTACCCGTCTTGAACCCCGGTGCGTCAGGGCTTAGATGGAGCTTGCTCCAAGTTAATCACTTCCCCATTGTATTGCACACCCCCGAGCACAAGAGCACTTTTCGGAAGACCCCGCTCAAATCATCCTCGCCAAAAGGAAGAGCAGGAGCAAGAGCAAGATCCCGCAAAAGTGACAGTTGAGACACCCAAAACATTAGCAGTACTTTTCGTGTTTGTACTTTGGGGGACCCTTAGTATGACGGAGAAGGGATTATACACATTTTCGGTGCTTTTCTTACAGGAAGTTTGAACCAGCTTGGGTTTCGTCTTAATGCTGTGTGTATTTCTACTACAATACATGTCTTATGTCCAGGGGTTTCAAGGGCATACTGTTGTGATGGGTCGAAGCGGCTTGGTGGCTGCACGGTTCAGGACGCAGGCTGTTGATTGGAAGGACTGTTGCAAGGGCTTAAGGCTACTTCCACACGCGTTGTAGCTTCTCTGAGCATAGTTGCTTATCCTTAACCTTTCGGGACATGGTTCCCTTATTAAGGCTTAGTAGGGCAACATGTACATAGTTGACTGATGCTTCCCCCCGGAAGTAACTCGGCAACTCCGATCTGGCACTGAATCCAAAAATATCTGTGGAGAAATTGAAGCAGCGCCTCCCAAAGCTTGATCCTTCTTGGGATCATAAGCAAGGCCGAAGCTGCGATGGCCTTTGCCCGCATGGAAATTGACCAGCTTGCAAATCAAACGCACGCGCAACAAATCGGACTCTGACCTTATCGCCCCAGCGTCTGAAGTAAACCGTTTAAACCCCAATCCGTAATTTCATCCGAAAGCCTGCCGCCCTCAATGACCCGCCAAAGGCGAGGGCCATGTTTGCGTCCTTCAGCAAAACGGCCGCACGGCCTTCGTCGGGCTCAGTGTATGGAGGTCAGGATTCCTGCTTTCAAGTTGGTTTGGGCTTTGCTGTGTCGGAGTGGGAGGTTCCCTGAGGCTTCGGTGCTGCAAGACGGTAGTTCGCTTTGGCTTATGGCGGATCTCAACATTATGGGCAATATGTTCTCCACGAAACTCCCGCTATGGCCAGGATATTGACCCATCCTTGGAAAGTTGGAACATGGGGCTGGGATTCCCTACAGTTTGCCTTAAGGGCATGAGGATACGGATGTTTGTTCCAACTTTCTGGCTTCTACTATAGTTCTGTGTGATAGAGGTACTAGTCATACACACTTCTGTTTTGAGTGCGGTTCAACTTAACTCTTTGTTTCCCTCCGATCTCCTCCCAAACATCAGGTCGGGTCAGCTGCTTCGGGTGGAATCACGAGGGCCAGTGGCTGGGCCATGAACCTCAGGCTTTTTACAGCCGCGTTCCCAAGGATTTTGGATCTTGCCGGGTCCGTAGCCCAATTTCAAAGCTGTGGTCCCAATCGTCGGGGTAGGTATTAAGGGATGCTCAAAGTTCTGGGGTTCGGGTCCATGAACTCCACCTCACTGCAACGAACTCCGAGGTGCGAGGCCGCGCATCCTGCCGCAAAGCGCCTTCACTGCCAAAAGAGGGGATTACGATCCTCATGCTAATGTGCAGGTCCTCGCTCTTGCTCTTGTTGGGCCCATCGTTCAGATACGTACACGTTCAAGTTCCGGCCGTGCATCAATTGAGAGGTACCAGCATCATACCCTGATACTGACTGTCTGACTTTTAATTCTCTTCATGCCTGGGCTAGAAAAGAGAAGAAACCCCACCTTAAACCTCAAGGCCAGCATGTTCTAGCCTCCTAGGGTTCAGGAGAGGGCTTCGGCTTAGTCGCAAGGCAACTGCAGTTAGTAGGGCCTAGTGGGGTAGTACGGGGGCCTTGCCGACTACAGCAACAGATATTACTTAAAGAACAAGAGGATAGGATGCCATCAAACACCCCTTTCGTGCAACTTGTGAAACCCTGCAAGAGGCACGCGGCCAAGGTGTTGCGCTGAAGGGCCCTAAACCCAACACCCCAAACTGTATGCGAGAGGGAAAAACTGTCTGTCAGCCTCGCAGACCGAGCCTTAAGCTCCGGATCTTAAGCACCTGAATACATTTGCCTTAGGGTTCCTTCATAGAGGTATAGTGCGCAATGCATTAAAACCCTGTTCCAACTACTATAAGGCCGCTATACTAAACTGAACCCTGACGTTAACCTTGTAATCTAGTGGTTCAGGCATATACCAACTAATCTCATGGCCGAAGAATCAAAGTCCGAGTCCTGATGCAAAAGGGGTTGGGGTATAGGGCGCATGTAAGACCAAGGCCACCTAGACCTGAACCGTTGCACCCGAGGCCTCCAGCCCTAAACACTGCATTACACCCTGCAACCCCGGCAGAAAAAAGTCAATGAAGCCCTAAACCTCAACTCTAAGCCCTGAAGACGCTCGAAGTCTTAAGCCCTAAATTTTAAAGAGGCCCTAAAGCCGAAGCGTGACAGACACCGAGTTCCAGAAGCCCAAACCCTAATCCGCAAAAGGACCTTAATCCGACATCCTGGGAACCCTTTTCATTGGTCTTACTGTGTATATTATTATCATTCTAATTTCTGGCATCCGTTGTTATTTTGAATCATAAGCCCCCGGCTTGCCTTCTACTCAGGGGTATATAGAAATGTATTGTTGAATTTTTGGTTCCTATAATCTCTAAGAAGCAGCTAAAATTCTATTTTTGCTAGGGGCCTAAGTTCAGTATAGCCTTAAACTTAAACCCTAAACCCAAACCCCAAACGCTAAACCTTACCTTCTTTAAACTCAAGGCCGCATTTGTCTCCGAGCTCGCTTCTCCGTGCGCCCTGGGAGTTCTTTGGGGCCCTCAGTACATTGGGCTGCCTCGCTTGTCTCGGCTGAAAGTCTTAGGGTTTAGGGGTTTAGGGCTCTGGGGGTTTAGGGTTTGGGGCTTAGGCTGGAGTTTCTGGAAAGCCTAGGTCTTGGGCTTAGGGTTATTAGACGAGGGTGACGGTAGGACCGGTAGGAGTCTGGTGTAGGAGCGTTTAGGGTTTAAGCACGCTTTCTGGGATTCTGAGCTGTTTGCTTTTAGGGCCCCAAGGGTTTATTTTAAACTAGAGGGTTTCTGGCTCATGTCAAGAAATCTGACATTTGGGTTCGAATTCGGCGGGGGCCATGCGGGCACCCAATGTAAGTTCTTCGCGTCGAAGAAGGACTGCCGTGCAGTCTGGTTCCTTTCCGATACGGCGTGCGCAACGACTGCAACAGCAGCAACAACAACCACAAATACTCCTACTGCTATACTACTGCTGCTGCTGCTGCCGTTGCTGCTACTCCGTCTGTCACGACGATCACACGCTCCTATCTTCCCCTGCCGCGACCTCAGCTGCGGCTGCTACAATGTGTGCTCAAAGTCCGGGCCGAAAGATTTAGCCGATTTCGTTGTTCGGTGGCATGAATATTTATTTGTAAGTGGAGTAAGTAGCACAAGCTTTTGAAGAACGAGCGTGGCTGCCGGTAGGCCGAGAATTCGCGTGCATGCGCTGGAATGTTGGGGCTGGGAAAGTGAGGCGTGCAACCCTGAAACTTCAGCAGTAGATCGGAGCACACAACCTGGGCAGCCTGCTAAGAGGTATTGTCCCCCAAACCCTATGTTGCCCCTACACCGTCGAAAACCCGGAAAGCTGGAATCCTATCAGATGAGAGTGTACTTAATCCCCAGTCCTTTTTCCAATAGCCAGCTAAAGCCAGCTACTACTAAAGGGGCCTACATAATTATTTATACCCTTTAATCATGTGTATGGTGAAATATACCGCTAGACCCTATTATTCTATTTTGAAGGCCCCTATATTGAAATTCTGGTAACCAAGGCCCTTGTAGGACCCTCTTTAAGAACCCTCTAAAGGAACCCTATTCTAATTATTAAGGCGCCTACATTACATCAAATTTGTCCCAGGGCAGTCGGAATTAGGATTGGGAGCCGACGAACTGGCGCCTCCGCCCGGACGGTCCCAAGCTTTGCAGACCCTGACTAGTGAACCCTGCAACTTTAAGGAGCCGAAAAGGAGCGGATCCAAATTTAGCCCGAAAGTTAGACGGTACTTCTTTACGGAGAGGGGGTTCAAAAAGAAGGGGTCTGCATAAAGTCGCAGAAGAGGCAGCAAAGGCTGCCAAGTGTACATGTCCGACTGCAGGGGTCTCAATGGCCAAGGCGCTTTCGACAGAAGACTCACTAGTGACTAGTGGTTTGGAGTGGGAATTCGAGATCCGGTGGCCAGAGTTGGTTTGGTGACCTTCTCGCTGGTCAGCCCATCGGGTCATTAGGGGGTGACACAGAATCAATTAAAGCTTAATGTAGGGGTTTGGGTTTGGGGGACAAGTACAGTCCCTCACGGACGACTATAGTACGAGTCTTATTCAGTTCCTTATTGACAGTTTACGGTTGGCACAGTGGCAGGGTTCAAGGCTTTGGGCTTAGGGGTTTCAGCCCATGTTCTGGTTCCTTCAGCTTTGAGACCTGCGCATTGCATAGCGAGGACCCAGTGTAGGCCGCGCCATGCTTGTACAGCGAGGAAGCCTGTTATCCAAGACTTGCTTGTTCAGTTTGGAGGTTTCCGTTCGCAGGTGCCTTTAGTGCGTTTTTCCATTTAGCTTACGTCGTTGTCTTGCTGTTGTGCTAAACTTTTAAACCCGTTTGTGTTGTTGATGTTTTGGAATTGTGTGGCACACCCAGAGAGCCCAATAGCCGCTTTGGGCTCTCTGGGTACGAAGCACGTGAGACAAGCGTCCTCGGCCGGGCTCAAGAATCAAAACATGGGGCAGTTGTTGAGGTGATCTCACTGGCTTTAGGGCTTTGAGTTTCAGGGTGAAGACTTTTGTTGCAGGGCGGTTTTCGCTTCAGGATTTCGGGTCTTGCTGCATTGAAGTGGGCTTGGGGTTTTATTCATAGGGCTGGGGCCACTATCGAATAGCCATTACCCGCACACCACAACTAAATCTTAACGAGCATCGCACAGCCTCATAGTAACCTGTCAGCGACCCTTAATGCAATCCATTGTCAGTGCCCTTGTAGATCCATCGCACAACGACTCCCAAGTAGGTGCAGTTTGCCCTGCAGAGATGCTATCGCTGCCGATGCGCGAGTGACAAAAAGAGATTCAGGTTTCCACGGACAAACTGAATATGTATATGCAAAGTCAGTATGTCTCCCTCTTGCCCTTTCTCGGTATTATTCTCCTGGTTTCCTTACAATAAGTAAGCTACCAAATGCTTACATATGTGCATATATGTATATGTTCACATACTTGCATATTTGTGTACGAAAACGTGCATGTGTGTACATACATATATATATATACACATACATGTGTTGCATACCGTTTTTTTGGAGATATGTGTAGAGTATACATATATACACACATAGTGTGCATAGCAGCGCGTACAAGAATCGTGCCACAATCGACAACAGAACAGAACACAATATAAACAAAAGCTGAAACTGTAGAGTGCGCCAAAATGGAATGGAATGTAGTGCCTCGCAGGAAGACATGGTACAGTATGGTACAGTATAACACGTCATAACTAGCAGTATGCTACAGTATGATATGTTGTGACACATATAACACAGCGCAAGGCAGCACAACACAACATCTCGTCACATATAACACAATATAGCATCTTGTACTACCAACAGTACAAGATACGGTGGAACATGTCTAGTTATGCAGAATAGAGAATCTAGAATATCATTCCGAATAAGCAGAATACAGTATAAGACCATGAAGTACAACGGAATATGTAGTATGATGGTGTAAAATACGCCAGTAAATAGTACATTACAACATGAAGCAAAGCAAACGTATTGTAATGTGCTGCAATACATCTCGACACAACAAAGCACCAGATGGTAGGCTAGGGCGCTACATGCTATAACTTCGTATAAAGCATCTTCGCTTGTAGAATCTCATGGTTAGGACAACCTGCAGTAAAGTTCCATTTTTACAGTGGAGCGGGGCCATACCAAGCCCTAAAGCCGTAGAGTACAACATGATTCGTGTGCATGCGATATGCGGTATAAGGCAGCAGCGATAAGACATACGCTGTACGGTATATCATGCAGGGGATGTTGTATTATGTGCAATGTGTTACCCGACATAGCATGTGATGTGCTATGTTAGATGTTTTTTGACATGGAAAATCAGGTGTTGCATGGTATGTACTGTATGATTTATGATGTGTGGTATGTTGTATTTTCTATGGAATGCATGACAGCGATGTATGAAGCATGACTCATGATGTTGACATGAGTACATGGTACGTGCCCCACAATACTGTTTTCCACAAGTTTCTCGAGGTACCGAGTACGCAGGCTATAGTTGGGGAATAGAAGGCCGCAATGGTAACCCCAAATCCAAATTCCGTAAACCCTACACCCTGCCTAGGGAGCCCTCAAAAAACAAACCTAAATCCAAACTAGTCGACCCTGGACCTTGACCATGATCTGGCGAGTCCGACTGTGAGGGCGTAGACTCTAAGCCTTAATATTCCCTTATAGTCCTTGTATGCCGTTACTAATAGTAAGCCTTAAAACCCGACGAAAGCACTAAAGCGTAGACCCCCATGATACCCCTTAATCACGACTAAAACCCTAAGCGCCAAACCCCCTCCTGTCCAAAAAGCTGCACAAGCAGACATGTGGGCCAATGGGAAAAGGGCTATGATGCAGGCTGCTGCAAACATTCCACAGGATTGTGAAACTATTCTTGGTATCGCTGTGCCATCCCGCAGAGAGTGCCAAGTGGGTGATTTTCGGAATATCGTCACAGCTTGTCAGAGGATGTCGTTTTCAAATGTGAGAACATGTGAGAGGGGCGTTGCACTGTTGCATGTTACAGAGGCAGTACGCCATCCGAATATTTAACGGAGCATAGAAGAACTGCCCAAAACCCTAAATACGCAGAAACAAACAGTGTGCTGTTAAAGATGGCCGCATACTTGATATCGTTGATGAACAGTGGTTGCAAGCATACTTTGCTTCCCAAATCAACCTCGCCTGTGGACTTTGATTCCAGCCTTGAAGCCCCTAATCCTGGCCCCTAATCCTCATATGGGAGTTTCCGAAAATTAGGGGTACCTTATTTTGGGATCCTGATAAATAGGATCCTACTATTTCGGATACTATATTCGGGTCCCCTATTTTCGGAAACTCCCATATCAGAGTCTGAACCCAAGCTTTTCGCATCTCTGGTGCAGACCGCCCGCGCGTACGCCGACCAGATGGGCCTCTTGTCTGCAGCCACTGAGTTGTAGGGTTCTATGTGGCGATTTTAGGGAGGAGGGCTGGCTCTATAGGGGTTCCGATCAGGGAGCCAGCATCTCAGTCCGTGCTGAAAAGGGTACCTGCACAGTAAAGCAGCGGTATGGGCTTTGGGGTTTAAGTTTTTGGAGGAGGTTTCTGACTCTTGAGATTTCGGTTTCAGCCCATAGCAGGTAGCCAGTAGAGAGGCAGCGCTTGAGGAAAAGAGCTAGCATCAGGATTGGGGCTATGGATGCACGTAGAAGTGGCAGCATGCGCCTTGCAGTTTGAAATCCCGAGCTGACGTGCCTGTCATAATAGCTAACTATTCTTGCCAGCGTCATGGTCAGCATACCGCATATCCTGAGTTCCAAAGCCCATCAGTCGGGGTTTGTCAGGATCTTTCAGTTCTTGAAGATCTCGGGTCATGTTTGCTATGGGTTGTAGAGACCTGCTGTGCCTTCAACCCAAAGCCAAGCAGGTCAAGGAGTGAAAGAGGAGTAGCATCATTCCCGTTGCTTCCGAACAGCAACGTGGCATACTAATGGAAGCCTGCATAGACAGTAGTCCCAGATTGTCATTCTACCAAAACATGCCCCAACACTCTATCCTACTTGCTATAGTTCAGACCTGCACATCAACCCCTCGCCGTCTTGAAAGCATGTAGGTTCAGGCTGCAGTAGCGCGCCTGCTTTTAGAGTTCTTGACCCAGCATTTGACTCCATGCCTCTGTCCTTGAGCCTGAGCCGTGATACGGTATGACATTCATACAGCCGAGTGCAGGCTTGGTAGGCTTGTGGGACGCACAAGCCAAGAAGCTTCACAAATGAGGTTGCGCCTGAAAGCCCGATTCTGGGAATTTGGGGCTCAGTTCAGGGGTTCAGGGTTTAGGCTAAACTACAGCTTGGCGCGATGCTGCTGTTGCCTTCCCAAGCCCGGATGCAAAAAAGGGTGTTTAGGATGCAGTGCAAAGTTTCGAGGTGCATAGGGTGTAGGAATCCGAACACAGGGCTACCGTCTCTGGGTTTCTGCCCAAAGTGAGAGAGACTCGACCCAGGCCTTCTTTACTTGGAAACCTCTGCCAAGAGCGGCCACAATGCCGGCGTCTGAGCCTTCTGGGTTGAGCTGATCTGCGGCCTCAACAGGTCGGATGAAGGTAGGTAGGGTAATCCCAAAGAAGGGTCTTGATATAAGTTTAAGAGATCCTTACTCCTACCTGCCTTCATTCCAATCTATATGTTGCCAGTGTCTTCCGGGAATGATGAACGATGGAAGAATTCTGAACCTTGAAGCCTTAAGGGCTTTTCGAGTATGGGGTTTTCGGGTGGGGTTTCAACTGCGACTGATACCCCGATCTCGGTGCTGGAGAGTTCGCATGCGCTTAATATCCAAGCCCGAAAGCCCCAAAGCCTCAACTGCAAGAAGGTGCAGGAGCTGTTTCGAGAGATTGCTGTACGCCTGCCGAAGCAGTCGAAGGATTGGGGGCCGAATCTCGGAGCCAGACTCTTCAGAGGGTTCATAATAATGGGGCCTCCGGGGCTTTAGGGCTCAAAAGTATGGAACTTAGGGTTGAAGGACCCACGGGGTCTAGGGGATGCATGCTGGGCAGCGGGGGGGGGGGGGGGGGGGGGAATGAACCATAGCTCATAGCCACTCCTAGCCATAGCAATCGTCGAAACTATAGTGTAGATATATGCACAACGAGCAAAGTCGAGGGGATACCCAAAACCAGCCGGATTTTCACAGTGCTCATCATCACCGCAGAGCCCAAAAGCGGCACCGTGCGCATCATTACGATTCACCAGACCACTGCATTTGCATAGATGCTGCCGAGGTCGTTGTATGTAGAACCATGTAAGAATCGTCACAATATGGTCAGAATCGCGACGGCCATGTTCGTCAAACTAGCTGTCACGACCATAGTATCAAGCCGACCACCATGACAAGAATAATAGTAGCAATTTTCCGTCATCATTTTCACAAGCATAGGCCCCATCAAAGTCGTAGTCATGGTTCTAGTTCGTGCACTGGTCGTGTTTGTAATCGCAGTCATGGTCGTAGTCCTAGTTGAGTATTATACATACAAACATGCATGCCGGGAACCGTGAATCGTAACCCTAAACCCCAAACACCGCGAAGCGGGTGGGCAAAAAAAGCAAACTCTAACTTGCCTCGTTTTTGCAGGAGGAGGACGAGAAGGCACGGGGATTCTCTGTGCTCGGCCCCAGTTTCACCTGCCTGTCCGGGCGGATTCTCAGTGAAGGGGGCTGTACTGGATTCTTCTTCAGAGGTTAGACGGACGGTTTAGGTGGAGGATTCCGGGCTTTGGACTAATTGCTTCTGCTCTTTAGGGTTTGGGGTGGGGGATGTGGGTCAGGGATATTCTTGCTTAGAGCTGCGGTCAAGGGTATGCGGGGGTGGGGGGGTTCAGTGTTAAGGCATGTAGGGTCGGGGATTCAGGGCTTGGGCTTGGGCAGGGTTGAGGATTCAGGGTACCTTGGGGCAAGGTTCTTGCGGGGTGCAGAACTCCTACCCCAAGTTCCAAGCTAGAGCCTAAACGCTGTTTGCCTTCATTTAGAGCCCAGGTGGGAAGCAAGGGTGGTGCGGCACAGTCCTCTGGCTGTTGCAGCTGAGGACCTTGACTCGTCCTGTCATGGACAAGTGTAGGTTTCCTTCGCGTCCTTTCTTTAGGAACCTGTTTTGGTATACATAATCGGGAACCACACGGGTTGGAATTGGGCTTCAGGGACAGCTTACAGTCTATATCATAGTAGAGCTACATGTAGGATAACCTCAAGTAGGGCACTTTCCGCTGCTTACATATCCCCTTCCCATGGTCCCTAAACGTACTTCTGTCGCAATATACTACCACAGCCTGTTGACAAACCTGCAACCCTGAACCTTGGACCTTACATCCTGAAACCTAAACTCTGAAGCTCAAGCCCTCGAGCTGAAACCTTACATTCTAAATCCCGCTGCTGCATCTTGGAGAGCGCGGATGATCCGAAGAAGTCCCAGCACCCAAGGTCCCTCAAGAATCCTTTCAAGGGGTCCCACGGCTTTAGAGGTTTAGGGCTTGGGCCGCTTGGGCTGTAGGTTTGTAAAGGCCCGCTTATCAAGGGAACCTAGGGGTTAGGGGCAACCTGAGAGTCGCAGCCGAGGCTCTCTCACAGCTACAGCAGGCTACAGCAGTAGGTTAGGGCCGAAGTTCCGAATATATTCAGAATATGTTAGATGCCAGAACTTCCTTCTGATTATTGGGGCCCCTCTACTATGGTGTTCTGATGGTATCCACTTCTTAGGCTCCCTGTGTGGTATGGTCCTTCCAAAGATTGGTACACCTGATGCACAAGCGTCGCAGTGTTTGTTCTGTAATACAAGTTCAAAACGGTTACAGCACCGACAATAATTCCTAATGAGGAACCGCGTACTCAGCCATATAGGAGGCAAAAATGTTCCTCATGCTAACGATGCTATCATGTACCCCGGAACCTTATTCCAACCATTAGTGCCCCTCCCCTAAGACCTTCTAGCAACCTTATAGAATCCCCAAAACGAGCCCTTCAAGGAAGGAACCCTGTCTATGCCAAGTTTTAACTCCAGGAGTTTCTCTCTTCGAGCTGCGGTGAGCATGCTGAGAGAGTTGGGACGCGGTCTGGTTGGGATGTAACACTTAACCTGTTTGGGGGTTCTATAGGGGTTCCAGGTTTAGTGTTTAGGCGTTTAGGGTACCATCGAACTTTTGTGCAATGCGGCCCTAAAGATTCATTACCAAACCGCTCTTGTGAGAGTTTGACGGAAGGTGCTGTTATCAACATACCTGTGCTACTCCCTTGCCTTAGCTGTAGCTGCAAGGGGCTTTACTCTAAACCCAAAAGCCCCATGGCAGAACATGCGATAATGTCGATAGCACACGTGGAAGACCAGACCTGCATTCCGGAGATGTGGCAGTGCAGAGCCATTCACTTAGTCCCAGAGCGACCCCAGGCATTTTCCTGGAGGGTGGGGTTTGGAGCTTGCAGCGAAAGAGGCTCTAGGAGTTTTGGTTCAGGACTGGGGTAGTAGTAGCAGTAGCAGTAGTACTAGTAGTAGTAGCAGCAGTCGTCGTCGTCGTCGTGCAATGGGCATGAGGGAGCTTTGTAGCAAGTCCATAGGAGGTCATCTAATCTCGACGGGCTTCGTAAATCGAGTCATGGCGGTCATGTGCGGGTTGCCCTCAACGGCTGTAGCTTGAAGAAGCCCTAGGCCCTGCACTGAAACCCTCAATGATGCAATCGTAAACCCTATATCGCACCCTAAACACAATGTCGTGCCCTAGGCCCTTAGATGGACCATGGCAGAGCCTTTGTGGTCGCTCTGGACACGTTTTGCAATTCTCAGGGGGCATGCATTCCAGGTGCCGAGGTATATTAGGTGGTTGTTTACTGTCGGTACCGATTTGAGCCAAGGTTGAAATCTACAGAACAGTACAGATGTCTCATGTACCCTGAAGTCACCCCTGGTTCAGGTGTGAGTGGGGTCGGAGTAGAACTGTCTATTTATCACCTATGTGAGTCTTCAAGGCCAGTTGTGTAAAGGAGGTGTAGTTTCAGACTTTTGTCCTGTGTTTACTTTAGAGTTTAGAAGTTCCGAGGCTCGAGAAGCTTAGGCTTGAGCTGTTCTGGCCCTGAGTGGTCGGTTAGCCTTTCGCTCCGGCACCGGAAGCTTGTGCACCTGAAGAGTCTTTCCACCACCCAAAGACCTTGCTTCCTCATGGACTGGTCTGGTTGACGCCGGCAAGTCTCTAAAGTGGGAACGACCCTCTATCCTAATCCCCAACTTTGTACTGCTTCGCTTCGAAGTAGACTCCCACTAGCCCCCAACGATTCATTCGTCCAGGGCCGAGAGTGGGTTTCCATCTGCATCTTGACATGTCATGCTTGCACCCTGTGCCACAAGCATGAGTAAAGCACTTTCAGTAAGTGGACACCCCTTCAATAACAGAGTCTGCAGGTTTATTCTAGGCTCTATCGCGGTGCTGAAGTTCTAATCCATCCCTGATGGCGAAATCACGCAAACTCCCACCTGTCGAGATCTTTCCGCACCCGTGCACGGCTTGCTGCCCGCATGAGACACGGGCAGAGGGGGCAAGGCAGCCGAGAAGATACAACTGAAGAGATTATGATGACTTCCAGGAGACGCTAAGCCCTAAACCATCACCATAAGAGTCTTGATGTATGAAGCTGCTGCCCCACTCCCAACTCCAAAGAGAAAGGCGCTGGGGACGCTCCATGCCGCGACCGAACATTTCCTCAAAGCCCTGCCAAGACGACATGTACTGTATAAACGGTTGCAATGGTCAGTGATAGTTGTCTCGGAGGTAGCACCATTCACTGCCTCAGCGTCCTTGCAACATCGCAAGCCTCGCGCTTCAACTACATAGTCATGTGACATGGTTGTGTTGTGCCACGATGTATTGTAGTCACTATTGCTTATCGGAGTAAGATTCAGAATATAGCCTGAAGCTTGCATCCCCATGGCCTTCAAGGCATACTCCCCTGTCCCATCCCATACTACTTAGGCCCCGGTGCCCTGTTAATGTCAAGTCTTCTCAGAGTCCATTCGTTTCTCTGTACTCTTCCGTTCTAAAACTCCACTTTTTCCTTGCTAGCCTAGTCGACTCTTATGTCTCAGATAGTATACCTTGTATCTGACATATCTCCTAGACCCTGCAGCTTGCATCTTAGTATACCTTATGCCTGGCATAGTACATCTTATCCCCTTCGTCTTAACTGATGCCATCGAATTTCATCGTTTCCTATTATACCCTAAACCCTAAACCCTAAGCCGATTGCATCTGGTTTTTCTTGCAAGTCACATTGTTAGGTTCTTGAAATATGTGGAAGGCGACACAGGCTCAGCAGACTTGGCGGCCCCGGCCCGACGGCCACCGAAGTAGTATAAAATATCTGTTTAGATATATGGGGGCTGTTCTAAATTATGGTCCCTTTTTGGGTACCCTATATAATAAGGACTATACTACTATAGGGCCCAAAAAGGGACCATAATTTAGAACAACCCCCATATGTACAAACTCACATGTAGACATCGCCGCGGTATATTGCATGTTATGTGCGTACACGTTTAGACACATGTCGGAGACAAAGCCATTGATTCTTTTGGAGGCCTGCTAGGCACCAGTTTTATTCTTGCACAGCCCACACTGGCATGGTAGGGCTTATGTGCCCCGAAACTTTTTCCTCTAATGACTTGGTCCCCTAACCCCGCAGCGTCAACACTTGAGAGTGTCCGCGGCGAAATGTCATAGGGACAACCTGTCCCTGACTTGTAGATAGGCTGTTCTTCAGAGGCCCCTGGGTGTGAAGGACGTTAAAGGTTGGCTTTATTTGGGGTGGGGATTCAAGATCTTACGCAGGGTTTAGGTTAGTGACGATCAGTGAGGATGCCGGGTTTCGGGTGGATTGTGGTCGATGGAGGGAAGGGGGTTTGAGTGCCTACCTATGGCTTCGGTGGTGCCCCCCAGGATTTGAAAGAAGGCTCGGCTATTTTGGGTTTGAGAGGGGGTTTAGGATCCAGCTTCCTAGCCCGAGAGCCTTGAACCCACCCTCCTGAGGCTGAATGGTAAAGGAGAGCTGCACCTGCTGTCAAGGGATACTGGGGAACTTGCGAATGTCTTCAACACCCCGGATCTCTACTTAGCGGGGGTTGCAAGTTCTGGTTTTACATTAAAAGTTGTAGTTGTTTCACATTTCCAGAGGGTGACAAACATCAATGTCTGAAGGGCCTGGCTTAGTCCCTGAGGCGTACTTCTAGGGTCTTGGGTTAAAGCCGTTCGCCCGTTGCGCTAAGGAGACCCGCAACCTAAAGGTAAACCCCCCAAATCCTCGACCCTAGAGTTTAGGGCTTTAGGTTTGTGATTTGTTGTTGAATCTGTGGTTTTGGGTTCAGGTGGATATAAAGAGTTGTTGTGTGCCAGTTCTATGCTTATTTCAGGTCTTGGGATCGAATGGTTGAGCGGCTTAGGGATGCTAAGCTGAAGCTTTTACACGGTCGGACTTCGTGGGTGTAGGATTTCGGGGGATTTGGAGGTGAGAGTTGGATTCTTAGATCTCCCTATAGATAAGGCCTCAACATTAAAGCGGCCTTGGTGTGGTTTGGGGGCTCGATTGTTTTGGCGCCGAAGCGAAACCGCCACTGCGCAAGCGGCAGTGGCGAGGGACCAGACACCGCTAGAGCAGGGCCAAAGAAATCCGAACGCATGGTTCAGGGGCTTTGTACTTGTACTACCGTATCATCTTACCATACAGCCCTAAGACCATAGAACCCCCCTCAGCCCGAAAACCTTGCATAAACCCAAAAGCCTTGCCTAAGCCCCTAAAACCTTCGATGCCGTGAGCCCCGTAAACCCCAAAGCGCGGAATGCCATTCAAGCCTTCAAGCTGCTCAACTTGGTACGTTTCAGCGCCCAGAGTTGCTATTTGTAGTTCAAGAGGAGTATGATGATCTGGAGCTCCAAAATCTTCTTGGTTTTGCTGAAGACCCCGCAGCAGATAAGTGGCGTTTGGGTTCATGGGCTTATGCTTCATAACGGTGTCGTTCTTTGTTTTAGGTCTTGTTTTGCGCATTCTGGTTTTGATGGGTTTCAGAGGGGCTTTAGGATTTAGAGGGCCTGCAGAAATCCAGTATGGATGCCTGAATTTCAATTTCCTGAGTTTTTTCTATTGTATCTATGGCAGCCATAGCATCAACCACCCCCCCCCCCGATCACTTTTTGTGGCCCCGTTTGGAGCCCTGTACGACAACCCTTCTGAACGCCTCGCACACTTTCTGTGAAACCGTAAAACATGATCATCAGGGCCTTGAATCTACAGCCCTCAACTCACACTGTCGAGCTAATCCATGCAGAAGCCAGAGTACTTGCCAGCATTCTTTCTTAAGATCCTTAATGGAACTATACGATAATCATGGCCCTCCCAACCCTTTTCTAAGTATTCACTCCAGCAGCCCTTAGAAGGAGCTCTTAAAAAGAGTCCTGTATATTCTGACTATGAGCGCAAGGCCTAGGCCCTAAACTCTGAAACCCAGAACCCTTATTAAGGCGCCTTTCGTTAATCAGCAGGTCACGGCTCGGCGACAGCCCCGCTCTGAACGCTACGGCTTCTAGGCTGCAGTCGGGGATCTACGACGTGTTTTGGGCTGTGTGCTGGGTGTGTGAGTGTGTGTGTGTGTGTGTGTGTCTTTTGGGCTTCGCTCCGGTTCTTAATTCAGGGTAGCTCTTTGGGGTGAAAGGGTTAAGGGCTTCAGTTTCAGGGCTTCGGTCGATAAACTCTTGGTTCTTCTCTGGACTGGGGCCACTTTCCGAATCGTTCTCTAGACCATGGTATGGTATCTCATGTTGGAGTATACTTGGCCTCGGACTAGCACATGGCAGTCAACTCTGAACTCATATTGATCATGAACAAATTCATGCATCAGCTGTACATGTCCTAAGCTACGGAAATTATGAACAATTCTTCATTGTGCGTAGTGCAGGATTTTGGCCGCAAGCAGACCTTGCTTGTCCCACCAACCTGAACAGCCCGGCCTGGATAGTCGAGTGCGCGAGTCCAGGTCCCACCTAAACCCTCAGCAGTTTAGTGCCTGTTGGCAGTTCCCCTGCATCCATTTACGAGTTCCTGTTTGGAGTCGACAGCTGTTGGGTTGGGGGTTGGGGTTTCGTTGAACAAGGATTGGCTTGCAAGGTTTCAGAGTAACTAGCCTCATGGCTTGAGCGATGGATGGAGACCCTTTAATGCTACCAATGCCGTTAGCCCGTCACGGTAAGGGCCCGGAATGGTGTCCGATGCATGTAGAACAGCCGTATACCCTATCTGAAAAACTCGGTCACAGAACTCAACCATCGCTAAGCCCTAAACCGCGACCAACAAAACGCTTCCGACGTATTTCACTTCAACGCAGACTCGAACCACATGCCTCACCTGGTCTGTCCGAGTGTGAGCGCCGAAACTGTAAGACCTGCAACTCCTGAACCCGACCCTGAACTCCCAAACCTGTCCGAGTTCTGAGAGCTTAAAGCTCGAAAAAGACCCTACACCCCGTGAGGATTGAAACTTGAATCGAACCAAACCCGAATCCTAAGGCTGTCCGCCCTGTACTCTGCGATCCTAAACAGCAAAACCTGTCTGAGGTGCCTAAATAACTACCTATACTAGTTTAGGGGTTACTAAGGCCCCTGTCTTAGACTCCAAAACCCTGGACTCTAAACCTGCTTATATAAACTCTATTCCAAACGGTTCCAACTCCTAAACTGTAAACATGTTGCAACTCCAAGCTCGAAGCCCTCAATTCTAAACTGGCTTGAGAGCCGTCAAGCACCTAGAAGCTCAGCCAGTTTGAGCTGCAAGCTCAAACCCCTGAGCTCTGACGGGTGTCCCGAGGCTTCGGCAGCAGTCGTATATATCGAAGAGGCTCTGCGGGGTGCTTTAAGGTGTTTCAGAGATCGCGTAGTTTGGCTTTGGGGTTTTTGTTTCAGGGTTGTTTGCGTTTAGGGTGTACTGTTGGCCATGGTGTTTCAGTGAGGGTTGAGGAAATGTTGTTGTTCTCGGTCAAGACAAGGGAATTAACAAGCCAGGTAACCAAGAAAGGAACCGCTTTGGAGACTGAAACTAGGTAGGTAGGTATAAACACATGTGATATGTATTGTTTTTTGTTGTACTGCACCGTGCTGTAATGCACGGTGCTGTGTTGCATTGTATTGTATCACTTTTTTATAGATTATGCTATGTTTTCGTTCTTTGTTATAGTTTCAATGTATATTACAAACGAATGTACGTATGTAGGTAGGTTTGTAGATATGTATGTCTTTCTGTCTGTCTGTGTGTCTGTATATGTATATATGTATGTACGTATGTATGTATGTATGTGTGAATGTATGTATGTATGTGTGTATACATATGCTATAAAGTGTTGATACGGGCTATGGCTGTTCAGAGTATGTGCGAAAGCTTGAAAGCTTTGGCTGAGCAAACCCTCAACCCCACGCTGAATCCCCAACTCTGAATGTTTTCTTATGATCATTTCTTGGTCTTGAGGGTTGAAGGTTTAGAGGTTCGCAGACTGCGATTGTCCAGGATGTTCGATATACAGTTGTTTTCGTGTTCAAAGTGGCAACACGACAACATTCAAGATGAGTACTCATGGCCCAAAGCGTTAGCCTTCCAATCCTCAAGTCCTACCTAAACCGTGCCGCCGGAAGATACTACAAGGGCCTAAATGATCAGCAATACTATTGTGTGGTTCCTTGTTATAATTCAACTATAATATACCCCCAAACCCTATTCTGATTATTAAGGCACCTATACCATAGAACCCTACTATAGATCCCTTGCAGGAGCCCTTTAAAGGAACCCTATGTTAATTGTTAAGGCCCCTATATTAAACCCCGAAATCGTAAGCCGCGCAGTGGCTCTTGGCACTGCCAGGCAACGCCTCAGGAAGCGGCCAGCCCCATGCTCGGGTTTAGGGTTGACTTACCTTTGGTTTGTAGGGAATGGAAAAATGGTAGTGATAGTAGCTATAATTATTGTATCCCATTCCTCCAACTCCCTACTAACCAAAGGTAAGTTAGGCCTTCCTGGTTGAAGAGCAATGAAACTACGTCGCCTATCCAAGGTTTGTTTTATGTCACACTTATGTCTTATAAGAAGTTTGGGGCGGTAATGCCGAAGTTAATTTTGTTAGTCTTAGTATGCACGGGTTCAGTGTAATGTCGGGCCAAAAACTTCTGGGGTTTGGGGATGTGGCAGGGCATGAGGGTTCATGCGTGTTTACCGATACCATACTCGGGTCATGGGAGACCCCGGAGAAGGGACGAGGACGTTGGTCGAAGTTTGCCGGCTACAAAACCACCCCTAGACTCCCTAGGCTGGAATCCCAAGGCGCCTGTACCCTCTCGGAATGGCAATTTGACCCCGGATAGCGGGTATGGAGGTCTGAAAGTCGGTAGATGGTGGCTAGGTCGTCTCTCATCTTAACAAAAACAAGTTCGGGTAGACCAAGTCCGTCGATGGCAGGTGGGCGTTGTGCTAACCCACTCCGTGACATCATCCATACTTGCTTTCCTGCGTACCCTTGGCGTTAGGCCCTGCTTTCATATCCCGCACGGTTGCACTGCACGATTAACACAACCCCCAACCCCTAAAGGCTTAAAGGTCCATGTACCCAAATAGTATGTACATTGGCCCCAAATTATTCATATAGGGACTACTTTCAGGCCAACTTTTCAGGCCACAATATATACTACTTGGGTACGTGGACCCTTCGGGAAAAGCCTAAGACTTCAGTTAAAACCCTGTTTCCAAACTCCCAAGTCTTCCTCCAAAGGTCTGGCGCAGTCCTTTGGCAAGGCCGTGGTTGAGGGAGACGGGACATGCTAAGCTCATGCACGGCCCTGTGGTGGTGATAGCCGGGCCGCGAAATTCTAAAGGTTGTAAACTGAAGACGGTTAAACCGAGTCCATCTGGGAACTACCAGCCGAGCTAAACCCCGAAAGCCCTACGCCGCCACACCTTAAGGTAGCCAGAAAGTTGGAATATGATTATCCTAAGCCCTTTATCATAAATTACAAGGTATCCTACCCTGAAACCATATTCCAACTTTCTGGAGTTCCCTGTAAGCAGAAATGGGCGCCGAGCAGGCGGTTTTTCATCAAGCTGCTCCTTTTGCAGCCGCCACTGGAGAGGTCGCAGGGGAAGCTGGCGGCTTGAGAACGTAGGATTTGGATCTAATGCCAACAGTTGTTGTAATAAGGTATGACAGAAATAATAAGCATGATAATAGGAGTGTTTCATAGTAACAGCAATAACCTATAATCATAACCATAAGAATCAGAATAAGAGTAGCAATACGGGTATCAATAATCGCAATAATAGAATCATATTCATAGTACGGATAGTACTACAATTTACAATGATACTTTAACATCAAGGGTCCGGGTGCGGTGTTTGTACACGGTAGCAGCTTCAGCCTGATATTTTATCACGATTGCGTGTGAGTTCGGTTAGGTTTGAGGTTTAGGGTTTTGGACAGAAGGCCGTAGACCCCCACCCGAAACAATCGACAAGCCTGTGTAAGACCTTACTCGCCAAGACCCTCAAGCGGCCCGGCCGAGCATCCTAGGGTTTCCTGGACCACCCATCCTACGAGTTCCCGAGTCGCTCGCTGTTGAAATCAAAAGCCAGATTCCTGAGTCCTCGAAGCAGGGTCACGGGCCTCGGATTACGCATAAGCATTTCGCAAGGGGCAACTGTTGCTCCAAGTACGACTCCTGTATGACATCGAACAACACGAAGCCAACGAATTTTGATATCCCTTTGTAGGTAACGTCCCCGTGAAACCGTTGTACCACAATGGACCCCAAAAGCCCATTCTAACTACAAAGCGTGGAGGTTTTGCTGGGCATGAGGGATCTGTGTACCTCCTGTCCCGGCCACAGGTGTGTCGCCGGATTGGGGAGCTTTAGGCGCAGCCTCTGGTAAACAGCCGGGTGCCCAGGGGAAATCGCTATAGAAGCATTGAAATAGCATCAACTTCGGAGATGCTTCCTATGGGCCAGTAGTTTCTTTGTTCGTGGTCATAAACGGAGCTGTACCCCAGATTTAGATGCACAAGCTATGTATTTGGTGCTTGCAACTGGAGTAGGTACTTGGGTTTAGAACCGTCGTCTTGTAAATTAATATGTAGGAGAGTATATGGTTACTAGGTACTTGGACCCGCAGGGTTGTTTCCGGGTTGGAACATCGAGACTACAGAGCTTCAACAGACAGATGCAAGTAGGCAAACGATATAAATTCACATAAAACATGAATACAGTCAAACATTATATATATATATATATATATATATATATATATATGTATGTATATTCACACACAGACATACACACATACATGTGTAGGTATGTGACCACTCCTGCCACTCCGCAGCATATGCGCAGTTGTCGGGGCCAGGATGTTGCGCTATCACTGGCCCAGGTCTCTGGGCGTTCGCCAAGCCGCTGCAAGAGGAGGGGGCTTCAATGGAAGCAGGCGCGTGGAGTGTTTTGGTAAAGGGACGTGTAGGGTTTGTAGTACTTAGATTTTCTAGGGCTGAGGTTTCAAGCTCAGGCCTTGTTTTAGGGAGTAGCTCGATTACTCAATTCCGGGCTCGTTAAGGGACACGTGTCATATCATAGCCGGACTAGCCATGCTCAATTTTGTCGGAGGTGTTTTAAATTAGGCTCTCTGGACCCTGAACACTGCACTTGAAAGGATGCAGATACCTTTCAACTCAGAAGCTGTCGCTTTGGACGCCTTTCACGAGTCTAACCTCGCTTAGGTACAAAAATCAGAATCGTTTCTGTTTGGGGTTAGCATTCAGGGACATATTGGAGTTTGGGGTTTTGGAGAGACACTTTCCCTTAAATAGGAAAGGTTCCTCAAAGAGGACAAGAATCCCTTCATGGCAGCATTCCTGGGAGGCTTTCGTCGGGCGCATGCGCTGGCCAGCCTCTGAGATGCGAGTTCCATGCTCGATGAGGTGAACTGCTGCCCTGAGAGCCCCATACCCCTTCCTGCCGACTATTCCTCACATGATGCTTGAAGTGTAAGACTATGAAATCTGGACTATCCCCTTCGAGGTATCGGGCTTTTGGGTAGGTTGAGGGTCACTGTGTGCGCGGTGATTGGCCGGTTGCATTGAGGCTGTCGTATTCGAGATCTGAAAAATTGGACATGCCATTCCCGTGCACCGTGTAGTCCCTTTTATGTCTGGTCAAATACTGCACCCTAAAGCCCTGGGTGCACGGTTTCAAGTACGTTGCTAAGCACTCCACGGGGATATGGGTTCAGACCCACATTATTTGGGACATGTAGACCCTTGTTTAATACATCCATCAGGGGCCTACCTGTTTTGTATACCCTTAATTTCTATAAGACTCGAATGCACCCCTGTAAGGCCCGCAAAAAATTGCAAACAACCCACTATGACACGCTCAATCGCGCCCCAGCAAAGTTCTGTGATTTTCTCGGGTCAAGCTTTTCCACCAGGTCTTGGAAGGCACATTCAACGCGCAGGCGCCCCTGGATTCACGCTACATCAAGTCCTCCTGCACATCTAACAGGCTATACCATTGAAGGGGATATAGGGTCAGTCCTGTATCTAATTCCTACATCTGGGCTTGTGCCAGGACTCGACAAACAGCGCGTGAAGGCCAACCACCTCCAGGCACGGGCTTAAGACCATTTCTTGTCTGGGGATCTTATAGCTGTTTCATGATAAGGAGCGCGCAAGAATGTATGTCATGCGGAAGCCCAGGATCGAGTTCCCTGAACCCCGCACGCTCACCCCTTAAACCCTAATCAAAGCCCCAAACCCTGAACCCCAGGATCGAGGGCTTACCGCTGTTGGAGGCTGCTGCGTCAAGCAGGGGGCTGAGGAGCTCCATGCCGAGGTTTCTTCGAGAAAGCACGGAAGGGTTTATATAAGGGGTTTGGGGCGGGGATTGTAGGCGTTCGAAGTCTGGGTAGACTTGAGCCCAGTGGGAGAGAAGGTTTGGATTTTGCAGTGTTTCTATGAGGAGGAAGATACAACGGTTTGAATGTAGAAGCCTGCATCAATACAAACTTTTTCATGAGGGTTCCCTATGGTGATAGCAGTATCATATACCAGGGCCACCAACATAACGTTTGCGAGCGGGTCCCTATAGCCTAATACCAGCAATGGATATAGCATAAAGTTGGTTTGTTCACAGCTGCCAGAACAAAGTTGGGGCACATCGCCCTGTCACAAGGCAAAGCACCCTTGGACCGACCCAGCTACGATCAACATTAGGATTTAGGGCTTGGAGGCTTGGGTTTAGAGTTTAGGGTTTGGCGTTTGGAGGCCAGGTGTAGGAGTTCAGGGTTTAGAACCTTGAATCCTGTCGCACTTTACATGTTGAATCCTGTCGCACCCTGTCGACAACCCGCGCGCAGCACATGCGCTCCTCTGACTGCGGCAACCTGGAAGCCAGCTTGCACATGCAGTGCATCACGTTGTGAGGCCCTCTTGCCCTGCATAAGCCCTTGGGAACTATATCTCTCAACACATTTTACGGTGGGTGGGCGACCTTATTCCTCTGGAGTGAAGCTTTGCACTGCACAAATGATTGTAATTACCCCAAGCCGTAAACTAAATCCGATGTGAGCTCTGGCGGTGTTGCGAGGTGCTGTCGCCCAGCAGGACAGCGCTTGGCGAAACTGGCCAAGGGCCACTTAGGTTGTGGGGAATTGGGGTTTCGGGATTATGTCTACAGCGCTTGATGCCATCGAGCCTTGTTGTACCATCGAAGCCTGAACTTTTGTGATTATTATTCCTTGGTTCCTCGCTTGCCGAACCCTAAACCCTAAACCGTAAACCGTTTATACCATGATCTTCTCCAAAAGCTGTTCTGCCTATTCTGGGTTGTTCGGAGTTGCATAAGAGGGTTTAGGGTTAGTGGTTTAGGGTTCCCCGGCAAGACTTCAAGAGGCCTGGATGCAAAAAGGGTTTAGGGTTTCCTTTCTTCAGGGTACCCGGCAGTCGCAATAGGCCTGGATGCAAAAGGGTTTAGGGTTTAGGGGTTTAGGGTTTCAAAGGTAGTGAGTCGGGCCTTGTGCAGGTGTGTGGCCGGAAGCTGTTCCTTGCTGTCTCACTACCAAAGCCCTGAGCCCAGAACCACTAGCTGAAAATGGAATCCTAGAATCTCGGAAACCCTGAAAGAGTTGTTGTACTCCGAAGCCTCTTAGCCAAGCCACCAACAGCCTTTGGTGTCTAAACTACGTAGTACGGCTCTTTTCAGTCCGGCGCAATCCCCTACACCCAAACTCTAACCGCGAGCCCCATCTGGCGAGAGAGCCATGGCCGGTGGCACTGCGGGAATCTGGGATCGCTTGCGGAGAGACTCCGACATCAACAGTGTGCTGCAGGCGCATCAGAGCATCTGCAGGGTTCATTATTTGGTGTTCTCCCGCTTTTTGAAATTTGGACAAACCCTATAGACTACTAGAGTGCACCAAACCCCGGCGAGAAAGCCAGGCTACATTCAGGGGTCAAGGGTTTAGGCTACCACCAGGCGTCCTTGCGTGCAAGCTTGCAGAAAAAAGGGTACTCTCGTGTTTTCGAACTGCTACTGTATGTGTTTTTTTCTACCTGGGACACCTTGAACTGCCTCGACCCAAAGCGATAAATCCACTTTCCGTATTAGCTCCTCAAACCCCAATCCCTCGTCAAGCTAGCGACTCGCCGCACCCTCCTCTCTCTGCGTAGCAGGCCTTCCGGATCTCGAGCAAGGAGCCGCCAGCTGCTTTGGTGGGAGTTAGGATTGGGGGGAAATATTGGGGATATAGACCCTCGCAATAAGGTCCCCTTTTAAGAGAGCCAGAAATAGGGTTCAGAAGGGGTGCCCTTCAAGGGGTCTCCCTAATAATACTACCCATTTGGGGAAGATGTTGGTCGGGGATGGTGCTGCTGCTACTACCCATAGGCCCCAAAGTAGTTCCTTTTTGGGATGACCCTATGAGTTCCAAAAAGGAACTACTTTGGGGCCTTAGGGTATTGCTTCCACTACAACTACTGCTGCGATAATTTTGAGCATTAGTTTTCTTATTTTCCAGGAGAAGCTCGTACAAACTCCCGTGGAGGATGCCTGGCCTGAATCTTTCGGAACCCGATTGGGTGAAGGGTCTAGGATTTCGAACCTTTTGGCAAGGTTTGCCTTCAGCATCTGAAGCCTTAGCGTTTATGTTTTGGGTTTTGGGTTGCTAAATGCAAGCGGCAAGTCCAACTTTGCCCCAAATCACAGCCCTAAGCCCGAAACCCCCAAATGTCGCGAACCAAGAACCTCGTCTGGCTTGTCCGAGTTGCGAGAGCGTAAACCCCCAAAACCGTACCCTAAACCCTTTTGTCCCTAATGTCTCCGCATGTTCTTTGTATGCATTCCGCGTAAGAACCCGTGGATCGGGTCCGAGGGATTTCGTGTCAAGCCGGTTCGACAGAATGTGACGTTGGTAAGATAGGGGCCTTAGCAATTAGAATAGGGTTCCGGGGCCCATTGTACTATGCAGAGTATGTACAGTATAATGACCCCAACCCCAATATAATAAGGAACCCCCAAAATAGTAGTGATAATCTAAGTATTTAGGCCCCTATGGTACATCCAATTATGCCAGGGCTCAGGGTTTTAGGGTCTAGGGTTTGTTTAGGGTCTAGAAATTATACCTGGCTAGACCCAAACCCAGTCAACATCCTTCAATCATTCACCCCCACAGCCTCAACCCCCAATCAAAACGCAGCTCCGTATCTCGATTCCTGTTCAGCCCTTATGCCTTGTACTGAAGCTTTCATGAACAGCCATCACAAGATTTCGAGTGTCACAATACCCCTAACATCCCTAAACCCCTAGCCTAAGCCCTGAACCCGATAGATGGAACCCTGGGAGCTAGAATGCGATCTCGGGATGATCGAGCGGACGTAAAAAGGAGTTCAACAAACAAAAAAACGAAAGCGATCTCAGGTTTTAGAGGCATGCATGCAGCAGCGGGAGCTGTCCAAGGACGCTTGGATCGTTCTAGAGCCTCCAGGATTGATGAACGCTTTAGGGTGTGAGGGTCCTCTAATACACGGTTTATAGCTTAGGGTAACAGGCCCGCAAAGCCCGTGCTGAGAAAGGGTTTAGGGTATCCAAGTTTGCAAAGTTTCTGTAACTTTGTTGTAGAAGGAGTTTACGGGTTGGCAGGGTTCGGAGTTTGAGGGTACCTGGACCCCAAAGTATGTAGAATAATATCCTTTTATTGGTATTGGGCTGTTATTTTAGCTACTTTTGGGGGTTTAGGTATAGGTCTTCAGCGTCTACTGCAGGGTTTCCGGTCCGAGGTTGCCTCCCTTTAGGTTGGCGTGCGGAGCGCTGTAACCCCCGGAACCATACACCTTGGACATCCCTAAACCGCACAACGAATACCCTAAACCGTGAAACCGGCTCTTCCGAGATTGAATGCCGAAACTAAGACATAGCCTACAAACCCCTGAGCCGTTGCACGACGGGGAGTCCTAAGCCCAACTTAATCACAACCCCTTCCCCTAAGAATCATAGTACACCCTACAGGGCTTATATAGATATTTCCCAATACCAATTGGGGGGGGGTCCTTATCATTATTACTACGATTAATTTTATTATCATTGTATAATGGGCCCCCAAACCCTATTCTAATTATCAGGGCGCCTATATCATTCTTTTGGGCTTAGGGCCAGGTCGACCTTGCGAGGCGGGTACCTAAACCCACCAAAATAACACTAAATTCTATCTTTTTGGCCTTGGTTGGCTAAGTCGGACCTGTAGGCCCTTTTGGCACCCCCAACCCAGGAGAAGCAGCGCCAACTGCTGGACCTGAAGACAGCGCTCGCTAGGCGAGTTTACCATGTACCTATACCACCCTAGACTAAACTATGCTAGAATTAAAGTAATGTACTATCATTACTATACTACAGTTGCAATACAATATACCATACTATACTATACTATAGCATAGTGTTTGCATGGGCGAGCTTTAGGTTTCGGGTTTGAGGGGCCTTGGCGACTCGCACGTTTTTTTCCGGAGTGGCTGAGTGTGAGGATGTAGGGCACCGGAAGAGTTCCGGGATTTCGTTTTTTTGTTTGGAGTTCAGGGTTCTTCAGATTCAGGGCTTCAGGGTAGGGTGTAGGGTAGTATGGAAGTCGGAAGAGTTGGCGATGGTATCTCCTAGTAGTTGTAGTCCCATGATGACCATTCTATAATGCAGGCACCAATTTTCAGAATGAGAGAGATCTGAAGAGCTGAGGATTGAGGGCCCAGAGCATAAACAGAGTCGTCGTGCACGTCTTTGCTTGAGTACAGGGGTGCCGTTGCAGATCGAGCTTATATTCAGCTGAGGTTCCTTTACCCCGGACCCTACGCCAACGTCTTGGAAGACTTTGGCTCTCACCCTGGGTCGTGTTGCGAAGGTTGCTCTGTTAGGTGGCTTCTGTTTGAGATCCCACGAGGTCGGGCGAAGCAGTCCGAACGGTTGGATTGGGTTTTGGGGTATGTGGATTAGAGCGTCAGACAACCTTTTTTACTGAGGAAGCAAAATGAAGTTCCTGCAGCATTGAAGCACCAATTTTGCGCATCAGCCTTTAACGGCACGCGCGCTACACATCTGAAGCCGTCCTCAAGAAAGCACGCAGCTTTTGGCACAGAGACCCTCGATTTGACCCGCATTCAGAGAACCCGTCCACCTCCCAAAAAGCCTCGAAAGGACGAGCCGTCATGGCCACGACATGACCAGTGGATATTCCCACGAGCCGCAGCAGCTGAACGAGGAGCAGCCAAAAGCGTAAGACCTGCTGGATCCCTTGAAACAGAAACTTTTTCAAGCCTAGCAGATCCGAATCCCGTGACCCTCAACCCTCACCCAAAATCGCATCCTTTGCACCTGAGGATCATCCCTAGGGTTTCTTTATATAGTTGTACTAGTATAGTATTATCCCATCACCTTATTCTCATTATCAATGCCCCATAGTAGACACTGCAAGCTTTCTCTGCGAGTCTCGTGAGGAAGAAGCTCGGAGAGTCAAGTTCCTGCAAGCTTGTGTGGATGCCAAGCCACTGAAGAAAGACTGCGTGCCAGGGCTGATCTCAGGGTCTAGTGTCAGGGTTTTTAGGGTTGACTCTGCGCATCAACATTGGATTGTCCGACTGTCATGCTGTGGGCATGCTTATGATTGTTCTGCTATGTTCTGCTCACCGTTACTACTACTTGTTGAGTACTGCAGTCAGTCTTGTTTTGGGTATGATTCAGCTTCGGTCGTGGTAGGTGCATATCTCGATACTTTCGTTGCTTCTTTTGCTGGTGGTCCTGAAGTTTCAGTCAAAGGGGAAGAGGAGGGACCCTTAATGCGGACCCCCAGCCTATAATGGGCAATACCATGGGTATATACTATAGCTATATTAAGGGTATATACCTAGGGGTCCTTCTTAACGGGCCCTCCTTTTACCCTTGGATTCAGGTCAGGGCCTACCACACGACCACCTACAAAGCTGCTGCCGCCATGCTGGCGGAGGGATGCCGGCCAAGCACCTCCTACAACTGGCTCGCAGGCTCGACCAAGCTACTTTTAGGGCCTGGGTAGGTAACCTTCAACCCTTTGGGGTGTAGATAGTATAAGGTAAAAGCCAGAAAGTTGGAATATGATTATCCTAACCCTTCTATGGTAAATTATAGTGTATCCTACCATGAAACCATATTCCAACTTTCTGGAGTTCCCTGTATAGTCCTACTACAATTTAGCCCACTGTTTTGGACAAGGATGCGCAGCCCCTAAGCCACAAAAGCAGAAGGTTTCACATAATTCTAGGCTGTTTCAGTGTGTTCAGGGTAGAGGGGTTCCTGATTATGATTAGAGTTATCTGAGTATAATATTAAAAAAAACCCTAAAACCCCATTCTAATTATGAAGGCCCCTAGATTAGAGTGTTAGAGCCTGGACATTTGTTTTCCCTTGGGGCAATGGACCTCCATGCCTGAGCCCGAGCAGCTTGCAAGGGGCCGGAAGACCAGAGACGTGATGCTTGTTGTCTTGTTGTTTTGTTTTAATAGGGGTTTAGGGTTGAGTTATTATGGTATCTCATAGTATCTTGTAGTGTGTTTATATATATATATATATATATAAATTATAGTACAGATTGTGTATGAGATTCCTCTGCAGGGCGGAGCCTCAACGATGAGCGCTTCTTTTGCGTGACGCTCCTCAGCCCGATTGCCTTTGGCTTCCCACAAGGCCTCGGGAGGGGTCGCTTCCTTGAGACCAGAGGAAAGCAGGGAGGTCTGAATCAGATCCTCAGCCCTGAAGCTGCTGTAATTAGGGGTCGGGTAGAGGCTGTTGGATCGGGGAGTGCTATTAAGGCATTCAGACGTGGTGTACCTCCTTGCAATGAAGTCGGGTTTGGGATAAGATTGAAGAGATATGTCACCCCGAGCCGAGCTGCACATCGCAAAATCCTAAGCATCGGCTGGAACTGCGATGCCTCATATTCATCGCGACATATAGCAGCACTTGAACGGCGAAATATCGTTTCGTCGCAGATCCTTAAGGCCGCAAGGATACAGAGATAGTATCATACAGTAGACACTGGGGGTCCACAGTCTGAAAAAAGTATTGGCACATTCGCCCACTTGCAGCCCCTACCTAAACTCATCCAAACCCCAAGCCCAAAACCCACCCACGAACTAACCCTGCACGCGGGCATGTCCTTGCTAGGTAGTAGGGAAAAAACTACCGTCCGGAAAAGTGACTTTCTCAACACTGCAGCGGGCTAGAGGTTTGAAGCTCCAGGGAATGCGAGGCTTGGTTTTCTTAGGAGGTGACCCCCCCCCCCGGACAAAGATTAGGGGTTGAGGGTTTAGGATTTCGGGTTCATGTAGGGTTTAGGCTGTTGTGCTTTACAAGGAACCCCAGAAAGTTGGAATATGGAATAATGGCAGGATCCCCTAAGATTTACCTTAAAGGGATTATGATAATGATATTCCAACTTTCTGGCTTCTACTGTAAGGGCTTCGGTACCCAGAACGAGAGAAGCCTTGGAGGCGAGTGGAAGAGGCGAATGCTCCTCAACAACTTTGGGAGGGAGGCGCCCTGAGTGCGAAGAGGAAGGTCACTGAGGTCTATGGACGCCTAGGCCTAGTTGACAAGGGAAAGTCCTTGTGTGTCTCCTCCATGTCGAGAGATAGATCAGATGGTTAGATATAGATAGACAAATAGATACATAGAAAAAAGATGCAGAGGGTAAATCCTTCAAAGCCCTTCGGCATTGGTCGTTCTGGCATTTCTGGCTATCCTGCTGTTTTGTGGGTTGGGACAGAACTGCTTTGCAACGGCCATGTTCTGGATGCCTCCAGGGATTTGGGTAAGCCTTCGGTCAGTTCCTCGAGTAGACAGGCCAGCCGCGACCCACACGAAGTTTCGCTCGGGAGCTTGGAAGAATGGATGACCCCTAAATCCATGAGTTTGTGTCGAAATCTCACAACACCCCAACCTAACCCTGAAACCACAGTCCAAGCCCTTTTTCGGAGGCGGGAGGAGATGAGGGTTCGCCGAAGAGCTGCCGGAGTTGCTTCTCGGATTTTCCTGAAGACTCTTTGGAGGCTGCTTTCGACAGTTCTAAGTTGTGAGAGTCAGCATGAGAACAGCTTCCAGTACAGAACCAACCTACAGCATCCTACAGCTGCCTCCTCCGAACCTGATGGTATGTTGAATCCAATCGGCTATACTTCGCTGCTATGCGCAGCCTGCAGCAATCAAGTTCTCAAAGTGGATTCTGGGTTTGGGGCTTCGATTTTGCGACGAACCCCGAACTACTTCTGATTCCGAACCGAGGCAAAAGCACTCGGAGCAACAGCAGCGACTGGGTGCGGGAGCAACGCGTGCAAGTTTGCTTGGTGGTGGACGTCCCAGTGCCTTTGTGGCATAGATTTAGGTTTTGAGGCTCAGTTGACGTCTGTTTGTGTTAACATATAGGTTTTACTAGTTTCGGATAGTATTCACTTCTTATCGCTACATGGCTATGCTATACTATGCCCCAAAATCCTACTAAAACTATGCAAGCTCTCAACACTAGAACCTCTATAGAGCCGCATGTGGGTGACAAAAAATAGAGCCGCTTAAAGGAGCCCGTGGAGGAACGCTAATCTCATTACCAAGGCAATTGAGGCCTGTAAGTTTGGATACCATACCAGCACAGGCCTGAAGTTTCAGTCCGTTGACTGGAAGTCCTCCTCGCACCACATTCAGGGGCTTGCGCAATGAGTCATCTTCCTATTCGGGACTTTCCGAAAATTTGGGGTACCTTATTTAGGGGTACTTAGAATAAGGATCCTACTATTTAGGGTACTATATTAGGGTCCCCTATAATCGGAAACTCTCATATTCCTTTTGCAGGTCTACTGGAGGAGGAGTCTACTCCACCTACTCTTGAAACCTTACGTGCCTCCCCGTAGCTCTGATAACCCATGAAACCCCGCAGCACTGTATTAAGAGTCTCAGGTTCTAAACCCAAAGCCCCAAACCCTGTACATCCTAAGTATAACTCTAAGGGCCTAAACCCATAGCCCTACACCCTAGGCCCAAAACCCTTAACTCTAAACCCTAAACTCTAAAAGCCCCAACACGTCAATCAAACCCCGCACAGGTGCCCTCGCTGCGAGATGCTCGGACGGCCCCAGAGCAGCGCCACAACGAGAGCATCAGGTGCGAAGACCCTGAAAGCGCTAAGGGTAGGGTTGAGCAGTTCCTGAAGGACCAAATGACCCTTAAAAGCAGGGGCCCTATACCCAAATACTATGAATCCGTTTATGGTATATGAACCATAAACCCTTTTAGGGTTCATTTCGTCCTTAAGGTTTAGGGTGTAATGCGCAGTTCAGGTTTTAAAAATCACCCCCAAACCCTGAACACTCTGGAGGGTTAGCTTAAGGCTTTCTCTGACACTCTTACGGGTTCGGGTTATCGGGGGTAGGGTTTGGCGGTGGTAGTTTAGAGTTTAGAGCAGGGTTTTAGTTCTTAGGGTTGAGAGGTCGTAGGGAATAGGGCTGCAGCTCTAGACCTTATGCCCGTAGTGCAAGCCCTAAATCTCAGGCTTTATGGTATACCCTAAACCCTAGACCTTAAGCCCTTAATATAAGCCCTAGATCTTATGTTATGTTATATGTTATATCATGGACGGGTCCCTGACTCCGAGCAGCCAGAACGTGATCTCGTCCCTCCCCGTTTGTCCCCGTCAGGTCTGAGAACCGGAATGTGCACTACATCCCAGTGACTTGGGAATGAAGAAGGAGCATGGCCAGGTTTTGCGATCCTATCTGAGTCTAGCGTTTTGGTGTTTAGGGCTTGGCGCTCGGATATAGGTGCAACCGAGGGCTTTGGGTGATGTGCGTTCCCAAACGCTTGTGGTTATGGTTTAGGGAACCAAGGAGAGCTTTCTGCAAAATATGGGCGTGCATGCCCTGCCGGCGGACAGCATTGTCTATGCCTTCCAGTTAGAGGACAGCAGGTGAAGATGTGGTGAGTTCCGGATGAAATATGGGGCCCTTCGTCATACTGCTCGTACAGTGCGCGACTCTCAGGAATCGTACAGTCATATGCAGTACTCACTTAGAAACTATATAGTAGTATCTTGTTTAGGCTGGTATGTTCGTGCTTGAGTAAGACCTCATCGAGAAGCACCGGCTTAGGTTCTCGGGCTTCAGTGGCTTTTCTCTGGCCTCCGGCCGTAGGAACCCATCTTTGCCTTATTCGCGCTCCACTCATTGGATTGCGGAATTCTTTGCGCACCCCTCTCTTGTTGAATTGAGACTTGCAGCTTGATCAAAGGATACCGTAAGATACTCTGATTGTATTTGTGAATTTCCGTTATTACGACAGCGAGCCCATGTGGCAGCCTGCATTGGTGCTGCCAGAAGACTCCCCAACCCCAAAATGCAAGCAACTCTCTTCACCTAGACGTTGAAGGGTACTAATCCAGCAAAGCAGGACTTTGCTCGTTCCGAAGTTATCGCCTGTGAGTCACGACCTCCAGGCCGTAGTCGGCTCCCATTCCAAGCCACGGTTTAGGGTTTAGGGGTTTAGGGTTTAGGGATGCGTCTCCAAACTTCAACATCCTAAGCTACCCTGATCTGGCAAACTGCTTCTGTCGAACATTTCCAGGTCCAGAAATCCCACGTAAACCCCAGGTACGGGTCCAGGTGCAGGGTTTCGGTGACAGGTTTTGGGGGTTTGACCTGTTGCCTTCTGATGCCAGGTCACAACTGGCTGTCTTTACAACGGATCTCACTAAGCTCCCACCTTCCTCTTTCCCGAACCTGACCCCCACACGATAATCTAAGTTGTTGAGAAGGTTTAAGTGTTTGTGTAATTCCACCATGACGAAGCGGTTATCGGTTAACCCGTTTCTGTGCAAACGGAGCTACCCGACTACAGACCTTGAAGCACGGACTCTGCTGACAAGGACATCCCCACCGAGGCAGTCGATCTGAGTGACCTTTCTCCTTCAAAAGCGCAGCTGGGACTCAGAATCAACGGTGTGTGTTTATGTTCCTTCACTGCTTATCGTATATATACCCTCATGTGTACATGCCGCCTGCGTGCATGCTTTCGCATACAGACGCATATCCCTCTATCACCTTCGACCATCCCTCACAACGCCGCGTTTAAAGCATCCGGTGGGCAGCGCAAGGTTTGATTTCGCGGCGAAGGTGCAGCCGCGTGTGGCAACTGGGATCTTCCTGGGCTGCAAGGGTTTCCTTGGTTTCTTCTGGGGAGGTTCATGGGGTGTCTATAGGTTTGTATAGGGTTCATGGAATTAGGGAATAATTATAAGGACTTTGGGCTTTACTAAGGGCTTGTGGCTTTAGGTTGATTTACTGGCCTTTGGATCCTTTGAAGGAGGTTCGCCCCTGGCATGCCATGGTCAAACTGCAGTTACTGTAGTTTAGCTCAAACCCAACTATACCCAGATCTACAGTCTGAGCCCTTAACCCCTCAACGCTAGCCCCTCAAACCCCACAACCTAAACCCTACGCCCCTAAACCCGAAGCCCCTAAACCCTAACCCCTCAGACCAAAGGCTTGCGTGGCCCTAGCCCTAAAGCCTACTAGATTGGTTTGATTCGGGCTGCAAAATGCTTAAGCTCGAGAGCGGCTTTCGACTAGTGATTTTCTTGGCGCTCGGATTGGGATGGAAGTTAATTGTTTTTTTGGGCCGAAGCTGTGCAATATTCCAAGGACAAGGCAGCACGGGACCTTGATCTCTTCGAGCTCGCCTGGCTACTAGAGCTGGGTGGCAAGATGAGACACACGGAGCGTGACCATGTCTGCCAGATCCTGAACGTGTTTCTGGGCGAGGTCCTTTCAGAAATTGAATTTTCGTGGTTCAGATAAGCCCAGTTAGGTGTTTCGATATCTAGCAGCTTCCTTGCTTGCTTGTGAAATTGGGGTATTGAGAAAATGTGTCAAGGGGGGCTTCGGTAGTTTGGGGAGCTTGCAGCTACTCGGGGGGCCGCATACACACAAACAAAAGCTATCAGCCTGCACAAAACCCTGCACAGCCCCGTCATGCATCTCTGTTGATAGTCGCAACAAGCACGAAGTTACAAGGTTTGCGAGGCACACCGCGAACCCCGGCGGGTTGAAGTTCGGCATCTTCGACGGCAAGTCGGCATGGAAGGCGCCGGGTTTCGGGTTTAGGCTTCAAAGCTCGGGTTTGGGATTGAGTTTACGATTGAGGGTTTCAGTTTAAGGCTTCTCATAAGAACCCTAGATAATTCGAGGAGGATGTCCTAGTTGATGCTATAGGGCTTCTCATTCGCATATGTTAGACCTTGGCTAATCAAAGGGGTTTAGGGTTCTCCGAGCCCGCAAAAGGTTTAAGCGTCTTAGGGTCACGGGCGTATTGCTTGAGGGTGCTCTAGGCCATGGGTGAAGTGGAAAGCCTGTCGCAACAAAAGGGCGTTTCACAAACCCTTCTGTAACCTAAGCTCCCTCGTTTAGTGACGTTCCGACTTCTCAACCCTGTCACTGGGCTCGTCCTTGCGAAGTAGGAGGCAAAAACTCAACCCACGACGTTTGGGTTTCTTTGGTTCAGCTGCTCGGAGGAAGGTTGGATAGGACATGGTCCTTGGAGCCTAGGTCCTCTTCCTTCAACAGGAACCTAAGTAGTGGGACTGTTCCTGTTTCGGGGCAAGCACGTGACGAGCCCCCGAGCTATCTTGGGTTTCTAAATTGCCCCTACGCAAATCAAGACGAAACCTTCCACCCCCAGCTATCTATTCCAAGCTACTAGTATGAAGGCCAGGGAGTCTGGCTTGGCCTTGTCGGACATGAAGCAGATCTTCTGGCGGTGGGTCCGTGACGGCAACTTCGACATCCAGGAGCTCGCGCTGAGTCTATGTGTGTTGCTTGGTTTGGAGCTTCTGTGGGTGTTCAAGGGTTTTCTGGATGGTTTGCTACGGGTCTGGTCAGGGGTTGGTAGGTTGCATCTGGGTTCCCCAACACAATACAAAAGCTTCAAGCGTCAACCTTTGTTGGATTGGTAGATTGCGAGATAAGGTCATGTTCTCCTGATGCTGAAAGGCATGTTTCAGTGGAATGAACCTTCTGTCAGGTTTACGGTTTGCGCCTTCTGCCCCAACCCCTGAGACCCTAGCTAACTAGGGTTGTGAGGGGCAGTGCAGCCGGATGTTCGGATTGGCTCGCCAATGTCGAGCTAGTGAGACTATTTAGATTATGCCTGCATACCTTCTGTTAGGGTTTCATCTACCTAGACCCCCAAAAGTAGGTAAAATACTGGCCCAAGCCCTATAAAAGGCTATTATTCTACATACTTTTGGGGTTTCGTCTAGTGGTTCTGGCTCGTCATACGAAGTCCAGTCTCGAGTCGAAACATTCGACGACACCGGGGATCCCCACACCACCATTAGGGGTTTATAAGGGTTACTATAAGGGATCTATAAGGGTACTGTAATAATAGGGGCCTTAATAATCCTATAACTTACCGTTGGTTAGTAGGGAATGGAGGGATGGGGTAGAATTATAACTACTATTACTACCATTCTTCCATTAACCAAAGGTAAGTTCAGCCCAACTGCTCACATCAAATGGTCTTCACGCCTGGGGCAGGACCTGCTGCAAGCTGGATGCCCTCTAACCGAGTTTCGAGACTCGCACAACTGGCGCATTGTGGGGTTGGTAACATAGGGTCTGGATAAGCAACAAACACCCGAAAACACACGTATCACGGCAAAACTACACCAAAGCTCTATTCTAAGAAGTTCGGCCCCTTTCTGCAGCCCTCTGTCCATGCCTCCACACCGCAAAAGCGGGAGCCGGCAAATACCCAAATCTGCAGCGCGGACCCACACGGTCCTAGCCTACAGTGTCCTATCAACCCCAAGAGAACATTCAAATGATTTTATGGTTAAAAAGAGGGATATAGTAATGCGACTCGGTGCTTGCAAAGTGGGTCCTCGGATCTGCCTCGTATCCAAACCCACTCGGAAGGATCAGCATGGAATTTTTTGTATGGCAAGGAAGGCAACCCGAAACAGGGCTTCTTCCTTTTTAATGATGGGGGTTGTTGCTGAGATCGAGAATGTTCCCTAGTTATCGTTCTTGTTCGCTTGAGCTGAAGAGGGCATTTGAGATGACCCGCGGACTTTTGAATGCCAAGTCGCCGAGCGCTGACATTACCCACCGTTCAATGGCCCGAATCCTACTTTCGTGGCCTAAATAATTACCTGAATTTTGGGGGATCCCTCTTATAACTATAGTATTGTGGGCCCCAAGACCCTGTTCTAATTATTAAGGCCCCTACTTTACCCTGAAGCCTCAACCCTCAGCGACCTGAACTAAGGAGAAGCCGGCTGGAAAGCGTGCTCACTGAAGCAACAGGGGCTCTTTGATGCTGCGGAGCTCCGAGGTGAGAATCCTGCCGGGTGCTGCTTACCTGGAGGACCAAATGACCCTTAAAAGCAGGGGGCCCCCATACCCAAATACTATGAATCCCTATATGGTATATGAACCATAAACCCTTTTAGGGTTCATGTCGTCCTTAAGAATCCCTATATGGTATATGAACCATAAACCCTTGTAGGGTTCATGTCGTCCTTAAGGTAGGCGTTCTTATATTCATGTTTAGCATAGGCCCAAGGAATCCCAAGGGATATTGGAAGCATATTGCTTGCTTTCCCCGGGCGTATAGTCTGACCGCGTAAGGCTTGTCGCTTTAAGGTTTCAGGGCGTGGTGGTTTCAGGGTTAAGGTTTTGGTCTTGTTTTGTGGCAGAAGCCACAAGAATCAGAGCACCAACCAACATCACAGCACCGATCCTGATCCAGATTCTATCTTGATGCACCTAGGCTGTGCAGGAGTTTCTTAATTGCGGCCTGAGGCACCCCCGACCTGAAGTGGAGGCTTTGACGTAGAGACTGCGATAAACATAACATAGGGGCCTTAAGAATTAGACTAGGGCTTTTGGTAAACGATACCACTAAAAAACAGTAAGGAGCCCCTCACTAGCATTGGTAAGGGTAACCATTTAGGCCCCTGGAGTTCATCGGTGAGCAAGGAATGGTGTTCCATGCCACTTCCCTCCGACCTGAGCCTTCAAGCCCCGATCCGCGAGCCTAGCAAGAATCAGAAGCCTGCAATGTCCTTCCTTGCTCTTCTCTGACCCCCGAAACCCTTGACTCTGACCCTGCACACCCAAAACCCTGACCGGGCTCAGAGACAGCTGGAGGTGCTGGCTACACAGCTCAGGAGCTGAGGGAAGCGAGCTACAGCAGCGAGGAGCCACAATTGACGAACACCATAATAACATCGATAATAGTTTTATGACTACCTACTGCCATTGAATAACCATTGGTGTTCATTATCAACATCAGTCTTTTTACTGCTGTGAGTTGTGTTTCTTCTATTGGTATTGCTTTTTGATTCTTATAATCATGATAATGGTTCATATTATGGAGATGATGTTCTTGTTGTTACGTGTACTATAACTCAGTTCTGCTAGTCTGATTTTATTTTTGTCTGACTTGTATTCTTCTTCTTATTATTGTTTTCTCCTTCTTTGTATTTTCTTATCTTCAAACAACTGGCCCTTCTCCCAGAGGTCCAAAATAGCCCTTGTTTGGACACTTGGGTTTGGGAGAAGAGCAACGGAGGTAGGCACTTGGTGGCAAGTATATGTTGGCTGGGTTTGGGGTTTAGTGCTCAGAAGGGTTTCTATAGGGTTTAGGGTTTCTATAGATATGCGTAGTGCAGGTGTGAAAAGGGTTTCTAGATGCTCGCATCCTTTCAGAGCCATTCAGGGTCGAAGGTTCGTTGTTCCGGCGAAGGTTCAGGGTTGAAGCAGGCCTTCAGCACACGGTTTGCAGTGCGACCGCTGCTGCCGCGTTGTTGTGGTTGTAGTTGTCCAGGATGAGTTGTATCAGTCTCGGAAAAATCAGAGAACAACCGATCCTGTTTCATAGTAGTTGACCATATTTCCTGGCAGTCGGAAGTAATACCGCGGAACCAAAGCCTTCGCAAGTATAGTTTCCCTCCAACTCGGCGAGGAGCTTCATGCTGGTGGCTACACGCTGGAAGAGCTTCAAGCGGGCGGGTGCACAGCCAAGGATTCGACTGGGCATTTCCCTACGGGAACGCTGAATCTATCTTGCTTCGGCTTGTTTTTAAATAACATTTGCAAGCCCCCAGCGGTACAACACCACCATCACCATCACCACCACCGCCACCACGACGACGACCGTTGCTACTGCTACCACTAGTACTAGTACCTACTGCGACTGCTACTACTGCTACTGCTGCTACTACTGCTACTACATATTGCTGCGATTGCTGCCACGACGACGACTACTCCCAAAACTACTACCACCACTACACTACCACTCCGGCGACGACGACTACTACTGATGCGGGTCGTGCAGGGCTTTGGGGTTTCGGGAGGACGTGCGAGGGCTCGGCTACTCCGTGCAGCAGATGCGCGCTGCCGGGTACACGGCCGAACAGCATCTCACCTACCCAGAGGCGTTGAGGTTTCTGCGGCTTAGTTTTCAGTACCTTGGGGCCTTTAGGTTTCAGCTTTTAGGGTCTCGTGTTTCGAGCTTGCAACACTTTCAGGGCCACACTCTTGCCCTGAATCCGACGGCGCCGTGCCATTCCCGATGGTGTGCAGGCTCCAGGGCTGATAGATTTCTGTGGAATAGCGGGTTGCACGATGACGTTGTTGGCATACTCAACTGAGTCGCCGATCAACAAACCAGTCATGACACGAATTTTCGCAATCGGAACAACGACGCATCTTCTCGAAACATCCCCTAGAACCTTCACAATTAAACTACACATCCATTCCTGAGGATCGGTCCCGCTGCCCTGAACCAATTTGAAGCCCAAAGCCTGAAACTTGGAAGCCAAGGCTGCGTGCTTGCGGGTTCCCAGCAGATCATCTTCGGGAGGGAGGTTGCCCAGCTTCCCTGCATCAGGGTTTCAGGCTTTCGGGTTTGCAGATTTGGGGCTTTCGGGGTTGAGGCTTTGGGTTAGGGGTTCCTGTCAGAGGTTCAGGTTCGAGACTCTGGGGTTTAAGTTGGCACCCAGGGTTCGAGGGTGTCCTTGCAGCACCACTGGACAGGCTTGGCATCCACAGACAGGTCGGCAAGACTGAGACAGCTGTCATGAACGACTAAAGGTATACCAAGTCAGTATGAAGGTCTCCAGCAGCGGAGCACTGCAGTAAGCGTCGTCAGATCCTCCGCCGCGGCACTCGCTGTTTGCATGTCACCATGCAACTGTGACGATGAACAGTTCTGTAACCAGCAAGAACATTGTGACACCATCATCCCAACCACCATCATTATCATCATCTTTTATGTTTTTTTGCATCATCGTTGTGGGCTCCTTGCTGCCTTACGGTGTGTGTTACAGGCTTTCACGAGACATCTGTTCTGTGACTTTGTTAATTGATGCGTCTTGTGCTGCAAGAATGCTGAACCCTGGCAGCATCGGCCGGGCATGCGCCATACAGGCCGACCCCAATCTAGGTAGCTCAATGCCGAACTTCCTTGGCCAAGACTGGATTCCTGGACCCCAGACCAGCGAAGCTCCATAACCGTGTATCCTCTGACCTTGCAACTGACAACCCGTAGCAAAATCGTCAGCCCTACGTTCAAGCTCTAAGCACCACCCCTCGACAAATTGAAGCCCGAATCCAAGCATGCCTGACCTAGACCCTCAAACTTAAGCATTGAATTCTCTAGAGCTCGGGTCCAGCAATGCGAAGGCTACAGAGCAGGGGAGCTGCGAGTGGCAGGCTACGGGGGACTGTCCAATCTCATTGCCTCCAGAGGGGTGGGGTCCCGGGTTGAAGGGTTTCGGTTTCGGGTCCGCCGCCTAGGGTTTACAGCGACTATAATGTTTGAGGTTTGGCATTGGGTGCGGGACCCTAAGCCCTATGAGCCCTAAGCTCTAAGCCCCAAAAGAGGCTACTCCATCCTTCAGCTGCGAACTGGCGGCTACACCGTCCAGGAGGCCTTGCATTTGTGGGCTTGTGGCTAGTGATAGGTTATGGTGAATGTTAAGGTTTCAGGTTTTAAGTTGTGATAGGTTTAGCTTAGGATTCTGAGTTGGAGGCCTGGGGCATTGTGCTAAGGGGCATGTGGGGGGTTTAGAGTTCTGGCGGGAATATCTATCCCTCTTCTGGCTCCAGGTGTCCTCATAGTCATACTTTCGATCACAGTATCTATGTCAGTGCAGGCACGAAGACAGGGTTTTCTGGGAGCCGGAATATGGAGGTTGGCTCTGTGGTGGATTCGAACATGTAGATGTACAGTTAGTACGAAGACAATGTACTGGGTGGACCTTTCGAACATTTTTTATTTTATGGGGTCTCTGTGGGTCTCAACAACTCGCCAATAGTTGTATATGTTTGAAAGGGTTTGTGGGTCTCAACTCGCCAATAGTTGTATATGTTTGAAAGGGTTTGTGGGTCTCAACTCGCCAATAGTTGTATATGTTTGACAGGGTCTGTGGGTCTCAACTCGCCAATAGTTGTATATGTTTGAAAGGGTCTGTGGGTCTCAACTCGCCAATAGCTGTCTATGTTCGAGGGATGTCACCAAACGAACTTTCCACAACAAGCTTCAACATATCATTAGACTTCGTTTGGTGGGCAATCCCAGGTCCATGTCATGTGTGTCCTTAGAAGTCGCTTTGGATTTGTTCACAGGTCTTTGGATTTAGGAAGGTTTGTGCTTTTTTTTTCAGAAGGTCTGAACTTACTCGAAGGTCTTTGGATGTGCGGTGTTTGGGATGCAGGGCAAAGGTCTTGGGGTCTTTTTGGTCTTCAGTCTAAGACCCCACAAGACCCATGCCTTGAAGCCTCGCGCCGCGGCTGGCGAAACATGATCAAGGACAGTTGGGGGAGGGATGGGCGGGGGGGTTGGGCACAGGTTTGGGGATTACGGGTTCAAGTGCTTGGGGGTTCAAATGCAGGGTTTTACTTTAGTTTAATCAATCTCAACGTAAACCCTAAACCCTGAGCCTTAAGCCCGAACGCAGGACTGGAACCAATGCCTCAGCGAAAGGCAGCTCGGCGAGGGCCTAAGGTTTTAGGGCTGGGGCTATACGTAACATGTTCATATACATAATTATAATATACATATATATGTATATATGCATATATATATATATGCATATATATATATGCATATATAAAAGTTTATGTGCACATATATGTATATATATATGTATGTGTATATATATATATATGTATAGGGTTGGGGCTTGGGCTTTGTAGGGCTTGGGGATTAAAAGGGTTTATAGGATGTAAGGGTCTCGGGCTTGGGGTTCGTTTGGATCTTCGGCAGGTTTTAAAGGGCTTGAGGTTCAAGGCTTAGGTTGTTAAATCAAGTGTAGGATCTCGGGCTTGGGGCATGTTGGGCTTTATAGTAATAGGGCTTCGTGTTCAGGGCTTGGGTTGTTCATATTGTAGGGTCGCGGGCTTGGCTTGCGGGGTCTGTTGCAATGTTTTGTTAGGTTAAGATTCTTAGCTTGTCTTAGGCTTTATAGGGCTTGGGGTTCAGGGCTTTAGAGGTTGTTTGGAAATGTAGGGTATGGGACTTTAGTAGGCTAAGGGCATGTCTTAGGTTTTTTAGGGTTTGGCGTCCAGTGCTAGGGTTGTTAAAAGGGTGTAGGGTTGGCTTCTGGGCTTGCTTATAGGCCTCCACCCTTACCCTAAGCCCTAATCCCACGCAAACCCCCTGGAGGACTTCGAGGCGCGGGTTTAGTGTTCAGGGTATATGGGTCTGTGCAAGACCCCGGGTTTTTGGTCTGTGCAAGACCACCCCCGGGGTCGCTCGGTCCGCGCACGACCGAGCGACCCCAGCCCTGTAACTAGTCTAGGTCTAGGCTGCCTTGCTGCCCCTGCCCCTGCTGCTGCCCCTGCTTTGCCTGCTCCTATCCCTTTGCCCTGCCCCTACTTAAACCCTAACCCTGAACCCTAAACCCTAACCTTAATAAATAATAAACCCTAAACCCTACCTGTGCGTGCCTGCCTGCTGCCTCTCCCCTCTTCCCTCTAGGTCTAAGGATTAAGTGACTAGGTCTAGGTTAGTGGCCGTGTTTAGGACGCAGCTCAAGGACTTGTTGTTGTGTTAGGTCTAGGTCTGCGAGGAGGTCTCCCACTAGGCACAAGGCAGGGTCAGTAGGTACAAGGCAGGGTTGACTTGAGCTGCGCTAGGTTAGGGTTGTGTCTAGGAGAGGTGAGGTCTGGGCAAGACCCACCGACCAATTTTGGGTCTGCGCAAGACCCGCTATTACATTAACCTATTGATTATTGTCTACATGTCTAGTCAGACTATTGACTATTGTCTACATGTCTTTTTTGTTGTAGATCGTCTGTCTGGTCATGTTGCATGTTACTAGGTCTCTTAGGTTGCATTGTCTTTGCATTATGTGTTGTGCAAGAATGCCGTATGTAGGTGACATGAGTTCTTGTTGGTCCATGTCACCATGTCTTGTGTGTTTGTGATTATTGTTACTGTTGTGGTGTGATATTATTAGGTCTTTATGTCTTTGTCTTGTCTTGTGTGGACTCGTGATCCCGGTATGTCTCCCAGTGTAAACCATGCTACTCGTATTATTATGCACACATCATGAGCTATGTACGAGTGTACATAAATACTGTACGGCATGATGGCATACGGGTCTTTACCATATTACTTAACTTATGTCACATGAAAAGTATCGCTTTAGGATGTGGTAGTGTATCAAGAGGTCTTGTTAAAGATCGTTTGTGTTGTATTTTTATGCGATAGTTTATTACTACATTGTAAGAGTCCATACCGTAATACTGTTAATATTAGACTAGTTACTACACAGCATGCACAGCTGTTAAACACAACCATGCTATTCTTTACTGTATGTTGCATGCATCTTAGCACTCCATTCTCCACTACAAGCCCTACTAACCTGTACGGTCTTACTTTAGCGACATGTTCTTCTGCGACTTGCCTACTATAATATAATTTAATACTATCAGTATATTCATTCCTCGTATTATAGCCAAAACGAGACATTATGTTGCTCCGTATGGCAAGACATGTTCTATGTTCTACTACTGACTATTTTTTGCGAGTATGGTATATCATACGACACGTTTGTGTAGTCAGTACCATGTCTTACTTGACTATGGTCTATCAATTATTGAAACTGACTATGGTAGTTAGTCTTAGGGTAGTCTTAATTGGCTCAAGTGTTTTGCGTCATTGTGTTTATTGCGCTAACGATATGGAGGTCTGTTGTCTACCATGTTATAGACAATAGTAAAGTCTAAAATAATGTCGGCCCCGTTCGCTGAGGCGGCAGGCCTCATGGGCTGCTCCGTGTTGGTCTGGAGGCTCTTTATTGTAGTGATAGGATTCCGAAGCCAGTTCGCAGCATGATGGCAGGACTTTGGACATCATCGACGGTCTGGGGCGGTCTCAAGGCCGTTTCCTGCTGAGGGTTTTGTGCTCTCTTCTTCTACAATTAAATCTGGGCTGCGGCAGGTCTGATGTCGAATTGGGCATGGAGTGATGGTGAAAGAGCTGAGGGAATACTCATGATGAGGGACGTCAAGCGGCCCACGCCAGAGGCTGCTTGCTCGCAGTGAGAATGTCAGCAATGTCTAATGTTCTGTCGAGTGTTCCATGCCCCATGCTGACCAGCCCAGGTCTGCGAGTCACGATGTTTCAACGGCGAGAAGCGCTTATGTGAGGTCTCGGGCGACTCGGCCGGACAGCTTCTTGCAGTCTTGTGTTCCTTTAAAGTGAACTGTCTTTCCGATCTCAGGGGACACGCTCATCGTCCTGCACGACCACGGGTCCCAGAGCAAGAGTCACCACGACGAGGACTGAGGACTCTGAATTTTTACTTGCTTCTAGTCTTGACTTCTGCTTGCCAGGTCTAGATTGATTTGGACGTCTCTTTTGGACGAGGACTGACTCACCTGCTGCAGCCTTGGTGCTGGACTCTGTTCGTTTGCCAGGTCTGGATTTGGCGGTGTCTCCGTCACGACGAGGACCGAGAATCCTGAGGTTTTTGCTCCAAGCTTCGACTTGATCTGTCTGGCCAGGTCCAGATTAAGTTGGACGACTTCTCGGGCCGAGGACTAATTCACCCGAGCTTTTGGCTAGCTGTCCTTGATCTCTTCTTGCAGGTCTTGGCTGTTGTCTCGGTCCCAGACATCCGCGAGGAGCCCGAATCCCAGTTGTAGTTTGCCGTGTCCTTTTTCGCACTTTGGCCTTGGCATGGGCACTTGGAGCAAGTGGTTGGATCGATTGCCGCAGCATCATCAGGACTGAGTCTTAGCATTGCCTTTTCGACACGAGGCTCAGGCTTTAGGACTTTAGGACTTCACGGCAGGGTCAAAACCATGTCGTGTCACATCGCCTTTGGGATTCCTGTCTGCTCGGGGTCACATCCATAGACCGGTCCTCATCGTCTTCGCCATGTCTCGCATCAACATGGTGCCACCGCCGCCTCCACCCTCGGACGATGTCTTGTTCCGGCCGCGCGAGACTTGGACTTCCAAGAGGTCTGGTCAGGTCCAGCCAGAGATCTGGGAGGACGCCACCAAGTGCGCGGCTTGACTGCAGCGGTGTAATACCCTCGCACCAACCCTAATTTATATTAAATAATCACCTCCTGTGGTGACTTGCTTACTTAGTCGCAAGGTCGTCACCAAGCTTCGGAGCAACGCTCCTGACATTTACGCGGCGATGGTTCGGCTCGATGCCGACATAGACAGTTGGATTGCTTCTCGGGTTGCATTTAATTTTCTCTTGCTGCATTGGGCATGGAGTGATGGTGAAAGCCCAGAGCTGAGGGGATTCTCAGTCTTTTGTCTCACGAAGATGGCCGCAAGGCGGCACACGCAATTGTGTGCCGCCTGGTCATTGCCAGGCTGCTTGCTTGCAGTAAGACAGTCGCATGTCAGCAATGTCTAATTTAATGTTCTGTCCGGTGTTCCATGCCCCATGCTGACCAGCCCAGGGCCGCGTCTCACGATGTCTCAAAGGCGATAAGCGCCTATGTGAGGGAGCGGATGGAGGCCTACTCGGGCGACTCGGCCTGACGGCTTCTTGCAGTCTTTGTGTTCCTTTCAACATGAACTGTCTTTCCAATCTCAGGGGACACGCTCATCGTCCTCTACGACCACCCCCCGAGCAAGGACGGGTCTAAGGGCAAGGGCACGGGCAGCTACTATGGTGCCGGGTCTTCGACTTTCGGGGACTCCTACGGCAGCACCAGGCCCGCCTGGACTTACAACCAAAGCTACGACTGGTCTGGCGGAGGGTCTGGCTCTGGAGGCCACGGCGATGGAGGGACTGGCGATGGAGGGACTGGCGATGGAGGGTCTGGGAACAAGCGTCACCGGGAGGACTTGACCAGGCCTGCTTCCCCCAAGGCGACAGATCCGGACCCGGATCCACCAGGACCAAAGACAGAGACCCCGACAGATCCAACGACACCAGAGACCCCCAGAGGTCCGCCGCCAGGTCTTGACGAGCCAGGTCGTGACGATGACAAGTCCGAGAAGGAGGACACCACGTCCACGGACGACGGGTCTGCTGCCACGACAACCTCCGAGGACGAAGTGTCTGCAACGATGAAGAGCCATGTCGCAGCGTTGAAGAGGATGAAGGCCCAGGCCGCGTCAAGGAGGAAAAAACTGGTGAGGAAGGCCATGGAGAAGGTCGCGGAGGTCTCGGAGGAGGACGACTCGGAGACCACCAGCAACTATTACGATCCAGAGGACGTGGAAGGTCCGCCGTCTGAGAAACCGGAAGGCCCACAGGAAGAGGACATCCCGGAGGAGGGGGAAAAAAACGAGGAGGATGAGGAAGGGGAAGAAGAATCCGAGGTCGAGGACGACCCGCCTGTGGACCCTGAGGAGGAGGTCCAGGACCCTGAGGAGGAGGTCCAGGACGACGATGACGACGAAGAATGGTTGGACGATGGGCGGTCCTGGTCTTCCTGGTACGGAAAATGGTACGTCTGGGATGAGAAAAAACAGGAATGGTTGCTTGAGCAACGGCCGAAGAAGGACCAGGACAAGGGGAAGGGCAAGGGCAAGGGTGGCAAGAAAGGCTGCTAGGCTGTGCTGGAGTTTAATAGTAGAGAAAAGCAGACAGAGAGGGCGGTTCGTGTCGGATTCTTCGATCTAAGGCAAAGCACCCTCCAAATGATGATCATTTCAGACAAGGCCAGGTCTCGCAGCTGCCCGGCACACAAATTTTCAATTTTATCTGGTGTTGCAATCGACATGCCAGCGCCAACCGCTGTTGTGTTGGGTGTATTGAGGACCGGTGCCAATCTCGCCATTTTGTTGTTGCCTCCTGTCTGGCTGCGGAGGTCTAGTCACTTGCCTCTAGTAATAGCTGCTTGACCGACTCGTTCCCACTCTAGCAAGACACAAGTGCGTTTTGTTTTTATGCTGGTGATGTTAACAGCAATGGCAAGCTCAGGTGGCACCAGCACAGGACGGCAAAGGCATCCTGGATTGGCGCCGGATAATTGCGAGTCACCTGTTCTGAGCCGAGAGCTGGGCAGTGCAGTGACAAGTTGGGCGGCAGCATGACGGCCTGCGGTCGTTGAAGTGGTTTAGACAGGAGATGTTTGTCATAATATATGCTACCAATCGTGCTTGGGTCACTGGTCTAGGTCTACAAGTCTAGGTCTACAAGACTGCAGACGTTTTTCATGCTGCTCTGCCTTTTCAAAGACAGCGATCACAGTCGTTGCTGTCCTCAACCACCACAGCTCCGGCCAGCCGAGCCATGCCCAAGCCCGAAATACAAAATAGCATAAGCTTAATTAACTTATTTTACTATTAATTTGAAGTGCATAGCAGGATTTGTGACATATACTGGGCAGAGGTCCTTCAGGGCTGGGTCGTGCCTCCTGCAAGGCTGGTCTCGTGAAAAAGATGGGGGGGTCGTTATGCTAGCAAGCTCGACTGTGGTTGTGCAGGAAGTGTGAGACTGACACCACGACCTCGCCCAGGTCGCGGGCTTTTACGATGCAATTTCGTCACGGCCTTGGTCTTTGCCATCTTAGTAGCCTTCCACCGGGTTTGTTCAGGTTGCAGTCTCCTGTACTGACCCGGCAGGTGCTTTTGGGCTGCTTCAACTTCCACTACCGGTGCTTCTGGCATGGTATTCCCTTGTTGGTGCCTGATGAAGCCTCGCCATTGCATTACATTTGACTGCGTCTGTGACGGTTTAAGAACTTCAGCCGCACGGCTCCTGAAGCAGTGGGCTGGTTGGTCTCCGGTCAGGGCTTGCCATCATGGTCCGTCATATCCAAAGAAATGTGAAGATTATCTCGGGTAGCAGGGCGGCGGCTGTCAAAGCAGAATCAGGGTTCAAGGCCGAGGTCAAGGTCAAGACGAAGACCGAAGCAAAGGTCAAGACCGAGGTCTTTGACAAGATGGCTGAGGCCCCGGACGAGGGCAAGCCCGGGCAGGTCAAGAAGTACAGAAGGCTGGTCGAAAAGGAGATCGCGCACTTCGGGAGTATGACCTGCGCGATGGGGAACTTCAAGCCGTTTGACAGGCAGGTCAAGTCTATCCTCGAAGAGCTGAGACCTGGGTCTAAGATCCGGATCCAGAAGGGCGCTGTAGAGAAACTGCAGGTGGCCTGTGAAGCCCTTGTGGAAAACTTCATAAAGGCCAGGCACCATGTCAGGTCACTTCCTAGCCTTCAAGTTCTCGCAGAAGCCCTGCCAGAGGACTTGCGGAGAACGCTTCTTGACCCCAAGACCAAACTCCCGGTCTTGAAGGGCAAAAGGTCTATCCCGTGAGCCGCGCCCAGGTCTTTGGGAGAACTTATCTTTTGGCTGGACATGTCTGTTGGTCTGCTAGTCAATCCTAAAGTGAAGCCTCGTCCGGCAAAGGCGGCAAAGACCTGTTTTTTGGTGTGAATCGACTGTGACTTGCAGTCTTTTCAATGATGTTATGTTTTATTCGACAGGTCGCAGGTCCTTCGTGCACTTGGTCTGTCCGGGGATATGATCGTCTCACAACATCTGCCGCGGAGCAGGGGGAAGCCGGCCAGATGCACGAAAAGGTGGCAGTGGAGCCTGTCAGATGCACTTCGCAGAGCCATAGCTGTGCTCTGACTTAAGTCAGTAACGTATTTCCAGAAGACTGAGTTATGAGTTATTATCATTATGTGTGTGCATTCTGCGTCCTAACCCGGCTGGTCTCACCTTGCCAGGTCGAAGGCCATCGTTGCGACAGGCTGGGCGGGTGTCTGTATTTAAAGTTGGCAGCTCTGCAACGTGAGGTCCGTTCATCGACCAATGGCGGTGGCCGAGAAGGCTGGTTTGGCAGTTTGTCCGTTCAGATCAGATCCTGTGCACGACTTGCATGCTGCACTCCGAGCAAGTGGTTGATTCGACTGCTGCCACCTAGAAGATCAAGGCCATGGTCGGACATGTCGCATTCATGGGTCTAAGTCTGAGGCTATCAATGCCCATGTCTAGGTCAGGTATTTAGGGACATCCATTAGAGGGCCTTCTACTTCTTCACCTCGCCCGGCTGCTGTCCCATGGCATCCGCAAAGGGTCCAGAGGTCTTCTTTTCGAACATGGTTCCTCCACCACCTGTCTCATCGGACTACCTCTATCGCCCAAGGGAGGCCGGGTCTCCTATGAGGACTGGCGAAATCGACAACCAGTGCTGGATGGACGCGGTCAAGGCTGCAAATCGACAGCAATTAAGTTTTACAAGGACAGAATCTCAGAAGCAGGTCTATTTATAGTGAGTATATTGCTGATACTGAGATGGTCTTTGCTGTGCGGGACAACGCGCCGGACCTCTACTTGGCTTTATGCCGCCTCGATCTTGACGTCGAGACGTGGGCTGCCACTTGTCTGTCATCTCTCAGGCTTCAATTCTTGTTCTGGTTTTGTGATAATTTTGATATCAAAGAGATCCCTGGAACAATTCTGTGAGGCGGTCTGTGCCCTGATGTCCCACCCTCGTGGGAGGGCAGATTGCCACATGATTGTTCCCAAACTACTGTCTATCAGGACACTTGGTGGCAACGAGCTTGAGTTTTCTTTCAATGAAGCAGCTGATTCGATTGGTGCGAACCTAGGTCTTCGGCACCGGACATGAGCATGTCTATCATGGCTTTTTGCCGTGAACGCATGGATTCTTTTGCCGAAGGCCTGTCATGCTGCCTTCAGTGCAAAGTCTCCTTCGTTCATCCGAATCCAAACCTGAGGCGATGGCCGCGGTCTATGTCTTCCGACAGACAAAGGTTTCAAACCGGGGTCAGCGGCTTCACAGTTCATGTTCCTTCCTGTACCAGGACCAGGACCAGACTACTCAGAAGGCTTGTCTTCAGACCCAAAGCCTGGTCTTCCGTCTGCTCCCCTGGGCAAGGGGTCTTATAAACCCACCAAGCCTGACAAGAAGGCCAAGAAGGAGAAGGTTGAAAAGGAAAAGGAGGAACGAGCCAGCGGACCAGATGACGCCCCTGACCCGACCGCATCGTCATCATCCACAAAGACGCCGAAGTCAAAGGCCAAGCCCAAGTGCGTCACGACGGAGCCTGAGGCCAAGGTCACGGTGGAGGAGGAGGAGGACGACGAAGTTGGGGAGCAATATGTCAAATGGAAGCCACTTGGATTCGTTTCATTCCAATGTTGTCAGAAAGTTGAAGGTTCGATCATCTCGTTGCAGAAGTTGAAGGTTCGATTATGTCGTTGAAACAAGGGGGGCCTGGTACAAGTGGCAGCCCGAGAAGTCCCCAAACATCCCTGGCCAATGGATCGAGATGAAACGAGGAGTCTTGGTCTGAACTGGAGAGAGGAACATGCATTTGTCTCTCGCTTGCCTTCTGATCATCTGTCTTTGAGTCTGAGGCCCGGACTAATGTCTGGCCTCATTCTTCGTCAAGGTCTAGGTCTCCAAGCTGGAGGTCCTGGCACTTGCAAATTTGGTGGCCTGCCTTGCGTTCATCTTCAGCCACAGACACAACGAGCCTCAGTCTGCTTATAACTTGAACTATGAGGAATTGCGCGCCCTCGTCGTGCTGGATCATCGCAATGACATGGCTTCAGCCTGAAAGTGCTGGAGTTGGCAGTAGCACGCCACGGCTTGCTGTCTTTGGTCTTCCGGGCAATCCTTGGAACATCATTGTCATTAAATATCAAAATTATGAGGTCTAAGTTTCATAGCAGTCTAACAGTGGGATTGTCTAGATGACTAAGAGGCCTTGCAGCAGGTGTCATGTCTTTCATGCTACAGAAGCCGGCACCAGCCAAGTTGCCAAAAAGAATCTGCATTGCGGAGACTGCATGATGCGACATTCTTGAATTACACCTTTTGTAACAAACTTTGCATGGCCCTCTTGGTCTTGGCAGGTTCGGTACCAGCAATCGGGACTCCGGGAAGGTGCTGTCGGCCTGAGTGACCTGATCTCGATGAAAGCACACACACACACACACAGAAACACTCACACGCACACACACACACACACATGCCTGCCGAACGAAAGCAAATGGGGAGGTCCATCGCGGCATGGCTCGTGATGTCTTCGGGCTGTGGAAGGAGGCCCGTGTTCGCTGATAATCTTGACTAAATGCTGCAAGGGTAAGTCCTGCCTGCCATGGAAGGTCTCTCCCTTTGCTCAGGCCTTCTGTATGCTGTTGAGATCAGCTCTACTTACATTTTTCTCTTTGAAGTCCGCAACGGTTGTCCGTGCATCCGTGGCGAGGTCGAGACTTCAGGTCTTTGTCTTGGACTTGCTTCACAAGGCAGTGTCCTCAGCCAGCATGGTCTTAGGTCTTGCTGTGTTCTTTCGCACACATCCGACTACATGTGCTGCTCGAGCAACCGCATCGATCCGACATGCTTTGGGCTCCAGTTCGTCTAAGTCTAGGTCTAGCAGCCCGCGGGTCCTTAGTCAACCATGCCTGGGGGCGACAGGGAGGGACGAAAGGCCCGCAAGATTGAGCAGCGCGAGAGTGCCCGACTCTCGTCCGAGCACTTCCCTCTTTCCCCCCAATTCTAAGTGTCACTCCGAAACGATCTCTGGGTTCTCTTCAAACTACTTCATTTACAATCCCCAAACACCTTGAGAAACCGAGGTCACGATGCCACCAGCGTTGCGCAGCAGAGCCACGCAATGATGACAGCTGCCATCGAGGCCGGGTCTGCGCAGTACCAGACGGGGTGGGTGTCTTGGCATGTTTTGTCCAACTTTGTAGCGCAAGTAAGTTTTCAGATATTCTTCGTTTAGACTCTTAGTGTCTGCTTTGTGGTCTTTGGCATGTGCCGTGCACGAGTACTCAGGACTCCGGGTACGGAGTTGGTCTTCGGGAAGGAGGAGAAGAGGGCTACAGGTCTGGTATTCGGGAGGGCATCCGCCATGGCCGCCTTTACGGGGCGGATAACTTTTTCGCCAAAGGCTGGGCGAAGGGAGCTGCCGAAGCATCGGACTGGTCGGCCCCGATCTCCAGGATGATTTTTGCCCAGAAGTATGAGGAGCAGTATGGCAAGTGTGTCACGGAGGATGAAGACGAGGCCTTCATTGAGGAGCAGACTCGCGCACGCTTTGGCCCGGGCTTGTTGGGGTCTGGGTCTGGGTCTCAGCCTAGCAGCCTTGGCAAAGGCAAGGTCCAGGGCAAGGACTTCGGCAAGCAGATGAAGGGCCAAGGCAAGAACCCTGATTCCGGCACGAAGGGCAAAGGCCCGCCGGGCAAGACCTCCGAGGACAAGGGCAAGGCAGAGGGCAAAGGCCCGAACATCTGGAAGAAGGGATCCGAAGAGAAGGGCAAGGGCAAAGGCCCGGCGGGCAAGGCAGAGGACAGAGGCCTCAGCAACGAAGAGAAGGGCAAGGGCAAAGGCCCGCCGGGCAAGACCTCCGAGGAGAAGGGCAAAGCAGAGGGCAAAGGCCCGAACATCAGCAAGGGCTCCGAAGAGAAGGGCAAGGGCAAAGGCCCGCCGGGCAAGACCTCCGAGGAGAAGGGCAAGGCAGAGGACAAAGGCCTCAGCAAGGGCTCCGAAGAGAAGGGCAAGTCAGAGGGCAACGGCCAGGCCAAGATCACGACCTCCGAGGAGAAGAGCAAAGGCCAGGCCGCGATCAGCACCAACGAGGAGAAGCGCAAGGCCGACAGCATGAGCCAGCCCGACCCCGGCCAGGACAGCCCTGGACATTTTAAAGTTGTCGGGTCTTTAAGCAAGGCCAAGGCCAAGGGACGAGCCAAGCCGATGCCCGCCAGGAAAATAAACAGAGATAATGATCCGGATGACTTGAATTAAAAGTTGGTACTCATTGTCATTGAAGTTAGGCAAGTCGGGTCAGCTTGGCTTCTAATCCACAAAGCTTGGGCAATGGGTCTTGATGTCCCCAGAAGTCCTTTTGGCTTCCACCTGCGAAAAACAAGCTGGGGGTGCGTGCTGTTGGTGCTTGAGCTTGACTATGCTTATGCAGTAGTGAGAGAGTTTTCGTTGAGCTCGCCCAGGTCTGGCGAGCACAATCCAATCTGGTCATGGGCTTGGTGTTTTCTTTGCCTCGCCTTCCACCATGAGCTCGCCAAGGTTTTTGGGTGTTCACGATGCAGTATGATGGCGGCATTTGGTCTTTACCTTAGATCGCATGTTTTCATGTTCGAGTCTCCTCTACGGACCTGGCATGTGCCGAGGTCTTGTGCCCATTCTTCAACCTCCACTTCCGGCACTTCCGGCATGCTTATGGTATGTTGGTGGGTCCCCTGCTGAGTGCGGTGTTTGTCGTGGATGCAGTGACGACGTATGTCGCAGTTTGTCTCGAGGACTTCCAGGTCTTGGCGCGCTGTCTGTAAACTGTCTCAGCCGTAGACTCTGCTGCCATGGCCATTTCAACTTCGGAGTTGAGCGGCTTCGCCCTGGTTTCCGGATGGTCTGAGATGGAAAGCAAACTGGGCGGCAAAGGCAAGGCCGAGATTTATGCAGAGTTCAGCCCGAGTGCCTTGCAGGCCGCCCATGGGATCCAACTCGGTTACTCATTGTCTTGTTATAACCAGCCAAATGAACTGGTCTTGTCTTGAGTATGAGCAGCCGCGTTTTCAAGTAAGCCACGCAATCAACTGTAGCAAAGCAGCGTCTTGAGTTTGACTTCCATGCAATTTGCAATACAAGTCTGTAGTTGAGCATTGCATTTCTTTCCTCCACGAGCTAATTTCTGTTGTGGCATGTCGACGCTAAGGAAGGTCTTCTAGCGGCCAAATTGTAACTAAATACATTGTCTTTTGGCAAGACACTCTGCAAAATTAGCTGTTCATGTCTCCAAACTGGGTTTACGCTGGTTTGAAGCATGTTGTATTGAACAGACAAAAACTGCTGCACTTGGCCGGTGTTCTGTGCTTGGTAGAAACATCAAACTTAGCTTTTCCACGGTCCAATTTCGCACTTTGCCAGTTGCACACCACCAAGCCATACACGTGATGCTTAAAATTGTGGCTCAACCCGAAATCTTAATTGTCTCGTACAATTGAATCATGTCTAAATCAATTGTTCCTGGCTCAAAAACTGCGTTTGCCAGGTGTTCTGTGTTTGTTAGAAATCTGCAAAATCAGCTTTTCCAGGGTCCAATTTCGCGTTTTGGCATGGTCTCACAACATGGTTCCCGGAATGCAGGACATGCATGTTGTCAGGCTTTTTCTAGCCTCCATGTCTTGGCAAGATCAGACCCTGTATCAAAACTGTATTATAAAGTAAAGCTAAACCCGAAAAACCTTACTAACCTGTCTCTTCAGAAACATACCAAAATCAGCTTTTCCTGGCTCCAAAATCGCGTTTTGACACGATTTGAGACATGGTTTGTTCTTTTCCAGCACAAAATCACATCGGCAGCTGGAGGGGCAACAAAAAGCGGTTGGCAATCCTTGCAAGTGTTCCGTGTTTGATAGAAACCTTCCAAAATCAGCTTTTCCAGGGTCCAATTTCGCATTTTGATCTGGTTCCACAACAATTGCCAAGCAATGCAAGAGCCAGGGTCAGCCATCGTAATTTCCACCCCCGATGCTTAAAATTTTGGTTAAACCCGAGATTTGAATCTTAATTGTCTCTTGCACTAGAATCACTCCAAAATCAGCTTTTCCTGTCTTCAAAATCACGTTTCGGCATGGTTCCTTGGCAATCCAAATGTTCTGTTATCGTTAGGAACGTGCAAAATCAGCTTTTCCAGGGTCCAATTTCGCATTTTGGCATGATCTCACAACATGGTTCCCGGAATACAAGACATGCACGTGGCAAGTTTTTTTAGTCTCCACGGCTTGATTGTGGTATAGCATGGCAAGACCAGACCCTGTATCAGAACTGTATTTTATACAGCTAAACCCGAAAAACCTTACTAACTTGTTTCTTCAGAAACATACCAAAATCAGCTTTTCCTGGCTCCAAAATCGCGTTTTGACACGATTTGAGACATGGTTTGTTCTTTTCCAGCACAAAATCACATCGGCAGCTGGAGGGGCAACAAAAGCGGTTGGCAATCCTTGCAAGTGTTCTGTGTTTGTTAGAACCTTCCAAAATCAGCTTTTGCAGGGTCCAATTTCGTATTTTGCTTGGTTTCACAACACCAAGCAACACACGAGATCCAGGGTCCGCCATCGTAATTTCCAACCTCCGCTATCCGACTCTGGCATGGAACCCAAGCTGCTTATTGATGCTTAATTTGTGGCTAAACCCGAAACCGTAAGTGTCTCTTGGGCCAGTTAGCACTGGAATCAATCCAAGACAGCTTCTCTCAAAAGGGAATTGTAGAGGTCGTTGGAATGGTCTGCAGGTTTTGGGGTTTCTAGTTCAAGAAAGGTAATGGCTTTTCATGTTCTTTGCAGGCTATCTGGCTCCGATCCAGAAGCGCGACGGCCAGGGCTCTGCAGATGAGGTGGTCTGAGCCCATGGATGTATTCAACCCCATGCCGACAAAGAGGCCCAAGACTGACGTCTTTGTGGCCAACGTCGCTCGTGACTATATCCTTCTGGAGGGCTTTCTTAACGGGACTCAGGACAAGGTCCAGGCCGACAAGCTCTATCTGAAGGGCAATGGAAATTTCATCATGCACAAGTTGAAGCTGAGCCGGGACTGGGACAGCGGCTGCGAGGACTTAGACTCCGCTTTTGTCGTGAAGGCCGTGCTGAATGTCTCCACACCACCGGTCGATCGCGGTGTCTTCACATTTTACAGCATCAGGGACCCGGCCTTGAATGAGCGGGTCACAAAGGCCCTTGTCAGTCGTTGCCTGGACAAAGGCCAGAGGTTTCTGGATTTCTGCATGCGCTTTACTGATCTAGGCTCCTCAGACTCAAACCAGCTGTTTGGGGTTTCCTGCAGGTTCGGTCTACGATCACGGGTTGGAGGTGGCCTTCGACGACCCAAAATGTGCTCTGCTGGCCTGGATGTCTTCCGCGGACGGGACTACAGACATCATGCTGAACGTCCACCGCTGCGACAGCTACCCGGCCGGCTGCAGCTACTTCAGCAAGAAATGGTCTCCTCTTTGCGAGCCTCAGCATCGACGGTGAATCAATAATGATAGTTCTAAGTCGAACAACGATCGAAGATTGAGCGAGAGAAGGAGAGAATGAAGCATGACGGAGAGTCCTAAGGGGAAACTAAGCCTGTAAACCTAAACCATCGGACGACGAGATGGAGGCGGCCCGACTAGTGAACGAATAGGTATCTGCACCTAGAAGTTGAAGGGAGATGAGGTAATGAATACCAAAATTTCGATACCAACTGCAGTAGGATTTACATGTTTAGTTGAAAAATTACAAGTAATGTAATGCAATCTCT